>JAUPFP010000001.1:19617228-20131336 GCA_036925085.1 Brachycybe producta
ACACACACACACACACACACACACACACACACACACACACACACACACACACACACACACACACACACACACACACACACACACACACACACACACACACACACACACACACACACACACACACACACACACACACACACACACACACACACACACACACACACACACACACACACACACACACACACACACACACACACACACACACACACACACACACACACACACACACACACACACACACACACACACACACACACACACACACACACACACACACACACACACACACACACACACACACACACACACACACACACACACACACACACACACACACACACACACACACACACACACACACACACACACACACACACACACACACACACACACACACACACACACACACACACACACACACACACACACACACACACACACACACACACACACACACACACACACACACACACACACACACACACACACACACACACACACACACACACACACACACACACCTGGGATATTATATATATAATTTTTTAAAAATTAACTGTCACCATGCACTTTCTTAATAGGAAATCCCTATAAAAAGTACATACTATGAAATGTAATGTGGCGCCATCTGAAAGGTGAAAGTATAGAATGAAACATTTATACACCCATCCTTAAAGCGGAACCAAGTCAGGCCGATTTTATTTTATTTAAATGCAAAACTTACCGCCGCAATCGGACTCCGAATATTTTTGAATCTGTCTTTCGTAAGCAAAAAGGCATTCTTCTTTGGTGTTAACTTCTTAGCTGCCATCGGAGTTTTGAACTTGTCAGCGTCTTTGGCTGGATTCGTCGTAATCGGTTGTTTCGATTTGACAGAAATCGGTACTCGTGAAGGTGTCGGTAGTTTCGAAACTGATCTCTGGGCATTCATTTTCTGCCATCTCGTCTTTGGAGTCACTGGCTTCGTTTCGATTCCACCCGCACGAACTTTAAGAGAAGGAGTCATCGCTTTCGGAGTTTCGATCGGCGCCGCAGCGACGAACGATGTTTGACAACCTTGATCGATGTGAATCGTATCGTCGACTACGATACCCGAAGATTCGGTCGTATTCACGTTGTAGTCTGCTCTCAAATCGCTCAATTTTAACGAGTCCGGACTGAAAGGCACGGAAGTCTTTGCATCGCTGCGAAACTCTAAGGATTTCGTGTCATAATCCTCGACATAATGACGATCAGAGACCTCGGCAACCTATATTAGATAGTTTTCAAAATACGATTTATTTTAAAAAATGCAAAAATGACATAGTTTTTCCGAGCTTATTTTGACTTGTAGCAGAAAAAAGATGAAAGCGCGTTAGTAGCAAAATGTTTATAACAAATATGTTAATTAACATTTTTTACTTGTTTTGGTAAATGTCAATAACAAAATGCTAATAACAATTTTTTTTAACAAAAATGTACTGCTATTAACAAAATTATCAACAATATTGACATGTTAACAAAAAAAAATAACAAAATGCTGAAAGCAAACGTTATTAACAAAAGTTAATAGCAAAATGTTATTAACATTAATAGACTTTTACTGTTAATAGCAAATGTTGATAACAAACGCTAATAGCATTTTATAGACCGATTATTAATATTTGTTTTTAAAAAAAACATTGCTAAAAACACATTACCTCCAGTGTAATTCAACCTATGCACCAAAGAAATAGTCAAAACATTGTTAGTAGCAAAATGTTAATAACAAATATGCCTATTAACAATTTTATCGACTGTTTTGGTGAGTGTCAATAACAAAACGCATATAAGTTATAACAATAGTTTTTGGCCAAAAATGTTGATAGCATGTCGGCAGGATTAACTGATCCACGAGTAGAATGTCATTAACTGTGTTGAAAACAGAAATAACTTGCTAGTAACATTTTGCTATCAACATCCTTCGGTCAGGACAGCCTCCAGAGCGGTCGCAAAATTTCTGCTATTAACGAAATTAGCAACAATATTATTGACATGTCAACGGGAAAAAAATAACAAATGCTGAAAGCAAATGTTATTAACAAAAGTTAATAGCAAAATGTTATTAACCTTTTTAGATGTTTTCAACAAAGTTAATAGCAAAATGTTATTAACCTTTTTAGATGTTTTTAACAAAGTTAATAGCAAATGTTATCAACAATTTGATAAAAAATTTAAATGACGATTTAATCAAAGAAATTACGATTTTCATGATTTTTTTTTATCGTCGATTACTGGAACCAATTTTTTTTTTACTTAATTCTTATGGAAATACTACTTAAGCAAATAAAAGATTCTCTATGAATCTCTCTTTTTCTTCCTTTTTTTTTCCACGTTTTTTAATGAGTTAGGGTCCGATTATATGAACTTTCGATTATCAGAACTACAGGGTGGGCCAAAAAAATGAGAACATCGCGTAAAAAGTAATATAATTACATCAAAATTTGTTTAACTGTATCCATAATAGCTTAAATTGTTTACTCATTTACTTACTTACCTATTTAGCTATATGATGTCTTTATTTCGACAATTTCCGGGCGCCATCTTTGGTTTTAATATGCCAATTGTTTACATCAGCAGGTTACATTTTTTTTTTTTACCAAGAATGACAAAAATTACCGCGGAAGACCGTATTCTGATTAAACATTTGCGAATTGAAAAACAGTGTGGGGTGCTAGGAGAATGACCAATGAGTTTCCAAACAAAGTCTGGAGCATAGCTAGTGTTAGTCGGGTTATCAATAAAATTGACAAAGACATTACAACAGAACGTAAACCCAGAAGTGGTAGACCAAAATCTGCCAGAACACAACAGAAAAGTCCGTGGGGAAATACAAACAAAATTACATAAAACAATATAATTAATTAAATTATATTTTTAAATAACTCTTATTTCTACAAGATGTTCTCATTTTTTTTGGCCCACCCTGTATAAGCATGTCCGACATCAGTTCCGCTAATTAATCGATGATCTACTGTATCTGAAATTCTCATAAAAAGTTTGGAACAATTTTTTTTTGGTCATATCTTTAAGAGCCTAGATCCACGCCCATCTTGTTGTTTTGAGCAGACGACAACGAGACAAATGAGTCTTATTATATGGTGTTACTAAAACTGAAAGAAATTGACTCACAATCGCTCAATTAAAATACAGTAAAGCGCAAAATGCAATAAAAAGTATTGTTCTTCACGTGCTCGATTTATATAATTTTTGAAAAGGTCCTTCTATTTTTAAACAAGGTTCAAAGTCGTTCGTTTTTTCAACCCCATGTTAAATCCCATAGGATCAAAAACCGTCCCACAAACATTTGAAAAACTCTCGTTAAAACTGATTTAGAACAATAACAAAATAATTAGCACATACATTCATGTATTGGCTTCACGATGTTTCCTTTTCATAAATTTTAAAAAGGTCCTTCTATTTTTTAATAACGTTTAAAATCGTACGTTTTTTAACTCCATGTTAAGTCCCATAGGACTAAAACACCGTCCAACAAAAGTTAAGAGAACTCATTAAAAATGATTTAGAGCAATCAGAAAAATTAGCACGTACTTACATGTGTTTATTGCCTTCAGTATTATTCTTTTTTTCTAAATTTTAAAATGACTTTCTATTTTTAAATAACATTTAAAATCTTACGTTTTTTTAACTCCATATTAAGTCCCATAGGACCAAAAAACCGTTCCACAAACATTTGAAGAACTCCCATTAAAAACGACTCAGAACAATCACACAAAAATTAGCACGTGCATTAATCGATTGGCTTCACGATGTTTTCTTTTATAAGATTAGCACGTGAAATTATTTTTCTATTAATTATTATGTGACTTCGAACCGGGAAAAAAAACGTTAAAAAACCGTTTTTCAATCAACAACAATCGCAGCGCCTACATTCGGAGAAATTTTGAACTAAACTATGTATCTAGCCTCTTAATTTAAATCGCTTCTTTTAAAATGTCATAATATTTATATTTATGTTTATTCTTTTTTTATGGAAAAAAAATCTTAAAATTTTTAAAAAAATTAAAAAAAAAACGTCGGCGAGTTGCAAAATATGCAAATGAAAGAAAGAAAAGTTAAGAAAGTTAAGAACAATGGACTAGAACTCGTGATTATTCTGCAATCCCCCCCCCACCCAATCTGGGCAGGGGGGGGGGGGGGGTGAGAGGAGGATAAAAAAACCAAGCAAGATAAACATCTATTCAACCACCTTAAGTGATTCATTTCCTCTTCTAGTTTCTAAAACACTTAAGGTTGTTGTTAAAATGCAGAAATAAGCCGAGTTTTCGAAACTCTTTCGAATAGAAATAAACCATTTACAAACCTTGAAAACTTCGAAGTCGTGGTGTAAATCACTCAATTTCAAAGATCGGCATTCTTCGGCTACGAAACTTGGACTCGAAGGCTCGGAAATTACAAATTCTTCGGTTTTTGCAAAAACCTCTTTCGACATCTCCGATTCTACATTTAAAGGAACAAGCCTCTCGATTTCGTCGATCTCGACGAAATCTCTACTCTCGCAATGTTTGACGATTGAAGACTCCTTCGAAGAAGCTAAATCTCGACAGATGTCACTCAGATTCAAGTATTTTTCATCGTTGGCTGCTCCGATCATACGTAAAATCTCGGATAATGGACTAGACGGTACAGTCATCGGCACGGCTTTCGCGAGATCGTCGGCCTCGAGACAAACTTTATTTGAATTCTCCCAATCTTTTAACGTAGGTTTACTCTCCACAAGGCTCGCATTCAAAGAACTGCTTTCGGCGTCGATAAAACTAGGACTTGAAGGCTGCGACGATGGAACGAGAAGATCGGAATCTTCGCATTCGATACGATTCTCGTCGTTCGTAGTTCTATCTTCGAAAAGGTCTCGTTTAGAAACCGGGCTGCCGTTAACTTTCGAAACAAGATTTTCGGTTGGACCATCATTCGAGCTCTTGATTGAATCTCGTTTCGAAACCTCGTTCTCTTTGGCTTCGATAAGTGGATTCGAAGGCTCGGCATCCTTAACTTCGATATCACCTTCACTTAGACCATCTTTCGTAATCTCAGAACCGTTTAGATCGTCGATCGAGGTCTCCGAATCGTTAGCTGCAAGTGACGAACCCGACACCTCGGTCGGATTAGAAATCAAGATCTCTGAACCGTTAGCATCGACAGAAAACTCGTTCTCTTTAGCTTCGAGAACTGAACGAAAAAGTTGCGAACTTGTTATAACGTTATCGACACGATAATCGTTAAGATTGTCTTTTGTAATCACAGAATCGTTTATCACAACTGAGAATTTCTTTTCGTTAGCGTCCAGAAGCGAGTCCGAAAGCTTGGAAGTTGTAAAAGAATCCTCGAGATCTCCCTCTTCGACGCCATCGTTGTTTACATCTTCGATTGAAGTCTCCGAATCGTTAGCCGCAAATGACGAACTCGAAACTTCCTGGGGATCAGAATTCGAGATCTTCGAACCGTTAGAATTAACCGAGAACTTCCTGTCTTCGGTGACGAGAACCGAATGCGAAAGTTTTGCATCCGTAACATCCTTCTCGACATCTCCCGTATCGACAGTATCATCGTCAAGACTGTCTTTTGTAATCTCCGAATCGCTGAACTCAAATGAATCTCTTTTCAAAGAGTCGCTAAGGTCAGTTGCCTCAGAAAGTGGACTCGTAACCGTAATCAAAATCTTCGAAATTGGAACAACGTTGTCGAGATTTTCGGCTCGGAACTCGTTATCCTTCATACCGATCGAATCTTCGACCACATCCGAATCATAAGATTCGACACTCGTTCCTTTGCTATCGTCGTAACTTTCGTTCCTGGTGAACTTTTTCGATTCCAAACTGTCTTCGAAGAGAGAATCGATTTTGGAGCGGTTATCGCAAACGTTCTCGACCACAACAGCTGAAATAAAAACAAAACATTTTCTTCCTAAGGTGGCTTTATATATATATACTAGTGGGGTAACCCGTCATAAATGACGGGAGCAAAATTCACAGGCACTTGTGCGTCGTTTTTTCCTTTTTTTACTCCTTTCATTTCAATTTCAGTCACCCCCTCACACTTTTCTCTCTCTCTCTCTCTCTCTCTCTCTCTCCCCCTTCTACACTTTCCAAAGGAAGAGTTCAACATATAGTTGACCTTGAGAAAAAAACGGTTCATTTATTCAAATTTATATAAATTCCGACGTGCTTCAATGGTTTTTGTTACTCCACACACACACACACACACACACACAGGCCTGGGATATTATATATATATATATAATATATCTATTTTGCTTTTGTTCCACCAGACGACGCCACTGTGGTGGCTAATGCTATGTTCCACAGACGTTTTTTTTTTTTGCAAAATTTGGACGCAAAAACATCAAGCGAACGTTTTTATAAAACATTACGGGAAAAAAAATCAAATTGTTTTCAAAACTAGAATCTTAAAAGATCATGTTAAAAGTTTTTTCGTGACAATATCTTGCAAAAATAAAGATTATATAGTTCAGTTAGGAAATAACTTCTTGAAAAACTATTTTCAAACTGTCATAAAAAGTTTATTTTGAACGATATCATCATGAAAAATACTTTTAGCATTACGCTTGTACCTCGCTATACGGCATTTCGCTATAACGGCCTTTTATTTAATTATAGCTGAGTTTCGATTTACAGCCCTAAGTTTTTCAATATAAAGCCCCCTCCCCCCACCCCCAAAAAAATCGGCAAACCCCCATACGTACAATATCGTCTCGTGATCGAAGTGATACCACGTGACTAACAAAACATAAATTTCAAAAGAGGAACAAAAAACGTTATGATTAGAGATGGGACATTCGAATTCCGCGAACCTTGAAAAATATTCGAGAATCGAAAACTCGAATCTTCGCGCTTTTTTTCGTCTTTTTCATATTTTCATTTTTACATAATTAATATGTAATGAAAAAGCTATTTTTACGTAAAATAGAAACCAAAAAAAAAAAAAAAATTTGCATTTTCTACTAAAAACTTAATTATTTATACGAAATTCCAATGAATCCTATAAAATGTGTATCGGGGTTTGCATGAAAACAAACGATTCGTTATACGGCCAACTTTCTCTTGAACGTATCTCGGCCGTAAAGCTAGAGATATTAGTTGTATCACCAACTATTCGAGTTTCTAAAAACACTTGGTCATTTTTTCCCCGTAATAGTTTCTTCTGAAAAAAAAAAAAAAAAAAACGTCCGCTTGGAAAACATAAAATTTTCCTAAAAATCGCAGGTGGAGGGATAAAGACATCTTCTGTAGAATATAATAATTTGACTGAACGGCGCGCCCGACTGTCCGAACGTCGTAACCCTATAGCCATTCGTTACTGCGAGAATACCTCACGCGCAATACATCACCACGCACGATAGCGAAACAAAATTCATGTGGTTTTACTGCTAGATTCCCGTACCTTGTACGAGGCTTATTCTAGTAGAATATAACGGCCATGCAGGCGCGCCACCTGAGAGGTACAAAACAAGATAAAAATATCTACTCAGCCACCTTAAGATGTTTTCGAATTTTCGAACTCAGGTTCTACCGCCTTTCACGAATCACGAGTAACATTAAAATGAAACTGAAAGTGTGTTCGAAACTAGAACGGTAGCTGAATCGCTTACATCATTTGTATTTTTTATGTTGGATATCTTTCAAAATCAAACTTATTATAAAACAATTCATAAGTTTATTTTAAAAGTTATCACAAGATAGAACCGCCCTTCTAGTTTTTAAAACACTTTCTAGTTTTTTTTTTGTCAATTTTGCTTCTTGAAAAGCAAAATAATCTGAGAGTGTGTTAGAAACTAGAACGGGTAGCCGAATCACTTAAAAGGCTACATCGTAAAAATTACTTCGAAAAATCTCCGCAAAGGGCGCTAACATCGTTTTTCTATTCAGCCCATAGGCCCAATGTTAAAGAAAAAATGTTAAGTTTTTTAAAATGCACAGTCGCTGCGGCAATATGTTTATTTTTCATATTTAAAGTTGTCCAATTTTGATGGTTCGAAGTACAATGTGCACCTTAAATATAGGCTGATCGAGTGATAGAATGACAAAGAAAATTGGTAAGTGTGCTTCTATTTTTTAAAAAATATTTCAAAATCGCGAATTTCTAACTCCTATGTTAAACTCCATTGAGTACGCCCGAATAAGAAAAAAAAAAATCCATGTTGGTAAAAAAAAAATACCTAGAAATAATTTTAAAAAACCAGAAAAAAAATCAGCACGTGCGCCAATGTGTTGGCTTCACTGTGGTTTACTTGTGGTTTCTTAAAATTATTCTTACGTATTTTTACGAGCATTTTAATAGATGTCTTTTTCTTATTTGGGCGTACTCAATGGAGTTTAACATAAAAGTTTAAAAATTCGCGATTTTGAAATATTTTATAAAAATAGCACCGCACTTACCTATTTTTTGTCATTCTATCACTCGATCAGCATATATTTAAGGTGCACCTTGCACTTTGAACCATCACAATTGGACAACTTTAAATATGAAAAATAAACATACTGCCGCCGCGACTGCGTAAATTTTAAAAATCAACATTTCTTCTTTAACATTGCGTCTATGGGCTAAATAGAAAAACGATCCTAGCGCTCTATGCGGAGATTTTTCGAAGTAATTTTAATCGTATTTTTATATTGATATGATGACACAGCTTTAAAGAGGCGATTTTTTTTAACATTTCCATTCATAACAAGATTATTTTAAAAGATATCGACATGAAAATACACTTAAGGTGATTGAGCTAGCCTTTTCTAGTTTCTAAAACACTTTCCGGTTTTCTCTTTATTTTGCTCTTCTGAAAGAAAAAAAAAATACCGTTTTCCTCGTAATGTCGTCCTTCCGTTAAAACCGCAACTGCAACCGCAACTCCGTACGACGATTCGTTGAGTCCCGAAGTTTGCAAAGGAAATACGGATGTCGTACCCGTATCCTCTTTGCAAACTTCGGAATACAACGAATCCTCGTATGAAGTTTGGTCTCCTTCAACTTCCGCCGATCGACCTTGAGACCTTCGACGATGAATCTCGAGAGAATCGTTCGTTTTGTCGATTAAATCGACTAAATCACCATCAACGTCCGATTCGGAATCAAGTTTGAAATCCCCCAGTTTCTTCACTATTTCGTCTTCGTAATTTCCGACTTCGATCTCGCAACGAGAAACGTATTGCAAACAAACATTGGATTTTATCCGATCGGAATCTTCCTCGAAAGCTGGAAGAGAATCGTCGCTCGAATCATCATCGTCGCCGCCATTAAACATGGAAGAATCGAGTCGGAATCCCGGACGATATATTTCCGTCCTTCGATTAGCGAGACGCAACTTGCGCTTTCGTTCGCGTTGGCTCGGAATGCCGAAGAAAATATCTTCATCACTGTCGCTCTCGACATCGATAAAGTTCTTCGGTTTGTCGGTTTCGTTATCACCTTTGAAAGCCATCACACTTTGTTAAAATCTTAAAAGTCAAAACACCAAAAATCTGAAAAGAAAAAAAGTTACAAAAGGAAGATTTAGAATATTAAATTCATTCCGAGAAACACTCTAGTCTCTAAATCAGTCTGGTCTCTGGCCAGTCTAGTATCTAAACCGTTTTAGTCTCTTAACAAGTCTTGCCAACATATACGAAAATGTTACTTAAAATAAAGTTAAACTTAAACCGTGACGCAAGACAGAACTCTATTTAGAGTACGAATATCAAGAGGTTTTTTTTAAGTTTAGCTTTGGCTTAATTAACGTTTTAGAATACCCCCTAATATAACTTTTAAGAAATTAAGACTAACCACACTCTAGCCTCTAAAGGCACACACACATACACTAGGCGAACCGAGCCTGTAATGTAACATTTCACGTAATGCTCGCTACAATTTGTGTCCTCCTGCGACCACGCCGCGAACGTTCATTGAACTGTAGAACGTAACGATCAACTCACGAGCAAACGAGGTAGTGATTTCACTCTTTCGTTTCTCGCGAGCAGCTTTCCTGTCTCGTTTCTGTCACGAACGACGTCCCACCAACTGGTATACTGTGAATCCGTATGTATTCATTGCAAACACCGAACTGTCTGAACAGAACGAGCGCCGAACAAGCCGCTCCTATAGCGCTCAACATGCCACTCGCAAGGTCGCCCCAAAGAGACGAACTTCTTACATTTAAGCCGCGTAGAGACTAAGCTCGCAACCGGTTCTGAAACAGTTCGCAAACAGAAACAGAACCCTAATTTAGAAGGGGAGCTCGTGAACAGTTCTAGAGATGTCCGCGAACCGGTACAAAGTTCTCTCTCTCTCTCTCTCTCTCTCTCTCTCTCGAGGCGGTACATCAAAAGGTTGGTTCTGGAACATCTGCCGAACAGAGAACCACCCGACCTAGACGTGAGGATTCGAATGTTCCATCCCTAGACAAAACAATCAGATTTTGACGGGCGTTTACACTTTAAAACCAACATACCAGTTTTCAGAACGTATTAAGGGTAGTTCACTGGTTAAGTAAAGAATCTGAAAAAATCTGCGTGGTTCACGGATATATATTATCATAGTGCGCAACATGACCCATGATTCATAAAGGGGGGAAGGGGGGAGGATGCTATTTTAATGAACGGCCTGAACAACGGTAGGAACAGTCAGAATGTTAGGTTTAGGCAAATCTTAGACCATTTAAAATGCGGAGCTGCGCCACCCCCTGCAACAAACTTAATTTAACTAAACCAAACCTTCCTACTATTGTTCTGATCCGTTCCGCAGTTCATCTAAATAGTCATAAAAGTGGTTAAGAAGCGCTTTTTTGTCCCAACAGTACAAAACCCACAAAAGCGCAGTTATTGTTAATTTTATTTATCATTTCTCCGCACTTTTTAAGCATTTCAGGTACTTACAAACGTGCTTAACTCATTATACGATCCTTTACGATGAATAAACTCCTTACTTCTTGCAAGAAACAACAAAATACCGACAAACAAGTTTAACTTTGCCCGAAATAACCGTTAATAAACCGCCAAAATAAAAATATGTTTCGAAGAAAGCGCCAATGGCCGCTGAAAACGATTATTCAAGAGCGCTGTGTGAGCGAAATGCGTCATTTCAACGTCATTATTACGTAATGATGGATTTAACACAAAACAATATTCGCTTGTTGCAAAAAATTCTGACGTCACATATGATGTTTATAAAAAGTAACGAACGTCACGACAAAACAACAAATTTAGTAACCGTTGACGTTTAAAAACAACGTTAATTAGTACTCGTGACGTCATAAAGTAGCGAAGACTCAATCAATCTGAGCTGAACATCTTTTAATAAACGCTGTGAAAAGATTGTGATGGAAAAGAATTATTTAGTAGTGTCAGATTTAGCAACATAATATCCTTGATTAATGTTTCCAATATCCCTATACATCTTTAACAATAAAATTTACACATCAAATATGTATTTCTTTACATATTAAAAAGTAAAAACGGCGAAATAATATACAATAAACAATCATAGCTTATGCTGTTCATCGATAAGAAAACATCTAATATTTTTAAGAGAGCTTCTCTAAATAATTGAAAGGAAAAGGAACCCATTGTATTATCACATTGCAAATAACGTTCTGCGGGCCGCGGCTCACAGGCATCTGTAGACAGCTTCAGAATTTCTTTGGCTCCGCCCTTTTATGAGCGTCATCAATTTCTAATTGGTTTGTTACTGGGTTTGACGTCACATGCTCTGCCCTCCAAAGAAATTCTGAAGCTGTCTACAGATGCCTGTTAAAAAATAATGTAAACGTGAACCGGTGAAAATAAATCAAGTCAGTATCATTGAAATGGCAAAGCCTATGTAAACAAACTAAATACACACACTATATAAGCGACAAGGAAAACAGAAATATTCATTTTGTAAGGTATAGTTGTATTAGTGACACCCATCACGTGCCTTAAATGCTTTAATGTTAAGCTATAATCAGAGACAATCGTTAACTGAGTCGCGTTTCAGACGTAAAAGAAAGTGTCTCCCCATTGATTAGCGCTGATATTGTGGACGAAAAGTGACACATTTCGGCACAGAAATAACAAAAGCGCACAGCCGAGTTACCTATCGACCTACACTGGTAACAAAACAAAACCCCCTGATGACGTAATCCTAGGTAAGTTATAAAGGGACACATATAGGGAGAGGGGGGGGGTGGGGGGGGGGGGGGAAGGTATAGGGTTAATTTAAAACTGCTACGGCCCCGGACTGAGACCCACCTATTTCGTTTTTGTCATTAATATGATATTTTTTCAATATAAATATTTCAGGAATATTCTACTTAAAAATGGATATTGAGGAACTTTACATCAGCCAATCAGAGACGACTTTTGAATTCGATGAAAATTTACCTAATCTTCCAATTCCTCCACTTGAACAAACTTTAGGATTATATTTAGAATCAGGTTATATAAAATTTAAAATATATTTATCAAATTATTATAATTTAAAATAACTGATTTTAATTTAATTTTTAGTATTCGAAAATATTTTCAGAATTTTTAAATTAAATTGTATTTTTAAAGATGGTTTTATGAACAGCTCATTTTCGAAATCTGGATTATTCCCTCTTGCAGGAAAATTAAGAGAACCTAGAAATTGTATTAATTTATAGAAATTTTAAAAAGGTCCTTCTACTTTTAAATAATATTTAAAATCGTACATTTTTTTTAACTCCATGTTAAATTCTATAGGAACAAAAACCCTTCCACAAAAGTTTAAAGAACTCTCGTTAAAAATAATTTAAAGCAATAACAACCACATTAGCACGTGCTTTTAATGTACTGGCTTCATACTGATTGCTTTTTATAAGCTTAGCACGTGCAATGATTTTTCTATTAATTTGTATATGACTAAACCAGTCGAAACCACCAAACAACGATCGCAGCGCCCTATATTCGGAGAAATTTTGAATTAAAGGCTGGATCTAGGCTCTTAATCACTTCTGGGTATTTTCAGGTTCATATCTTTTAAAATAAATTTTTTATGTCAGTTCAAGCCAGCGTTTTTTAAGAAAACTAGAATAGTTGGTGATAACTAGGGCTCTGATTTGTATGCAATATCAAGCAACTGTTTTCTCAATCTGTGGCCCAAGTGCCAATTGTGAAGTAACCATCTCAGGTTCGATCAACCAACAATTATGTTCTTTTCTTTTTTTTCAATCAAAAACACTGATTAGAGGCTAGAACTGTAGTTGACAACTGATATTAAGCAGACATCTTAGCCTCTAACCAGCCTTTTTGATTTGGAAAAAAGCATAATTTGCATTTGTTCTAATGATGATGATTACTTCACAATAATTGGCACTTGGGCCACAAATTGGGGAAACACTTGCTGTGATATTGCATAAAAATCCGAGCCCTACTGCTGATAACGTTAAGAGCCTAGATACAGCATTTAATTGAAAATTTCACCTCGCATTTTCCTCTTAATGAAATACCTATTCATATTCAACTCAGTGCAACCTTCCAATCGGCCATTTAGCCTCGATGTACGAGCTTATATAGCTCAGCCGCTTCACCTTGGAGGTTCTTCATAGAAAATTACCCCCCCTTTTTAATATTTTTTTATTTTAATTAGCTGTTAATATTATTATTATTGAAGGTAAAAAAAAACCAGGAAAAGTAAATTAAAATATTATGTTTGACTGGATGAAATTCATACTAATTACATATAAAACTTGACTGAAATTAATTTTTAAAATGCAATTCATTTAAATTAAATGAAATTAATTTAATAGAGCGCCATTCTCAATGAGTCACGTACAGAAAGGAAGGAAACGGGACTTCCTTTTTTTCCCCCCCAGCTCATATCAAAAGGTTTCATTATCCAAGTATGTCTCAGAACTAGCGCCCATAATTCAAAGTATAAAAGTTGGGCAAATAAATCGTTTATAAATGAAATAATGTACCTCAGAAATTATATATATAATATCCCAGGTCTGTGTGTGTGTGTATGTGTGTGTGTGTGTGTGTGTGTGTGTGTGGAGTAACAAAAACCATTGAAGCACGTCGGAATTTATATAAATTTGAATAAATGAACCGTTTTTTTTTCTCAAGGTCAACTATATGTTGAACTCTTCCTTTGGAAAGTGTAGAAGTGGGGGGGGGGGAGAGAGAGAACAAGTGGGAGGGGGTGAGGGGAAAAAGTTTGGAAAGTGTAGAAGGGGAGACAGAGAGAGAGAGAGAGAGAGAGAGAAAAGTGGGAGGGGGTGACTGAAATTGCAATGAAAGGAGTATAAAAAAGAAAAAAACGACGCGCATGCGCACACTTGCCTGTGAATTTTGCTCCCGTCATTTATGACGGGTTACCCCACTAGTTTTTAAATATTACGTATTTAAAACTCCACTTGTTCCTTAAGAGGCTATAGCACCCCAAAATTACTTCGAAAAATCTCCACAAAGAGTGCTAGAATCGTTTTATATTGAGCCCATAGACCCGATGTTCAAGATATCATTACCTCCAGAAATTTTCTTTTCAAAATATTGTCAAGACTTAACCCAACGATTGTCAAAAAACGATGTTTAAAATTTAAAATAAATCTTAAACCCATAATAAAAACTTGAAAATCAAGTGACTTTTCCTGAGTCACCGCCAAACGACATCATTTTAAATTTCCAAAAACGAAAGTCCCCCACCCTTCATTTTTGTGGCAAAGGTTGTCACCTCACATTTCCATAATTCCTTAATCAAATATAGGTATTACCTATTCCTATTCAACTCAAATACAACCTTCCATGTGGGGAATAATTCAAATATTAAATCCATAGTACTTTGAAATGAAAGTAATGGAGTGAGGTGATCGCAACACATCAGAATTCGAGTAGAGGAGTAGACTTTTGGGGGGTTTTGTTGCCAATGTCTGTCGTTTGGTGGCGCATCTGTCTGATAAAGTTCATTTATATGAAGTCAACCGATTTTTAATTTTTTAAATTATATTAATGACTTATTTTAAATTTTAAAAACCGTTTTGGTAATCGTTGAATAAGTCTTGACAATATTTTGTCGAGAAACCTCTGGAGGTAACGGTCTGTTTAAAGTAAAAAAAAAAAAAAAAACGTTAGTTTTTAAAATACACAGTCGCTGCAATATGTTCATTTTTCATATTTAAAGTTGTCCATTAAAATGTTGGTAAAAATACCTAAAAATAATTTTAAAAAACCACAATTAAACCTCAGTGAAGCCAATGACAAACAACGACAATGTTTGAGTGCCATTGTGGCTCCCATTGAGCCACATGTGGGCATGTGTTCGATGTTGGCGATTACAGTTTAGTTTCTGTTGCGCATGGAGGGGGTATGTTAAGTAGGTTCTGCATGCCACAGGTGCACAAATAACGCCAAATACATTAAATCTTATTTACACAACTAATATTGTCTAAGTGACTCCTTATATGACTCAGTATTGTATCTCATAAGCAGACAGAACCAAAAATGGCGATTTCATGATGTCTATCAGTGATAATAAAGATATAAAAGTAAAAATAAGCATTATGGTTTGCCTGCCATGTGTAGCACAATACATGGCACAGCTAAATGTATGGACTGGACTGCACGTGTGCAAGAAAATGCAACGTAGAACCCTAGACCCTAGCTGATGCTAGTTTTTTTTTTTTTTTTTTGGTTTGTTTGTTGTAAAGAACACTATGAAAAAATTGAAATTGTTTCAAAACTAGAATGGTAAAAGATTATGTTAAAACTAGAGGTGGGACGAATCCTAAATTTTCTCGAATCCGAATCCTAAAAGGTTCTCGAATCCCTCGAATCCTATATTATTCATTAAGAAGATACAAATAAATGAAATAATAATAAATATTAAATTATTAATAATTTAAAAAACACAATGTGGCACTAACTCAGTGTCGCCACAAGGCAGTGATAATGGTGACCTGGGTACTACCGAAATTGCAACAATCGCCGGTTTTTTTTTTGTTAGTGAACGTTTCTATTGGACGTCAATGGAGTTAAAATTAAGTTTAACCAAAGTTTTTAACAGTTTTTTTAGGTTAGGATTCGAAAGACGAAAAAAGCGCGAAGATTCGAGTTTTCAAATCTCGAATATTTTTTTTAAGATTCGCGGGATTCGACGATTCGAATGTCGCATCCCTAGTTAATTTTTCATGGCAATATCTTAAGAAATAAACGTTTTATTTTAGTTTGAAAATAACCCATTTTTGGATTTTCCATTGACATTTTTTCTCTCTCATGAAAAACTGGTTTCTCTTATCTACTGTATTATGCGTGCAATGACTCGTTTTTACAAGAGTTTTATAACTTGACATGACCGTTTTCCGTTTACATGACGGACTTGTATTTCTCTTATTTTAACCAACTTCCCCCCGATAAACTAGAGAAAGCTGAAATTTTGTACGACAGCAGCCTCTACTAGTGCAACCTGTTAATGTATCAAACTTTGACGGATCCTCGAATGACCTGTCCAGGATCCGCTGTTATAAGAGGGGAGGGTACCTCAAATAACGTACTTTTCAAATTCAAAATGCAGAGTTATACCTAGTACACACCTGATAATTTAAATGCATTTAAATAATAAACCTGTTCATCAGAGCTCTGTGAAAAGGACAAACAAACAATATGTCGAATTCAATTTATTCAGTTGATAATCTGAAAATATTGAGTTAATTCTTAAATAATAATATCTATAAACTGTTTGACAAAATATTGATTTAGTATTCCAATTTTAAAATATTAATAATAAAGTCAATTTTTAATTTGGTTCATAGCCTTAACTAGATTCCGTATAATTCACCTAAACACATTTAATTTGAATTCATTTAACTCATGTGTGTACAAGGTATTAGGCAACCGTGTGGGAATAATTAGGGGCATTATTGCGCACCAAAATTTCTGATATGAAGGTTTGCAATCAAAAAACCAAAAACACCAATAAAACAAAAAAAAAAAAAACTACAAATACACCAACAAAAAAAAACATGTGTTAGTATTAGGGATGGAGCATTGGAATCTCGTGAATCTTGAAAAAATATTCGAGATTGGAAAACTCGATTCTTTGCGCTTTTTTTCGTCTTTTTGGAATCTTTCGAATCCTAACCTAAAAAAAACTGTTAAAACTTTGGTAAAATTAGTTTGAACTCCATTGACGTCCAATAGAAGCGTTTACTAACAACAAAAAACCAGCGATTGTTGCAATTTCGGTAGTACCCCCCCCCCCCCCCCCCCCCGATCATCAATATTTAATACTAAGCAATTGTGCGCATGCGCGTCGTTCTTTTCCTTTTTTTACTCCTTTCATTTCAATTTCAGTCACCCCCTCCCACTTTTCTCTCTCTCCCCCCCCCTTCTACACTTTCCAAAGGAAGAGTTCAACATATAGTTGACCTTGAGAAAAAAAACGGTTCATTTATTCAAATTTATATAAATTCCGACGTGCTTCAATGGTTTATGCATTATTATTTTGGATTAAACTGATTATTACTGCACATATGGCATTCTCACAGTATCATGTTGTACCCAAAAGACGTCGGAGCTGCGGTTATGCGTTTTGTGCATTTTAAGCAAACGTTTGGCTTGAAATTTGAATAAAGTTTTCTCTCCGTTTTTTCTTTAATTAATATTTTAAAATTTCTAAAAAAAAAAAATTCACCAAATGCTTTTGTTTTTTAGTCCGTCCTCATCTGAACGACGAGGAATTAAAGAAAACGACCGAACTCGTCGATACCTTCGCAGAACGTGACGGCCCCAAACTTCAAGAATTACTATTGGAAAGATCAAAGAAACACAGAAACTGGGTATAAAAAATTCACAATCAAGAGTTGACATGATTTAATCAAAATGACTAAATCAAGTCAGTGGCGTAGGCTAAGCCAGGATTTTTTTGGGTGGGACTCCAAATTTCTTCAGAATAAAGTTAGTCGCCCACTATGGCGCGCCATGCCAGCTAGAACTTTCCCTTGTATGCATCAAATGGTGTAATGTCCACTATAAGGCAGCATGTTGCGACGTATGAATCGCAACTGATGCGATTCAGACATGCAACAATGTATTGCAACCAGGGCCGGTGCAAGCCATTTTGCCGCCCTGTGCAAATTGTTATAATGCCACCCCATAAAACATTTCATTACAATGAGCCATATGTCCAATAAGCGCCTCTATTGGCAGTAGGCTAAAAGATGGCCCCCCTAAGAAGTTAGCAGACGAAACCTTAACATAGAACTCTATGGAAAAATCGCTGCACGGGTAAGTTTTTTTGCAGTTTTCTCGCACATTACACGCCCCAATCTTCGTCATTTTTTGAAAAAATAAAGACAAAAGTACGTAGTTTCACACCCTTGCATTCTCTTTGGAATAGTTCACATTGTTTCGTTGTTTTTGATGTTTTGTTCTGAACGTTGCTGACTTGCTGTTAAACCTAATCTTTTACTCAATTAAAAAAATGTGTTTGCAAAAAAAAAAAAATGTAACAATCTGCCGCCCTATAAATTTGCCGCCCTGTGCAAATGTACAAGTTGCACCCTCGGTCGCGCCGGCCCTGATTGCAACAAAAAATCCTGGTGTGTTCTAGCCTTTAAAGGCAGAATAATCAGCGTTTGCGAAGCCCTGTTTGCACTTTAAAAGCAGAATAAATTAATTGATGGATTTTTAATTGATGGATTTGATTCGACAGTTGGAAAAATGGTGGGAAGAGACGGCTTATCTTTCGCAGCGACTTCCTCTCATTCCCTACAGCAACACTTGTGGCGTTTTCCCTCTAAAGGACCCACTTTGGGCTCCCGATTCCATTGCTCAGATACCAAGGGCTGCCTTAGTAACCTACTTCGTATTGAAATATTATAAACTCTTACGAAGGTACGAATAGTTCCGAGTTTTCTTTTAAGTCTGGATTTACACCGAAGAAATAACAAAAAACATTGTTAGCAGCAAAATGTTAATAAGAAATAATGTTAATTAACAATTGTTTCGACTGTTTTGGCAAATGTCGATAACAAAATGCTGACAACGTTTTTTTATTTATACAAAAATGTTGGTAGCATGTCTTCAGGAGAAACTGATCCACGAGTAGAACGTTATTAACAGTGTTGACAGCAGAAATAACTTGATAGTTACATTTTGTTATCAACATCCTTTGATCATTACCTGCCTTCAGAGTGGTCGCAAAATTTCTGCTATTAACAAAGTTAGCAACAATACTATCGACATGTTAATGGAAAAAATAACATGTTGAAAGCAAATGTTGTTCACAAAAGTTAATAGCATTTCTAGACTTTTAACAATGTTAATAGCAAATGTTGATAATATTTTTTTTTACAAAAATGTTGGTAACATGTTACTATTCCACGAGTAGAATGTTATTAACAGTGTTGACAGCAGAAATAACTTGTTAGTAACATTTTGTTATCAATCATCCTTTGATGAGGACCGCCTCAAGAGCGGCGGTCGCAAAATTTCTGCTATTAACAAAGTTAGCAACAATATTATCAACATGTTAATTGGAAAAAATAACAAATGCTGAAAGAAAATATTATTGATAATAGTTAATACCGAAATGTTATTAACATGTAGAAACTTTTAACACTGTTGATAGCAAACGTCGATAACAAAATGCCAATAACAATGTTTTTGACAAAAACGTTGGTAGCATGTCGACAGGAAACTGATCCAAGAGTAGAATGTTATTAACAGTGTTGCCAAAAGAAACAACTTGTAAGTAACATTTTGTTATTGACATGTTAATGGAAAAAAACGAACAAATGCAGAAAAGCAAATGTTATCGACAAAAGTTAACAGTTCTAGACTTTTAACAATGTTAATAGCAAATTATTAACATTTCTAGAAGACTTAACAATGTTAATAGCAAATTATTAACATTTCTAGAAGATTTTTAACAATGTTAATAGCAAATTATTAACATTTCTAGAAGATTTTTAACAATGTTAATAGCAAATTATTAACATTTCTAAAAGACTTTTAACAATGTTAATAGCAAATTATTAACATTTCTAAAAGACTTTTAACAATGTTAATAGCAAATTATTAACATTTCTAGAAGACTTTTAACAATGTTAATAGCAAATTATTAACATTTCTAGAAGACTTTTAACAATGTTAATAGCAAATTATTAACATTTCTAGAAGACTTTTAACAATGTTAATAGCAAATTATTAACATTTCTAGAAGACTTTTAACAATGTTAATAGCAAATTATTAACATTTCTAGAAGACTTTTAACAATGTTAATAGCAAATTATTAACATTTCTAGAAGACTTTTAACAATGTTAATAGCAAATTATTAACATTTCTAGAAGACTTTTAACAATGTTAATAGCAAATTATTAACATTTCTAGAAGACTTTTAACAATGTTAATAGCAAATTATTAACATTTCTAGAAGACTTTAAACAATGTTAATAGCAAATTATTAACATTTCTAGAAGACTTTAAACAATGTTAATAGCAAATTATTAACATTTCTAGAAGACTTTTAACAATGTTAATAGCAAATTATTAACATTTCTAGAAGACTTTTAACAATGTTAATAGCAAATTATTAACATTTCTAGAAGACTTTTAACAATGTTAATAGCAAATTATTAACATTTCTAGAAGACTTTTAACAATGTTAATAGCAAATTATTAACATTTCTAGAAGACTTTTAACAATGTTAATAGCAAATTATTAACATTTCTAGAAGACTTTTAACAATGTTAATAGCAAATTATTAACATTTCTAGAAGACTTTTAACAATGTTAATAGCAAATTATTAACATTTCTAGAAGACTTTTAACAATGTTAATAGCAAATTATTAACATTTCTAGAAGACTTTTAACAATGTTAATAGCAAATTATTAACATTTCTAGAAGACTTTTAACAATGTTAATAGCAAATTATTAACATTTCTAGAAGACTTTTAACAATGTTAATAGCAAATTATTAACATTTCTAGAAGACTTTTAACAATGTTAATAGCAAATTATTAACATTTCTAGAAGACTTTTAACAATGTTAATAGCAAATTATTAACATTTCTAGAAGACTTTTAACAATGTTAATAGCAAATTATTAACATTTCTAGAAGACTTTTAACAATGTTAATAGCAAATTATTAACATTTCTAGAAGACTTTTAACAATGTTAATAGCAAATTATTAACATTTCTAGAAGACTTTTAACAATGTTAATAGCAAATTATTAACATTTCTAGAAGACTTTTAACAATGTTAATAGCAAATTATTAACATTTCTAGAAGACTTTTAACAATGTTAATAGCAAATTATTAACATTTCTAGAAGACTTTTAACAATGTTAATAGCAAATTATTAACATTTCTAGAAGACTTTTAACAATGTTAATAGCAAATTATTAACATTTCTAGAAGACTTTTAACAATGTTAATAGCAAATTATTAACATTTCTAGAAGACTTTTAACAATGTTAATAGCAAATTATTAACATTTCTAGAAGACTTTTAACAATGTTAATAGCAAATTATTAACATTTCTAGAAGACTTTTAACAATGTTAATAGCAAATTATTAACATTTCTAGAAGACTTTTAACAATGTTAATAGCAAATTATTAACATTTCTAGAAGACTTTTAACAATGTTAATAGCAAATTATTAACATTTCTAGAAGACTTTTAACAATGTTAATAGCAAATTATTAACATTTCTAGAAGACTTTTAACAATGTTAATAGCAAATTATTAACATTTCTAGAAGATTTTTAACAATGTTCATAGGCAAAATGTTATCAACATTTTATTGGCCGATTTTTAATATTTGTTAAAAAAAATATTGCTAATAACACGTGTTTTCAACAATGTTACCTCCGCTGTAAATCCATTTTTTAAGTCTTGTTTCCACTGGGGTGAAAATTTTAACTTTTTGAATATTTCAACTGGTGAAAAATATAAAACACGTGTCCCCCCGCCCGGTCCCTGTCATAGGCAAAGGCCACGTGTGTTCTATTTTTCACCAGTTGAGATTTTCAAGAAGTTAAAATTTTCCCCCAAATTTTCCACCCCAGTGGAAACAAGGCATTACGTGACATTTTAAAAATTATTCTGCTATTTGTTTTGACAATTTCATACAGCGAAAAAGTAAAGCCGGACAAATCTCGAGGAGCTAATTTCAGTATGTCGCAGTTTCGAAGGTGTTTCAATACTATTCGTATTCCGAGTCAACAGTCGGATGAACTAAAATGCAGTTTTGTAACTGGTAAAAAATATGAAGTAACTTACGAACGAACCAAAAATTTGGACCTAAAAGCCAATTTCTAAACGAAGCCATTTTTCTTTTTATAAATATCTAAAGAACGTGAAGGACCGCTTCCATCCAAGCACATCATTGTCTTATGCAAAGGATACATTTACCAGATGACTGTGTTCGACTCCGAAGACGAGCCTTTTACTCCGACGGATTTAGAACAGCAGTTCCAACACATTCTAGACGAACCCCGTAATCTTCGAGGTTGCAACGTCGCTAGCCTCACGTACGACGATCGTAAAAGCTGGGCCAAGGTTAAAAAAATTCTCCTTCGTAAAAAAAAAATATAAACAAGAGTGTTCGAGAAAGATAGAACCGATCAGTAGTGCAACCAGAATTCTTGTTTAGGAGGTTTAATTAAATATTAAATAAGTATTTGATATCTCCCGGGGGGGGGGGAGAATGAGAAGGGCCAAGGGGCTCATGGTTGCACCACTGGAACTGATTACAGAAGCTAAAAAAAAACTGAAAAGGACAGCGTGAAATTAGGTGGAAGCCAACAAGAAAAATAAATCGGCGGCTGCAAAATCAAAAAATGATTGGCAGTGGTGACGTAGACACTACGGGATTCAAAAACTGGTGCAGCGATGGCGCGCAGTAAAAAACCAGCAGCACTCGCACGAGAAAAGTGTTGTATAAATGTCGTATTATGCTTATATCGATATTGTCTTATCGAAACTAACCAAGTCTTCCCCCTCCTTTAAATCCATGTGCTTTCGGAGCAGGGTGCCATTGGCAGTGGCGTGGCACAGCCAAAAATTCGTCTGCAGCAGCGACGAAACACGGTGGCGACTCCCACCTCTAGATCTGGGCTATCAGGCATTTTCTCCGATGGGCAGCTTAGAGATGAATCACACACGGTGAAAATCCACCAGAAAATAGAAATAAAGAGAACTTACTCATTTTTATTCATACGAAAATGCGGCAACTGGTCACAGTTTAAGCAAATCCTCATAACACAAGAAACTTCTCTCAGTTTGAGTAACTACTCACATATTTTATTCATACCGAGTCGAGCACTTTCTTCAAAAATTTTAGAAAAGAGAACGTACTCAAGTTTTACTCATACCACCCGTTCTCTGTGCAATTAAATCAATTCTCCTTTACAGAACAGAGAACGGCTCGTTACTTTGCACGCAAACAACTCGAGCAACTTAAAAGAAATCGAGAATGCGATCATGTTTCTAAGTCTGGATGCAGCGGAACCCAAGACCGACGACGAGGTTCGAAATAAGAGGATCGATTACGATCTAAAGCAAATAGTACTATAGCAAAATGTTCCATCTTTTATTTAGATTTGTCAATTGTCTCTTGGAGGTGAAGTCGGTGGTCGCTGGGCCGATTCCACAACGCTCATTGTATACAAAAATGGCACTGTGGCTTTTAACGCAGATGTGAGCATGCCTTTATCGTATTCTACTAATGGGGTTTCGTCGGTTGTTTACATCCTATTCCAATTTTAACACACTGCTTAGTGCTGTTTCTGAAAGGCAGAATAACCGTAATTCTATTCCATTGTTCTCTTTGTTCGTATTCTCGTAGCACACACCTTGCGACGGAATGGTCGGAATTTCTTTGAATCACTTTATCTACTTAAACGTTGAAAGAATCAAAGGAAAATGGTCGAAAGATTCGCATGTATCCAACAAGATTGCAGCCAATCGAGGCATCCGCAAACCGATTAAACTTGATTTCGTATTAGATTCCTTATTACGCGAGGAAATCGAAACAGTTACACTGAGAACGTCAACATTGGTACAAAAAAAAAACTTTTTTTTTCGTTTAAGTCAAATATTTAAAGAAACCGGTGATCCCCAGAAATATCTCGTCAAAATAATCAAGAACTATTTAACAATTACCAGAACGATTTTTAAAATTTAAAATAAGTGATTAATGTAATTTAAAAAAATTAAAAATAAGTTGACTTCAAACCCCCCAAAGTCTACTCCTCTACTCGAATTCTGATGTGTTGCGATCACCTCACTCAATACTTTCATTTGAATGTACCATGGATTTAATATTTGAATTATTCCCCACATGGAAGGTTGTATTGAGTTGAATAAGAATAGGGAATACCTATATTTGATTAAGGAATTATGGAAATGTGAGGTGACAGCATTTGCCAATAAAATGAGGGGTAGACTTTCGTTTTTGAAAATTTAAAATGGCGTCGTTTGGTGACTCAGGAAAAGTCACTTCATTTTTACGTTTTTTTTATGGTTTTATTGACTTATTTTAAATTTTAAAAATCGTTGAATAATTCTTGACACTTCTGGAGGTGTAATGGTCTCTTTAAAGGCCCATTTCACGCGCGTGCCCCCGAATTGATCAACACGGTTGAAACAACGAGCTTGAATTCAACGGTTCAACGAAATCTGTTTACACGGTTCCACACAAGTGAACAACACAATCGTGGTCTCCGAAGTGGTCTCCAGGGGGTACGCGAGTCGATATGGAAGGGGGGGGGGTCTTTTTGTATTTTTTGTCCTAAGACAAGTTTTATATTTTTATATTTTGTAAAAAAATTCACTTGTAATTTACAAGTGTACCACTTGTACTTTCGTGAAACGCTAATAAGTGGAAATTTTACAAACTTGTAAAAATTGACTTGTTACTAACAAGACTTGTAGTTTTGTGAAACGGGCCCCTGGTTGATTCACTTCGGTTGATTCATCCTTGTTGATCAACCCTAGTGGGGCGGGGGGCAGTGTAAATAGGCCTTAATTTTCCGACTTCTATTTATTAATTATCTTTTTCAGATTGGTTTCGTTAATTGTTGCGTCTTACATTTTAATGGATTCGGAAAATCTTTTATAACTTCAAAGAAAATCAATCCGGATACATTCGTACAATTGGCGCTGCAACTCGCTTATTATCGGACACACGAAAAGTAATTAAATTCGATGTAATTAAAATACTCCAGGATGAAAAAAAAAGAATTTTGTTTAAACAAATGTTTAATGTAAATGAGGATATTTGATTTTTTTCAAAATGAAATTAAGATAAGTTTAAGATGTGCTGATTTTGTAACTCGTAACCCTAACTTTTCGACAAGAAACCGTCGGTTAAAAAGTGATACCACGTAACTGGCATTTTTTGGTGCTTTTTGCATAAAAAAAATCATAAAAAATCAGTGCATCGTTCGGGAAAATGTCGTGAAATAAACAAAAATTTATTTTAAAAGATATTGACTGGTAGACATCTTGGTAGACGGTGTTCAAATCCATTTAATGTGATTTAAGGTACAGGAAATGATGATGATGATGATGTCACATACGTAACAAAGTCATAATTTTGTCGGGGGTTTACTCCCCAGGGGTGTAACTTTTTTTTACCGTTCCCAACGTATGGCTCCCGTAGTCACTTTTGACCACGGTCAGCCCACTTTTGCCCACGGCTGGTCAGAAGTGGGCCCGGGGTTGCCGACCACTCTGCCGGGTCCTAACTGACCAGGATCGGTCGACGGTTTTTCGGCCGTAAAATATATAATATTAAGCCAGGTCTGTGTGTGTGTGTAACGTCGGAATTTATATAAACTTAAATGAATAAATGAACCGCTTTTTTTCTCAAGGTCAACTATGTGTTGCACACTCCCCATCCAAGAACCCCATGATATTAAATTGGAGAGGGGAAAAGGTTGGAAAGTGTAGAAAAGGGGGGGGAGAGAGAGAAACGTGGAGGGGGGGAAAAGTGGGAGGGAGTGACTGAAATTGAAACGAAAGGAGTAAAAAAAGGAAAAAACGACGCGCATGTGCACACCAGAGAAAATGAAAAACTCATTTTCTCTTTCAAATATAAAAAGGGGAGGGGATAATAGTAGCAAAATTAAACTAGAATTTATCACTGGCAATTGTGCCCAGCATTAGAATTTCTTTTGCTCCGCCCCTTTTATGACTGTCATCAATTTCTAATTGGGTTTGTTACTTGGTCTGACGTCATAAAAGGGCGGAGGAAAAGAAATTCTAATGCTGGGTACAATTGCCTGTGAATTTGGCTCCCGTCATTTATGACGGGTTACCCCACTAGTACATATTAAGCTTTGTCTGTCTGTGTATAGCACTGTACAAACAAGGACAAAAACGTTTAAGCACGTCGGAATATATTTAAATTTAAATGAACTGGTTTTTTTCCTCATGATCCAACTTTATGTTGCGCTCTCCCGATCCAAGAACCCAAACAATAGTAAGGTGCTTATAGTTAAATAATTTTAGTAGCAAAATTAACCCCATTAGTAATTATATTAATTATGGCTATAAAAAAACGTCCAAATAACTTTATTAGCAAAAAAAATGTGTAACCTTAAATTTGCATTAAAACGTTTTTTGTTCTTCTTGTAAAATTTCTATTTTGTTACTTACGTGGAATCGCTTCTTAAACGACGAAACACTTATTTTTTGTCCTGATTTACCCTAAATTAATTGTTTCAGACCGGGTCCAACTTACGAAACAGCATCGACGAGAGGTTTTTACAACGGCCGAACGGAAACGGTTCGGTCGTGCACGACCGAAGGAATAAGATGGTCAAAAGCTATGATGGCCAACGGTTCAACTGGAAATAACGAAACATTCGAATTGTTCAAAAATGCAATCGAAAGACACGACTTTCTAATGAAAATGAGCAGAGAAAACCAAGGTTGCGATCGTCACCTTTTAGGACTGTATCTTACGGCCGTCGAAACGGGATCAGACATTCCACACTTGTACACAGATCCCGCTTTTGTCAAAAGGTAATTGCCAATTGGAGATTATTATTTATTAAGTTCCGATTAACTCGAATCGTTTAAATGTTTTTTTAATTTTCTCTTCAAAATCTCGAGAGTTAACACCGCTAACCAAATCTGTTTCAGTGGTGGCAACGGAAACTTTATTCTGAGTACGAGTCTCGTGGGATACACAGCCATGAGCGGAGCAGCTGCGGCAATGTGTAGAGATGGTTACGGAGTGTTTTATTGCATCTCGACGTCGGGGTGAGTTTAGAACTAAGTTTCTGTTTCATTACCAACGATGTTGTGTTTGTGTAAAGTCTGATCCACATTAAGCTGACGAAACACGAACGAAGCCGAAACTAAAAGTGTTTCGAGACAAATGGGCGACAATTCTTGACTTTTGTGTTTGGTTTGTATGCAATTTCACAAACTTTTCCACGTCCCGCCGCAAGTTGGTAAACCATCAAAAGGTTTGTGTTTTGCCTCGGTACTACGCAACGTTTTGTGAACTCTTTCCTGTGTAATGGGGACAGTTAGTGTTTAAACAACTACAGAACCGCTGCGTAGTTTACGTAGGACAGCTATAGAAACGCAATGCAAAACTCAAATTTGTTTGTGTTGTGTCACTAATTTGTTGTAGTTTTTTGGCCGGAATACAACTGACAGTTGTTTCTAGTTTGTTTTGTTTTCAAAAAATATGCTTTTTCTGGCGTTGTTGTTGTGTTTTTGTCTCAAACTCATGTTGCATTTTTCGGGGCAATTACAGTTTGAAATTAGATGCTTTGCGATTTTTCGTCCAAAAAATACACGAAATAAAATGAAAACGATATATTTTTAATTAATTTCGTTTTTTATTTATTTCGTAATTAAATTTCGTTAATGGTTTGCGTTCTGCCAAAACGAAAAAAATTAAAATAAAACACGAAATATCACATTTTTGGCTACAATTAAAACCTGAAACAAAAAGTACCTATGTGCATTACTAAAACCAGAAATCACAACGGCGACAACAAGGGATGGAAATGGTAATAACAGCAAATAAATAAAAAGTAAAAAACAATTAAATATTATAACCTACCTTTAACCTAACATCTGCTGCTTTTTGTTGAGTAAATTTAATACTTTCCTGGAGATTACATGCACTAATTTCTTCAAAATATTCTATCGTTTGTTTGAAGTGGGAAAAAAAATGGCTGCTTTTTTGACCAAAATGTCAACAAACACGCATGCGCGACTATTTCGTGGTAACGAAATATAAGAAATGTTTCGTCACGAAAAATAGAAAAAATATCGTAACGACACTTGTAAAATTAGACTGAAAATACGAAATAATTTTAAATATATCGTATTTTTAATGTATTTCGTATTTTCTCACATTTCGTTTTACAGTTCGCAAAGCATCTATTGTTGTTATTAGAGGTGGGATTAATCCTAAATTTTCTCGAATCCCTCGAATCGGTGGCGCTGATCAAGCGCCAAATTGAACATGCGCCAAACTGAACAAACGCCAAACTGAATAAACGCCAAACTGAATAAACGCCAAACGGAACAAACGCCAAACTGAATAAACGCCAAATGGAAGAAACGCCAAACTGAATAAGCGCCAAATGGAAGAAACGCCAAACTGAATAAACGCCAAACTGAATAAACGCCAAATGGAACAAACGCCAAACTGAATAAGCGCCAAATGGAAGAAACGCCAAACTGAATAAGCGCCAAATGGAAGAAACGCCAAACTGAATAAAAGCCAAAAATTTGGCGGTTATTCAGTTTGGCGTTTGTTCAATTTGGCGCTTATTCAGTCACCCCCTCGAATCTTGAATCCTTCATATAAGAATCCTATATTATTCATTAAGAAGATACAAATAAATGAAATAATATTAATTATTAAATTATTAATAATCAAAAACAAGTGTGGCACTCAAGAGTCGCCACAAGGTGATCCATTGGTGGTCCGAATACCACCACCGAAATTGCAACAATCGCCGGTTTTTTTTTTTGTTTTTGTTAGTGAAACGCTTCTGTTTGACGTCAATGGAGTTGAAACTAATTTTACCAAAGTTTTTAACAGTTTTTTAAGGTTAAGATTCGAAATATCCGAAAGACGAAAAAAAGCGCGACGAATTCGAGTTTTCGAATCTCGAATATTTTTCAAGATTCGTGAGATTCGAATGTCCCATCCCTAGTTTTTATTATAAACATCAAACTAATAAAAAAACAAAGCAGAAACTCATTGTTTCAAGACAAATTCGAGACAATTGTAAAACATTTCTGCGACTTTTATGTTTTATTGTTTTTGCCTGCCACAAGCATCGCTTTTCGCAGCATTTTCGCCAACTATAAACCAACCTTTAGGCGTAATTGACATAAAATAACTTATCAAATTTGTTTTTTTTTTTTTTTTTTTACAAAATAGGATCCGATTTAACATCACCACTTGGAAAAACAGTAAAGAAACGAACGCCGTTCTTTTCAGTTCAAACATTGAGAAAAGTTTGCACGAAATGCAAACACTAAGTGCAACTTGGTCTAATCTCTGAAAAACAAACCAATAAAACACCAACAAATTAAAACGGAATGGGGGGGTGGGGGTGTAAGGGATTGTTGCCTAGTAAATGTAAAACACTAATTGCAAAGAAAACATTACGACTAAGGTAATCATTACTTCGAGATTCTCTTGTTACGAAACCTCTTCACTTTCACTTCTCTTGCCAAGTTTTTTTTTTTTGCTTACGATGCACAGCACGAAGGAAATAAATAAAATTGTTTACACTGCCTTTTAAGCCAGGTACAAACAAACATGTCAGAATCAATTCTGGCTTGTCCATCCTGGCATATGTGCCCTTGACTGTCAATCGGGCCATTTTTTTTTTGTCTTATTTTTCTTTTTTGCCGAGTGCAAAAATCCCCAGTGATGGGAAGTAATTTATCAAAAGTAATGAATTAGCCTTAATTACTTTTTTTCAGTAATTAGTAATTCACTACATTAACTTTTAAACACTCCGCAAACTGTTAATTTTCTTAATATCTTCATTCCTGTTGTTGGTTTTAGAAAAAAAAAAATGCACGAGGAAAAATCGTGATTTTCTCGAAAACCACGACCCATTGCAAAGCATAAATATATTCTATTGGACTATAATTTCTATGGACTAAATTGTCCCTCTGCCAATAAACCTTTTCAAGAGGTTAGTGTTAAAATATAATGGTGGAAATGACTTATCAATATTTTTTTTAATACTGGGCACTACTTAACCATGGCAATATTTTATTTCTTGTTATTAATAAATTCACCCTTATTGAAGTTACTGTATTTCTACTGAATGAATAAATCACACATGTGCAATGTACGGCCTGCGGGCCGCATCAGGCTCCGCCCTGATTTTATCTGGCCCGTGAGGACTTTTTTTTTCCAAATTTCATTGTATCTGGCCCGCCAGCATTATTTATAGAACCTTCACTCCATTTTAGCAATTGATGAGAACAAATAAACTAAGAGGTGGGACGAATCCTAAATTTCCCCGAATCCGAATCCTAAAAGGGTTCTCGAATCCTTCACATAAGAATCCCAATTGAAGAAAAAATAAATGAAATAATATTAAATATTAAATTATTCATAATAAAAAAACAAGTGTGGCACTCAGGGTCGCCATAAGGTGATATTGATGATCCAAGTACCAACGAAATTGAAACAATCGCCGGTTATTTTTAATTAGTGAACGCTTCTATTGAACGTCAATGGAGTTAAAACTAATTTTACCGAAGTTTTCAACAATTTTTTTTTTTTTCAGTTAGGATTCGAAAGACGAAAAAGTGGCGAAGATTCGAGTTTTCGAATCTCGAATATTTTTCAATATTAGCGGGATTTGAGGATTCGAATGTCCCCATCCCTAAAATAAACCAATCACAGTGACCCTATGCCTCGGATTCACACCTAGAATACACTTTGCTTGTTGCCACTTCAATTATTTTCCTCGAACATCGACCGTATTGTGAGAAACACGAGGTCCCAAACTTCTAATCGAATAATGCATCTCATCTGTCTTAAGAAGCTTGACTTAATTTTGTTCGTAAAGCGAACCTTAAAAAATTATATTCATTCAAATAAACATCGTATAGTATTGGGCCTACGGATCGATAATTTAAAATTCGCTATCCGGCCCACGCTCTTAATGAAGTTGCACATGCTTGGTATAAATAAAATTGAGCACCAAACATCACATGACATTTTTTTTTTAGAATTATTGCTCCAGGTGGTGTGTTTCAGCCGAGAGTGTGAGACGATTCAAAACTGGTACGTTTGGATCGAATCGTGACATAAAAATAAACTTCTATAAGAAATTACTATAAGGCTCGGATTTTTATACAATATCGAAGAACTATTTCTCAATTTGTGGCCCTATTTGGCCATTTGTGAAATAACAATACCGTTTAGATCAACCAACAATTATGATTTTATCTCAATTAAAACACTGGTTAGAGGCTTGAACCGCTGACAACTGTTAGTAACCAGACGTCTAACCAGCCTTTTTTATTAGAAAGCAAACAAACAATTTGTAGTCGCTCTAATGATAATAATTACTTCACAACTGGCACTTGGGGGCCACAAATTGAGAAATATTTGCTTTGATAATAAATATTACAAAACTAGTGGGGTAACCCGTCATAAATGACGGGAGCAAAATTCACAGGCAATTAATTGTGCGCATGCGCGTCGGTTTTTCCTTTTTTTTACTCCTTTCATTTCAATTTCAGTCACCCCCTCCCACTTTTCTCTCTCTCTCTCCTTCTACATTTTCCAACCTTTTCACCTCACCCCTCCAACTTTTCTCTCTCTCCCCCTTCTACACTTTCCAACCTTTTCCCCTCGCCCCCTTCCACTTTTCTCTCTCTCTCTCTCTCTCCTTCTACACTTTCCAAAGGAAGGGTTCAACATATAGTTGACCTTGAGAAAAAAAAAAACGGTTCATTTATTCAAATTTATATAAATTCCGACGTGCTTCAATGGTTTTGTTACTCCACACACACACACACACATAGACCTGGAATATTATATATATAAAAATATAATGTTATATTTTGACGTCATTTTCACCATTTTTCGTTTACTCCGCTCTTTTATGACAACAGACCAAGTAACAAACCAATTAGAAATTGATGGCGCTCATAAAAGGGCGGGGCAAACGAAATTTTAGTGCTGGGCTGAACTGCCTGTGATCGACATTCTACTGTTCACAGGCGTTTCGATCCAGCACAAAAAAATTCCTTTTCCCCCCACCCTTTTATGAGTCAGACTAAATATGAACTAATTAGAAATTGCCGTCCCTCATAAAAGGGTGGGGCATGTGAGTCAACCAACCAAGTAACAAATCAATTAGAAATTGCCGTTCCTCATAAAAGAGCGGGGCAAACGAATTTCTTGTGCTGGATCCAACTGCCTCCCGAGCAAGGCAAAAACACATACATGTATGTAGCTTCTACTAATGTAGCCTCCACCTCCAACCCTTCCATCGTTGACAGAAATGAGTACCGTCCTCATATTTACCTACAGATTTCTGTTATACCTTGTACACACACACACACACACAATATTACCGTTATCATGGATGCGAGAGGCAAATACAATCAAACCCGTGCACACGGGATGTAACACTTAGATGTATTTCAAAAAGAGCTTTAAAAAAGTTCCGTTTTAATTTAAAGTTTTAATTGTAAATCACCATCAATTATTTTCAAAATGCTTCAATGGCAATAATCACAAGAAACCCAACCGCAACGTACAAATCATCACGTGTCACATCATTAAAAATATATATTTCCAAGTTTAGTTAAAAAAATACTAATTAGAAATAAGATAATGAAGAAAACCTAATTAAAAAGATGCCAAACAATTTTCGCATTAAGGTGGTTGAATAGATATTTGTTTTCGTCCCAATCTCCACCGGATGGCGCCACTGCCGTGGCTGTTATGGTCTATTGGAGGTCTTTTCGCAAGAAGGTTTACTAGGAAAAAAGGAAATTTCCTACCACCCCAAAGCCGTTGCTAGAAGAAGAAACTTTATTAACAAACAAACAAAGTGTGCTGCCTACATATTGTAGGTTGCTATAATACACAGCATACTAATCAGTCGAAAGACAATAATGGAATACGAAATGAGTGAATATAAGAGAAAGTAAAGAAAAAAAACGAAAAAGTTAACATTAATAGACAATTTAGGTATAGATATGGTTGTGTATAATGTGGATCATTGAGGTCAGCACCTCCTCTGCGATGATCTTGATCTGAGAATCATCCAGGTTGAATTCGGTCCAAAAGTCAAGTACGGATTTACCCATGGTGCCGCGGCTCCCGAACCACAGTCCGCGAACAGCCCACTCCCTGATCCCAAACTTTGATGTATACTTATCATTGTAGAACGCAAAGCACTCCTCGTATATGCGAGCCTTTTCCTCGCGGATAGAATTGTCTTGATCGATGTCGTTGGTTTCGTAACGAACAGTAGGACGCAAAGTGACGTACGCAATACGGTGCCGTGCCTACGTCATCGTGCATACTTATTCCATAGCTTCGGGTGGGAAGAAATTTCCTTGAATTCCTTGGTTTATGAATATAAGCACACCTTCTTACTCCATAAAACCTTGCCCTCGTCCCCTCACACCCGCAATTTTTTTGGGGGAAAAAGATTATACTTTTTTCGGGAGAAACACTACGAAAAAATTCAAAGTGTATTAGAAACTAGAATAGTTGGTGATAATGCTAAAAGTTTTTTTCATGGTGATTTCTTTCAAAATAAACTGTTTATGACAGTTTGAAAAAAAGACGAAAATAGCTTTTTTTAATGAAATTTTCAAAGAAAAAACCTAAAAACGGGGTCATTTTTCAAACTGAACTATAAAAATGTTTATTTTTTAAGATATTGCCATGAAAAAACTTCTAGCAAAATCTTTTGCCATTCTAGTTTTGAAAACAATTTGGATTTTTTTTCATAATGTTGGTTCTAAAAAAAACCGTTTGCTTGGCGCTTTTGCGGCCAAATTTTACAAAAAAAAAACGTCTATGGAGCTTAGCATTAGCCACTGCAGTGGCGCCATTCAGAGAAACAAACAAAATAATATCCATTCAGCCACCTTAAGGTTAAACATCTCAAATTCAGTCAATAAAAAACGAAAAAAAGGCGCAAAGCATTTCAAACTTAAGTTTCTATATTCTCCCTTTCAGAGGCTCCCTTTTATCGCAAATGGCATTTTTCGATTGGCACGAAAATACAAAATATTTTACAAAATCTACTAACACGGACAACAACGTGTACAGGAAGGTTCAGCCTCCTCCCGTTATTTTGAAACAACTTCAAAGTTTGTTAGCTAAGGAGTTGTTTCTGTTGCTCAAGCTGACAAAACACAAACAAAACAGAAACTAAACTGTTTCGAAACAAATTTGCGACAATTCTAAAACATTTCTGCGACTTGTGTTTTTGTTTTGATTTCAATTTCACAAAAAATTCCATGTCCCGGCTCAAGTCGGTAAACATCAAAAGGTTTTTTGTTTTCTCTCTCCGTACTATGCAACATTTTGTCAACTCTTGTCTGTGCAATGCGGACAGTTAGTAATAAGGGTAGCAGTACACACTACAATTCTATTCTTTGTTACGATACAATGTTGCGGGTCTGCATTGTGTAACAGTCCTGCAACAATATTAAAATTAGATCTGGGACGAATCCTAAATTGCCTCGAATCCGAATCGTAAAAGGTTCTCGAATCCGTCGAATCTCCCAAATCCTTCATATAAGAATCCTATATTATTCACTAAGAAGATACGAATAAATGAAATAATATTAAATATTAAATTAATAATAATAATAAACAGTGTGTCAATCAGGGTCGCCACAAGGTGATAGTAGTGATCCAGGTTGCAGCAATCGCCGGTTTTTTTTTGGTTAGTGAACGCTTCTATTGGACGTGAATGAAGTTAAAACTAACTTTATTAAAGTTTTTAACAGTTTTTTTAGGTTAGGATTCGAAAGACGAAAAAAGCGCGAAGATTCGAGTTTTCCGATCTCGAATATTTTTCAAGATTCGCGAGATTCGAATATCCCATCCCTAGTTAAAATGTTTTCGGGCTGAATTGCGTCAACTTAGATTCATGTTTTTTTTTACTCCCATCAAAATGGAAAACTTTGCTACATTGTTGCAAAAACATTTCATAGGGTGGACGTTTTTTTGAAACACGAACAAAGACTCAAAAGAGGTCAGATTGCCTTTAATTATTAAAGACTAGACTTTTAATGATGTGTGAACCACTGAAAATATTTTTAAACTAATTGAGGACCTTATGATGTAAATTGTTTGTGGGAAATTAATTACGGTCTTCTGACTACAAACATAAATAAAATAATTCCAATTTCCTTTAAATTTCAGGGTGTTAAAAAATGCTTAAACCGAATATGCTCCCGGCTGAGAAGAGCTCTCGTGCCGACCACCGTTTCTGCTTTATTTGCCTCCCTTTGATGAATCACGGTATGGGCACATATGGCAAGGGCCACTTCCCGCAGGTGATAATGACATGGTGAAAGCAAGAAGGATGAAGCGAAGCTGGGTGTAGGTGTGGTTACGAATCAATGTTGTGGGTCTGAATCGCGTCAGTTGCGATTCTGCCCCACAACATTGAATCGGAGCAGCCCCGAAAACACCGTATCGGAGCAGCTCCGAACATTGTACTACCCTTTAAAACAACAACAAAACAGTTGCGCAGTTTACGTAGGACAGCTATCGAAAACTAAAACAAAACCTAATTTGTTTGTGCTGTGTGTCACAAATTTGTTGTGGTTTTGTCGCAAGTTATGCTGACAGTTGTTTTCTGGTTTGTTTTATATGGGTATAATGGTATATTCATGTTGATATCTTTCAAAATAAACTTTTCAAAAGAAAAACAATATGAAATATCATCTACTTAACACGAAACACTCTTACGGCGTGACCAATAGATTTTTATAACACTTCATTGCAAACGATGCCACTAGATGAAGTTACGCAAACTCACGTGGCCACCCCCTTGGACGGTCTATGGAGGTGGCTAAGATCAAGGCGCGAATAAACCGGTGACAAGTATGTAGGTTTTTTAAAAGCATTTATTCACCAAAACTCATTGTCTTTTCACAAACTCGACGAATAAATGAAGCGAGGAAACCATCTTTTGCAACGAACTGTTTGGAAATAATCGTTTTATGACAGTTTTAAAACGCCGATTTTTGGTTTTTGCTGTCATCGGCGTTTTATAACTGTTATTAAACAATGATTTCCGAACAGACCGTCACGTAGAAGGATACCCTCGATTCATTTATTCATCAAGTTTTGAAAAGACAATGAGTTTTGATTAAAAAAATGCTTTTAAATACTTACTTTATTTTAACTTTTTTTTTCACCATACAACTTAATGGGCATGGCCACAATGAAGACGCATAGCGAAAGTAACGCCACCCTAGGAGAGCACGATTTTCTAACTAAAAACCTATGGGTCACACACCTTAAGTGATTGAGCCATCCTTCTAGTTTCTAAAACACTTAAAAGTTTCTCTTCATTTTACTTCTGAAAGGCAGAATAAAAACAATCCGAGTGACGTTTACACTTTTAAAACCCTCTTAAGCATACCGTGTCCTTTGCAATGAGTTTTGTCTTGCTTCGAAACACTGAACATTTAAAGTGCGCATCATCGACGACCTACTGTTCTAGTTTCTAACGAACCCTTCGATATATTTTCTTAAAGTTATTCCCGAAGAGTCGTTTACGTGAACTTCGTACAGCTCGAAATAACCGTTCCGCCAGCATTTTTTTTTTAGAAGTTTCTTTTCACTTTTGATCACAATTGTTTAATTTAAGGCCTTCGAAAGCGTTTTTTTTTACGACAAGAAAGATACAATATCGAGGTCTCTCGACGCGTTTAGTTTCCCCATTACGTCCTCTAAAAAAACTTTTTTGTGTTATTAATTTTCGTAAATTCGGAAACAATGGGAACGATAAACGAATATCCAGAAATTGCAAAAATAAAAATGGAAGAAGAAGAAAAAAAAAACTCACACAAAAAAAAAAAACCACGATACCTATACTGTTTTCTATGGCGATTTCGGACACGATTCCTGAACGATCTCCATTTCGAGCGCAAACGAATAGTCGTATTCTCCCATATTCGGAGACTTGATGTTAAGTTCTCGATCGAGACCACCGAGTAACGCAGCGCCACCTAGACTCTTCGACACCTGAAAAGGAATTCCAGTCAAGTAATGAGCCGTAGTCGATTGTTCGGTAGTCACTGCCGTCGCCGTCATCGTCGTCGTTGTCTCCGTTCGTGTCGCCCAAGTTCGATGATGTAACGGATACGGAAGCGAAGATTCGTTCGGAACCGGAGGAGCTGGACGAATCGGTGCGTAAGAACCGTTCTGCGATCCGTTCATCGCCGGATTCGAAGGAGAGACTCTCAGATAAGAGAACAAACTTTCGTAATCGTCGTTCGGCTGAAAACGAAACGAAGCAAAGAAATCCGTTAAAAATAAAACGCGCTCGAAAACGAGGCCGGAGTGAGGGTAACCTTTGGAGGTTGTTGATTCTTCGATTCCAGAAGTGAGCCACTCGCTTGAGGTCCATTTGTGGCGTTAACTACGACAAAACCGTTGGAAGTGGCTTCCGAAAAGTGGCTCGTGGTAGAATGTGACGAAACGGGAGGAGGAGGAACCGGCGGTTTCGGTTTCTTACGACCAAGAATAGACGATAAAATCTCGGTCATTTCCAACTGTAACAAGAAAGAAACTTTAAATCAGTTTACGCTCGTATATAATTAAAAAATTTAAATAGTACACTTTAAAATATACTGGGTGGAAAGTTTCTGATTGGGATACACATTTCCAATCACGTTTTGCTGGATATTATTCGAACACGAAGGGCCCCAATTTCATAAAAGTATAAGTTCGGCAATTTACGATTTCACAATTGTGAACTCGTACCGTAATGGGTACTTCGACCGTACATGCTGACCGTTGTCCTAAAGTGACATTTGCCCTAATGGGTCATTTGTCCTAAAAGTACATTTGCCCTGAAGAAACAGTTGCAATAAAAACATGTTTGTCGTAAAACTACTTGTCCTAAATGGACATTTGCCCTAAAGAGACATTGGCCATAAAAAGCCACTTGCATTAAAGGAATGTTTGTCCTAAAAGTACATTTGCCAAAAAAATTCAATGGCCCTAAACCACTTGCCCTAAAACCACCTGCCCTAAAAAAATGTGTCCTAAAACCACCTGCCCTAAAGGGACATTTTGGCCCTAAAGCCACTTGCATTAAAGCGATGTTTGTCCTAAAACCACTTGCCCAAAAGCCGGGTGGCTGATTTTTTTTTATTTAAATCAGATTTTGTTTATTTTTTTCATTTATATTATTTTTTTTATGATGGATGATGTTTGCAAAAATGAGTAATAATAACATTGTTAATTGTTAAGTTGTTAGTAAAATAATTGCAAAATAATAAAAAAAAAATGTTAAGAAACATTCAAATTTGAAAATAATAAGTTTCAAGCACTTTTAATATTAACATTCTGAACATACAAACACACGCTTTGCAGCGTTTTCAGTTCCCAAAGCAAATCAGTGAACCAGAGGTAAACTGTGTTAAGTCACTTTTTTTTTAAAAAAAAAACAAACATTATTTGACATCTTCATAAGATGTCAAATTTGTGTTTTTTAAACAGCTTGTCAAGTTCAATCAGCGGTAAACCGTGGTAAGTCCACAGTTTTACACATTGGCTGCTAGATGGTGCTGGTATACCATGTTAAGTCCTATTCCTTCAATGAAGAGAAAAACTTTCAAATGACTCCACTGTAAAATGTGGGTGGCTTAAAATGGTTTACCTCTGAGGTTCTTAAATACATGCAGATTACTATTACTATTTATATCTACAGTATTTGTCCCTAATTTGCACCAGTCAATTGGGGGATATTTCCTCAAGCATATCTTCCAAAAAAAAAAAAAAATACTGCATTAATGAAAGGACTACCACCGGACTTTATTTTATAAATAGAGAAAAATGCTGGGAACTGTTTTATTTTTATTGTATAATTTTAATGTTTAAATAAATGTGAATTTTTTTTAAAAAAATCATTTGATTTAAATCACTGCCACCCTGTGTAAAAGTAAAAAAAAAAGAACATAATCTGTGTTCGTCTTATTGGTGTAGTGGTTAGTGTCTCGGCCTCTCAGCCCAATGTAGTGTTGGTCATGGGTTCAATATCCCCTCTTGCAGTGTTAATTATTTTCAAACTAGTGGGGTAACCCGTCATAAATGACGGGAGCCAAATTCACAGGCAATTGTGCCCAGCATTAGAATTTCTTTTCCTCCGCCCTTTTATGCCGTCAGACCAAGTAACAAACCCAATTAGAAATTGATGACATTCATAAAAGGGCGGAGCAAAAGAAATTCTAATGCTGCGCACAATTGCCTGTGATAAATTCTAGTTTAATCTTGCTACTATTATCCCCTCCCCTTTTTATATTTGAAACAGAAAATGAGTCTTTCATTTTCTCTGGTGTGCGCATGCGCGTCGTTTGTTCCTTTTTTTTTACTCCTTTCATTTCAATTTCAGCCACCCCTCCCACTTTTTTTTCAATCCTCCACGTTTCTTTCCCCCCTTCTACACTTTCTAACCTTTTCCCCTCTCCAATTTAATATCATGGGGTTCTTGGATGGGAAGGGTGCAACATATAGTTGACCTTGAGAAAAAAAGCGGTTCATTTATTCATTTATTTAAATTTATATAAATTCCGACGTGCTTCAAGGTTTTTGTACAGCGTTACTCCACACACACACACACAGACCTGGGATATTATATATATATATAAAATAATAATGTTAATATTTCAGAAGGTGGCCGTGGACAAACAAACAAATTATGAAGTTAAATAAACGCGAGTAATAATAATAAAAAACTATTTATATTAATGGCTTTTTCGCATGCGTGATTCTTCCCTTGAAATTTAAAACTGAATTTCTTAATATTCCGCGAGTGCAGCGAGTGCGTAAAAATTTTTTAAACGGCAAGCAAGAACAAAAATTGATTGCGTTGCACTCTATAGGACCCACGTGTAATATTATCAGTGGATACGACGTAAATAAAAATAATCCAGCACGTGCAGAACATAGACCTACTGAAAACCAGGATTGAACAAAGTAACGAAAAAAATCATAATTTCGTGATATTTTTTTTTTATAAAATTGTGTACGACCAAGTAAGAAAAAAACATTCATTAAAATGTTTGTAAAAATAATTTTAAAAAACCAGAAAAAAATCAGCACGTGCGCCAATGTGTTGGCTTCACTGTGGCTTACTTGTGGTTTTTTAAAATTATTTTTACGTATTTTTATCAACATTTTCATGGATGTTTTTTTCTTACGAGGACGTACATAATGGAGTTTAACATGAGCGTTAGAAATTCGCGATTTTGAAATAGTTTTTTTTTTTTAAATTATCACTCGATCAGAACATATTTAAGGTGCACATTGCACTTCGAACCATCAAAATTGGACAACTTTAAATATGAAAAATAAAAACATATTGCCGCCGCGACTGCTGTGTATTTTAAAAATTAACGCTTTTTCTTTAACATTGGGTCCAAGGGCTCAATAGAAAAACGATGCTAGCGCTCTTTGCGGAGATTTTTCAAAGTAATTTTGCGATGTAGCCTCTTTAAAGTGTAGGATCTATAGTTATCACGGCATTTTATACATTGCCGAAAACACTAGTGATTGTGGAACTTGTGGCTATAAACATACATTTAAACGTAAAATAAATTGAAATCACTCCAAAAAAAAATCCCTGAGAAAGAATTTAACCACACAAGACAACTTTTTAAATTACAATAAATAAATTCAAATTTTATCTGAACAAGTTTAATCATTGGAAAAAACTAAACTGAAAGCGAAAATGACCTTCGGTCCGTCATATCAAATCATATGATTTATTACTAAAAAGAACGGAGCACAAGCTATAACTCATTCAGTGAGGGGATGAAGCACAGTTCGCGGAACCCGCAATCGAGAAGATTAACAAAAGAATTCCAAAGGGCAATCGAATATGGCGTCTTCAATAACATCCCAAAAGTGAAACGCCATATTTGTCACCCATCTGTCGGACAAGTTAACGTCATTAATAAGACGTCACTGCCCACTTTTTCTGACGAATGTCCGAAATGGGCGACGATCAAATTAAAAACGGACACAACTTACGAAAAGAAGCAATTAAACCGATTCTGAACAACAAAACACTGTAAAAATATATTAATTCATCCATGATGGCAACTTACCTCATCTCAATCGATCTCAAAAACTTCGAAATAAAACAGAAAAAACGCCCGAGACAAGAAACAACAAAGAAAACAGGAAACTAAGAACAAACCGGAAGTGAACGCCTGAGGATTAACATGTGACTCATCAAGTTCGATGACGTCATAAAAAATAAGTGACGTCACACATAGAGACACCGTTTACCTCAAAAATAGATCAAAGTATTGCTAATTGAATTAATAGCATTTATTCATTTTATTACTAATTAAATTTTTGACAAAATCATTAAATCACATGAAACTAATTGGATTAGTGATATTTTAATTGACGTCATGTCATAAATGGAACTATTAAGTTAAGTGGTTGGTTATGTTTAAAAAACCCAGATATTTTGACTTGAACAACGCCTCATAGTATATAACATCATTCCAATTTCCAGCTTGAAACATGAAACGTGACGTCATTTTGGCGCCATTTCGACCATATTCTGTTCTGTCTTTTATGTTTTTTTAACGTCATTTCTCCATTTCATTGTTTTGTTCGATAATTTGTTTCTAAAAGTAACTAAAATGATCATGGAAGCTGCAAAACCAAGAATAAACGGTCAAATGATGGAAAAATATCAAGGAAAAACGGTTTGCTTACTTGGAAGCGTCACTGACGTCAGTTTTAATCGGCATTTTTCTATTTTTTTAAACAATGAAATTAAAAGACTAAATTTCACAAAATTTATGTAATATTTTACTTCTAGGTGGATTCTAGCGGCATGTCATTCAAGTTAAAAGCATCAGATGGTGACATTATCGTCGTTAATCTTCAGGAACCGGTAAGTTTGGTGGTGATACCCAACCGCATCTTAATTGGGCCGCTAACACCATAGCGTCTACTAGTAGACGGTGGCACGCGAGCCGGATATTGACTTTGTGGCGTTAATGCTTAAAAATCGGTTGTTTTTTTCGCATTTCTTCAGCATCAGGATTGTTTGACTGGTTTTATTGAGGTTCAGGGAAAAGTAACTTCAAAAATGTCGTTACTTTGTAACAGTTACGTTCTTTTTCCACCCGAACACACGCAAACGTTCGGTTCGTACTTGTATATTTCTTCGGCTTCTTGCCTTATTTAAGGTCTGAATTAATGTTTTTGTTTTTTTTTAACTTTCAGATATTTCGCCATACAATGAAGTCATTTCACTGATGCACGAGATGGAATCAGCTTAAAATTAAAATTCACATGACTTTCTCTCATAAAAATGTTCTATTTGGAATTAATAAAAATATTTGTTTTGTATGTTTTAATAAATAAAACATTTTGTTGTATTCAAATTGCGGTCAATCTTATTCTTTAATGCAAATAGTTGAATAATTTCGTCAATTGTTGACGTGTAGTTATTACCATAGGCGTTAATTAGGAGCTGTGCGGGGTCCCGGCCGCAAACTTAAAAAAAAAAATAAGATTAATTTTTTTAAAAATTATTTCTGATTTTTTTTTAGAAGTTTAACTTGCAATAAAAACAGGATACAAGTTCACACATTTGTGACAAATTTATCTGTTCCTGTTCATGCTGCATGGCCAGCATGAAGCATTTTTAGTGCCGTAACAGTTCAATCCCTCGAAAAATGCAATGCAATACTAGATCTTTTTTGTTCTTGGTCCCCTAAATCTTGCCATCCCACTTTTCAATCCCAATTTATGACGATGGTTATTATGAAACGAAAAAAAAAAAAAACAATTTAAAAATACCACGAAAACTATTATCTAAATACGTGATTCATTTACTCTTCTAGTTTTTAAAATAGTTTCAATTTCTTCTGACACAATGTCATTCCACTATTCTTATTAATTTGCATATTATGCAATGGTTCCTTGCAAAAACTCAAAACTAAATTTATGCCTATGTTTATTACGAAAACTCAGCGTTAGAATGGAACCCAAAACATACACAACTATTTTATAAATAAATTCAGAAATATGTCTTATTAACTACGAAAAAAAAGTCTCCAATTTTTTTCGAACAAAGCTTGAGGCGCGTTTTTTTGGCGAAATTTTTTTCTGTTGACGATTCTGAAATTTACGCTCCGAATTTTTGACGTCCGGATTATCGACGCTCTAATATATTTTGTCATGTAGACAGTTTATGTAATTTTTTTTTTCTTCTTCGAAAAGCAATAAAAGCAGAAAATAATTACCATATTAGCCCGAATATAACGCGGTGTTTTTCAATCAATTCAATTTATATAAGAGGAACTCGCGTTAAATTCGAGGACTAATCTAATTACCCGTATATGTTTCACTTTTTTCTGAGATCCTTGAAGACGCGTTATAGGTCCCTTACTGACTCGTAAATGGAAAAGCTAAAAAAAATGTTTAGAATGATAGCTTAGCAGTTTGCAAATGATGAAACTTCATGGCTTTTTACCAGCATCAACGTTTCATAAGAATAATTTCAAATTGGTAAAAAAAAAAGTTTACTTTTGAAATAAATGTAATAAAACAATTTTATCATCATCCATCCATCATCTTACATTTTCATCTGTTTTAGGAATAAATAAATCTGTGTTAATTAAGTAAACCTTTCTCTGAACTTCCTAGGGCCTTAGGCTGGCCCTAGACGTAACGTTTAATTGCACAAGTCTACCGATATATGCCGCGCCATTCATGTCAGACATACTCCAAATTAGTGACATAATAAATTGAATTAGGTCGGTGTTAAAGGAAGAAAACATTAATTTTATCACTGTCCTTGTTCTTTTTATACTGTACTTTTCGAAATAAACCTACGTTTCTATAAAAATTGAAGTTTTTTTTTGCGGCCCACATAAACTTAGACCTTGTTTATTTGGCCTTTGAGTTTGACATGCTTGAACTAGACAATATAAGCTTATCACCGCTTATTTAGCTCGGTTTAGAACATTTGGCACAAAAACAATACAGCGAAACTGAATGAAGATTACACAAACCCCCCCCCCCCCTCCCACACGCTCCTGTGTGTGCAGCTGGACTCGCACAGGCACAAGCGAAAAAGACACTTCTCGTACTTCACAAGTCACTTGCACAGGTGTCTAAAGCTTCAGTGTGGGATCCCACCTACATGCTCAAGTATACTTGCAACGATAAACATGTGCAGTTAAACGTTACGTGTAGGGCCGGCCTAAAGATATTTAAAAAGAGGTCAAATGTTCACTTTTTGCGAAGTTCAATGAAATAATGATACAGTGAGTAGAGCGATTTCAGCTTTTTGTATGTATTTTAATGAAAATAATCCAGCTTAACATCTAATAAATCTCTTTGATGTTCTCGTTACATCTAACCCAAATTACGTTCTCGTGATTGCATCCAAAGTCATACATTTACAAACGCAGCCCGTTACGGGACATTCGATGTGTTCCCTAACAACAAGAAACGTTCAAATTCAATTTGACATTCTTTCGTTGCCGTGTTTGCAAAACAAAACAAAAAATAGGAATAACTCAAAAGTTGACATACTTAAACCAGGCCGCAATGTGGTTTGCGTGGCCACCGTGACGACACGATTGACACCAAGTAAACCAAGAAGAAAAACTACTTAGTTTATGACCACGAATATCCTCTGAAATGAAAACAGAAGTTAATTCTAGCTTCACAGAGTGATTGTAACTTCGGTTTAACTTTAGGACGTTCACAGACGAGCGACTTTATTAGTCAAGTTGGACGGCAAAAAGTGGTCGACGTGTGGCCAAAATCGAACATTCGAATTTGATCTATACGACCAGTTTTTGCAGTTCCCTCAACTACAATGAAACCACTTCCAAACTGCTGGCAGTCGATTTGAGTGGTCAGTTTTGGCCACGTGCAGATCACTTATTGCAGTCAATCTCGACCACAAAACGTCGCTCGTTTGTATTCAAGTATTTAACGGCCCGAATTCAAGAAGGAACCTTGGCAAGTGAACTTCAACTTAGGATGTTTTATAAACCATTTAAGTTTTCGAATTCTGATTAATCTGTGATTCTGAAAAGCAATACTAAGAAGAAATCTAAAGTGTGTTAAAAACTAGAAGGGTAGCTCAATCACTTAATTGTATTTTCAAGTTGATATCTTTCAAAATAAACAAATTATTGACAAAAATTTTTAAAAATATATCGTTAGTTGGGTCATTTTTATACTCGAGATAAAAAATTTACTTTGAACAATATAAATACGAAAATACGTTTAAGTGATTGAGCTACCCTTCTAGTTTCTAAAACACTTTCAAGTTTATCTTTAAGAAACTGGAAGGGTAGCCCCCAATCACTTAAAGAGTATTTTCATGTTGATATCTTTCAAAATAAGCTTTTTACAGACAAAAATTTAACAAAAAAAAATATATCGTCTGCTTAAAATTCAGCTACTTTTCTAGTTTCTAAACAGTTTCAAGTTTCTCTTAAACTTTCCCCTTAAAGACATAAAATACTAGAGTTTGCAGGACGTTTACATTCTCAAACCAACTAAGAATAAAGGAAATTTGTGTGCTGTTATTTTTTAAAATTAACTTTTTATGTCAATTTGAAAAATACCTAATTTCACGTTTATTTTCAGATTTTCTTCGACCTGTATGGTTGGAACACACATGACCACTTTTTGTCCACTTTTCAACGGCAAAATAAGGTCGAAAGTGGTTGGCCTGTGGTTGCAATGTATTTTCTATGGAAAGACTCAAAGCGGTCGGTTTTTGGCGACAGTTTTGCAGTCAAAAAGTGGCCTGTGTGCCAAGGGTCGTAGACCAACTTCAAACGGAGAAAACAATTTAAAAGTACCACAAAAACTATTATCTAAATACGTGATTCATTTACTCTTCTAGTTTTTAAAATACTTTCAATTTCTTCTGACACAATTTTATTCCACTATTCTTATTGATTTGCATATTTTGCAATGTTTCCTTGCAAAAACTCAAACTAAATCAATAGACTTAAAAACAAAACAAAAAACACCTAGTTTCTCGTCGACAGATTTGATGGACAACGTTCCCGACGGAGTTCCCATATGAATAAGACAAAGGGCGCATCTCGGAAGTGGTTTTCGACAACCGGGACAACACGTCACCTTTACGAGAAAGAAAAAACAGATCATTCACAAGATAATCGTTTTAACATAAATAACAATCGAAATATCTGTTTGCTTTTGATTTGTTTGAAGTGCCTCCGAGTTTGCTGAACTGTTTTCCTCTTCCCATCGCATGCATCAACGATGAAATGGATTTGCCGCAATAGTTGCAGCTTATGAAGACTTGTTGAGGAGGTTTCCACGTTGTGTCAGCTCTTCGCCAATTTACGTCAAATTGAGCTCTGTTTTGATAAGTTTTTTTTTAAACAGAAAATTGAATGATATCGTTAAGATTGGATCCAGACGTAAAAAAAGATCAACGAGATGAACACTTTGCGAAAAATGAGAACGGTATTCTGAACATTTCTCTTAAATTTTTTTTATTAAATAATGCTATAAAAAGTTCATTTTGAAACTTATCATGAAAGTTTCCAGCAAATATTAAATTTATTCTTGCCCATAAAAGATTATTTTGAAAAATGTCTAGTAAATTTTCATTTTTTTTCTTAAATTATTCTATAACAAGCTTATTTTGAAAGATATCATTATGAAAATACTTTCAAGATGACATTCTCCTACTTATTCAAGTTTCTAGCAAAAGTTTCAGTTTCTATAAAAAGTTTAATATGAAAGATTTATAGTAATTTGTCTTTAAATTTCAACTACTTTTATAGTCAAATTTTAAAAAAATTACTATAAATTAGGTTCTAAATAAGGTTATTTTGAAAGATACCATTATAAAAATTATTTTGCTTCTCTAAAAACGTTTACGTCCACAAATTTAAATCTTTCTAAGTAAAATAAGTGACGTGCCACCGCAAACTTCCTAAAACTGAAATCGATATTCTAAATACCTTTGGTGCCACAACTGCCAGTTATCCAACAAATCCCGATAACTGCAATGAAATAAAACCGTCAGAACAAAAGTCAAAGATTGGCACGAGCGTAAGTCTCGAACGAAACCTATCGATCCACTGTTTAACCCTTGGATCGGAACCTATTTCGCATGGTAACATTTGAACGATAATGAGGCTAGCAGTTTGAATGTCTCCGGTGATGTCGACATAACGCTGCAACAGTTCGACACCTTCGAGGCCCAAACCTTAAAAACCAAACACAGCTTTATCAAATCTTAAAAACAGCAAAAAAACTTCACATCGGCCATTTTTAAATGGCCATTAAAATGTGATTTTACAGATTACATGATAAACTACATTTACACTTCTAGTTTTTAAATTTTCAAGTTTTTTTACAACTTGCTTACTCAGGGCAAAGTTAAGCTTAAACAAATCTAGACTTCAAAACTCTCCCATAGACTTAGGCTTACGCTTAAAGATGTTGTAAAAATCAAAACCACAAGATCAAGACATTTTAAGGTTAAAATTGATTTAAATTTTCAAGTACCCGTGAGGAGCAATCCTTCCAAGTTGCCGCACTCAATCATTTGCTTCGTAAGTTTGTCTAAATAATCGGAAAGTTTGTTATCCGGTAGAAATATGCAAGCGAAAGCGACTCGATCTTGAAGCGTCACTCCGTGTTCGTTCTGAAATAAATATTTAATCAAACAACAACAAGAACTGCAAATAAAGCACGAACATACAAGAACATCGTCGTAACCATCGTTGTCACACGTCAGAAATGCAAACATTGCTTTAAGATATGGATCCTGTAGTTGTGGACGTAACTGGTCGCACATCTCTCGCCAAAGCGACGATTTCTCGTCCGAATAACCGGATAACGCCATAGCAACGACATTCAAAGTCGTGTCACCTTCCGCTTAAAAACAAGAAGAAATCTGTGATTTTATCATATGATTTCCATAAAATTTCGTATATCATTAAATAGGCAAACTGTTGGCTAGGATTGTAAATAAAAATGATTGAATGCAAACGAATAAATAAAACAGATATTTTGTTGCATTAGTTCGAATAAGAAGAATTACGGCTTGTAATGCGTCAGAATGTCAAGAAAATGCTGAATTTCAATGTATTTTTAAAGCTGCTTGAAAGTTATTTAGAAACTAGACGTCTAACTTTAACAAATAAGGGTAACTTTTAAGATTCTTGTGAGTGACATAGCAAGTTGGACTCATCACTTTACTTAAACATAGGAGGCAAGCACATGGTTAGCGATTGCTTGGTTGCGTGTGCGACGTTCTATCGGCCGTTTTCTTCAATCAAAATAAGGGTATTTTAATTTAGCAAAAAGGTATTTTTAAGTTAATCGAATACATGATATGCGAAATCTCTTCTGATCGATGAAATTCGATTTTGAAAACTGCACTCAATACTATAATGTTATGGCAAGGTCAAGACACGATTTGGATTTCTCAATCACCAGAAATAAAATCATTGATTTTAAAATAATGGTTGACTTGCATACTAATTTACATACAAAACCATTACAAAGTGTTTAAAATTAATAATAACTTTATTTTCGTTAAATTGCAAATTTAAATTATGTCAAGACCTTACCGTAACAATATGGGTATCAGTTTACAAAATCAATTTTCCCCGACCACAACAAATTCCGTGTATCGTAGAATGAATCAATATGTAATACTCCTCTTAAAATGTTAATGCCTTTTTTTGAATACGGTCAAGCTCATTGAGGCCTGTGCAAGCTATCGCTGATCATGCACCTACTTCCTCTGTTGGTGAGTCTAGCTTGCTGTACGAACAAACCTCTTAATATTATTTTTGTTACCTGATTAGCATATCGTCGTTTAAGAAGTGATACCACGTTCCGTAACAAACAAAATATAAATTTTGCAAGATTAACAAAAAAGTTATAATGCAAATTTAAGGGTTTTGTTACACATTTTTCTTTTTGCTAATAAAATTATTTGGACGTTTTTTTTTAGCCATAATTAATATGATTAAGTTACGAACACAACATAACAATTTTTTTTCTCTCTAAATATTCACAAAATCACATTAAATAGATTTGAACACAGTCTACCAGATGTCTCTACCAGTCAATATCTTTTAAAATAAATTTTTGTTTACTTTACGACATTTTCCGAACGATGCACTTATTTTTTCTGATTTTTTTTTATGCGAAAACCTCAAAAGCACCCAAAATGCCAGTTACATGGTATCACTTATTAAATGACATTATACAGTGGCTACTTACGAAGTGTGTTCGAGCTCATTTTTATATAAATTATTAACAACGAAATATGTTTTCGAGAACATACTTTGCAGAGCGCCATTCTTTAGAATCTGAATCGCTTTTACGATCCGAGTATTAAACACCGCAATCGCCGCAGCCCGATGAAAACAACCTTCCCCTTCCAATCTAAAAGATAACATAAATATTGAATATAATATCCATAAAAAAATATTTAAATTCGTTATATACAGTTTGCCACAGAACCAGCACCTCACTTTATTATCAAAGTATAAATATATTCAAGATATTATACGTAACTAGACCAATGTGACTCTCAATAAGGGTTTTGTGAGCCAGTGTCCGGGGTTCCACGAGCATTTGCAAAAATAGTATTAAATGGAAATAGGCAATACATACTCTTTGTAATATTTCATGCAAAAGTATGAGCTAATTATTATACATTAAACCTACTGCTTTTTATTTTGTAATTTACCCCTGTCGAGATTTTACGAAATATTTCAAAGGTTCCTCCAAAGAAAATAGGTTCGGAATCACTGTACTATACTGTACTTTTAAAATTACACTTGACTTGTATTTTAAAAAAAATATACACTGTGAACGGGAAAAAAACGAACCTCTATAAATACTACAATAACATATGAAAATTATTTATTATTTATTAATATTATTTATTTCGTTATTTCTTGCAGTACGCGGTCTACCGCTGCCCGCTTGACGCCTGCACGAACCAGTTCTATCAATCTTATGCAGAAAGTAATTGTGATTTTGACGTCAAAATTGTATTACTATTCGGTCTTCCTCACTGAACGCCATTTTGTAAAGGGTGTTTTGGTAAAAATGACGTCACTCTGCTTTTAAAATTTTAACTGGTATAGCGCATAACTATAAAAATAGTTAATATTGTAATTGGAATTAAAATAGTTTTGCTTTCAATAACATTTTTTTAATATTAGTGTTCATTTTTCAACCTATTATAGAGGTTCGTTTTTTTTTCCGTTCACAGTGTATATATATAGCTTTTCTTTTAAATAGCTTCATTTTGTATATTTTGACACTACATAGTAGCGAACCTCAAATTTCTAAAAATTTGTTTGCAAGTTGAATTTATTTTTGTCCCCGTCCCCGTAAAGTTCATAAATACTGTTTGTAAGTTGGGATTCACCATTATTTTCTTAAAAACTACCTCAAGTTTCAAATGAGTTGTATTATTATTGCCTGAGATGTTAGGCCTATACTGTAAACTAAGCATGTCAAACTCGCGTCCCACATGCAGCCCACAACGAATACTTTTGCTGCCCCAGCCCATAAATTTTACCGTTGTCCTCGTTCTTTTTACACACTTTTATTTAACTTCATAATTTGTTTGTTGAAAAAATCTCACATTGCAAGAGAGTGAACCGACGACTAACATTACCAGGGGCTGAGACACTAACCACAACGATAACAATACAATTTTTTTTTAGACTTTTTTTTTTTATAAAAGCGAGGATCACAAAAAACATGTTTTTTTTTAATTTTCTTGTTTATACTGCACTTTTCAAAATAAACCTACGTTTCTATAAAAATTGAAGTTTTTTTTTTTTTTTTTGCGGCCCGCATAAACTTAGACCTTGTTTATTTGGCCCGTGTTAGACTTTGAGTTTGACATGCTTGCTGTAAGCAATAAGACTCTATCCCTTCAGTCTACTATGATAATAAAACTTGGGCATTTGTGTCCTGAAACATACTGCATACAATTAATCAATGAAGATTTCACCTATCCAAAAGGGATGTGATGTTCGTACCATCCTTATCGAAACCCCACGAACAAAGTAACAATGCTTTATCCCTACAAACAAAAAATATGTTGTTAAGAGATATTTTATGCCAAATTACAAATAAAATTGTCAACACTATGAGGTTCCGGTGACAACCTTAACGAAAAACTTGAAATATTTCAGAAACTAGAAGAGTAAATGAATCATTAAATCATCGGTTTAAGTAGTGATACCACTTAAGTGAAATTTTTGGCGTTTTTGATGTTTTCGCATAAAAAAAAACATGAAAAAATAAAAAAAATCTATCTGAAAAATTCAAATTCAAGCTTCCAGTTTCTACAACACATTCAATTTCTTCTAAAAAGCATCTTCTGAACGTCATAATATCAACATTTTTATTCCATTGATTTTCTATCATCGGCATATCAAGCAATTACGACAGGACTCGTTTTTAACCTGTCCACACTTTTATAGACTTTCACAGCAGCCGTGCCGGGATATCCAACCCAAGATTGCAATATCGGTTCGCTACGTGTCGTCGTTCCAGCACTCGTATTACCGTCGCCTCGTATCAGAGAATGGATACTGACGTTGTTCGGAAAACCTTTACTGGATGGAATCCGTACTTTTCCCTCTTCTCGCAAGTTTTTAATCAGTTTGAAAAATTAAGACTATAAACGTTTTCTTAGTACAATTGGTTTTACGAATCACAAAAGTTTTACTCGAGAAAAGTATATAAACTTGTGTCTGTTGAATTAAATTTTTAAATGAATTTTTAAATTTAAATTTCATAAAGAAATTGAATGAAAAATACGAGTTTGTTTTTGAATTTCAATCAAACATTCACCGGAAACCGGTTTCTAGCAGCTACAGTTTACATACAACTTTCAGAAAATTTTTAAAATGCATCACGATATCTCCGAGAACGACGCCTTGCTATAACATATGGTTAAACTCTGTTAAGAGAATCCGCAAGCACCACAGACATCAATAGGGCGCTATATGGACCAAAATAACTATGGGGCGATATAGGGGCGCGAACACTGTTAAAACTAGAGGTGGGACGACCCCTCCCGAATCTCTCGATTCCTTCATATAAGAATCCTATATTATTCATTAAGAAGATACACAATAAATGAAATAATATTAAAATTTAAATTATTAATAATCAAAAAATTTAGTGTGGCACTCAGGGTCGCCACACGGTGATATTGATGATCCGGGTACAACACCGAAATTGCAACTATCGCCGGTTTTGTTGTTAGTGAACGCTTTTATTGGACGTCAATGGAGTTAAAACTAATTTTACCAAATTTTTTAACAGTTTTTTTAGGCGAGGATTCGAAAGATTCGAAAGACGAAAAAAGCGTGAGGATTCGAGGTTTTCGAATCTCGAAAAAATGTTTGAAAAAAATATTTCTAACGACGGAGAAGAGGAGAAACACGACTAGCAAATTCAAACTTTTTTTTTTGTTGGGTACTTATCTTTATTGCTAGGTGCCCACTGCCAACGGATAAAAATAAATCTACCAGAGAGGTGCAGTGAAGGGGTGGCTCGTTTCCGCATTTTCTCCTCTTGTGAGCGTTTTTTTGTATTAGTACAAAATACCAAAGTAAGTTATTCTTTAATTAACAATTAACAACCTTTTATATTTTATAATTCGTTAGAAATATTTTTAAACAACATTCTTTCCTCCGCTCCGCCCCCCCCCGCCCCCGGACAACAGTTTTAATGATATCAGCGCTCCTATATCGCACCATTGACGCCCATGGCACTTGCGGATTCTCTTAAGAGACCGAGAGTTTTTCGTCGTAACAGTCTAGAGACGTTGTAATGGACGTTACTCGCATGAAAATTCTTGTTAATTGGCACGATGTTTATGTTACGTTAATCGAGTTTGACAGCAAATGATCAAACTGTAGTTTCGTACACAGCGTCTTAAAATTTCATTTTACTCCTCCAATGATGACTCGGTTGAAAATGATTTGATTAACGATACCATTTTCAAGATCTCACAACAGAAAAGGATATAATTGAGCCACATCCAGAGGTTACGCAGTTGTTCTTCTTCTTTAACCAAATTGGCATTTTTTCCTAACTGTTGCATCTAACAGGCAAAAAATCAAGTCATCGTTAGGAACCAAAAATGATTTGCTTTATTTAGAGAGACGTCAACGGTTCAGAACCCGTTCACCAATTACTGGAACTGATAGAACCGGCTTTCTAGTATAGATCGTAATGATAAGAACTCGTTGTTAACCGAGTAGATTCGGTTCGTTTCTACTCTTCGCCACCTCTAACTAATGTGCTGCACAATAATGCGCATCTGTGCATAGCTTACTGTGCAAATCTGCTAATGCATATTGGAAACCTGTTTGAACTGGTTCGTTAAGATCGCCAAATTGATCAGAACCGGCTTCCAAAAAATCGTTAACCGAGCAGATTCGGTTCGGTTCTACCCTTTGCCACCTCTAACTAATGTGCTGCGCAAATATACATATTGGGAACCGGTTCGTCAAGATCAATGAAATAATCAAAACCGGTTTCCAAAAAAAAATCGCAAACCGCAAACCGATTAAACCAGTTCCGAACCAAGTAGAAACGGTTTGGTTCTAACCGTTGCCACCTCTACTTATTTGTAGCTTGTTCATACTTCCATTCCATAGCCATCGATTGCACGCCTATGCATCTTTACGGAAATATCGTTCAAGAGATCGTAAACTTCATCTGTTTTATCTATAATCTGGAGAAATTTTTTTCCTTGCGACCAAATCAAATTAGAGGTCGGTGACCAATTCTGTTAAAACGAAAGGCGATCAAAATTCAAATTAAAATGGTACGAGAAAACGCTATTCAAATGAACAAAATCTACAAAAACAAGTACGGAACCCAACCTAAACATCTTTCAAACAAAACTCAAAGAATGTTTTTGAAACCAGATGAACAAATTAATGAACTGAGCGCGTTTTTTACGACAACATGTTTAAAATCAAGTGTTTTATAAGTTTTGAAACGTTGAAAATGAAAATCAGATTAATTTAAAAATGACAAAAAAGTAACAATACTTTTCATTTATTCATCTAGTTTCAAAAACACTTTTAATTTCATTTAAACAATGTTTCAAGTAAGCCTACTTGTAAGCGTACTAGTAGTGTACTTGTTTCGATACTCGCAACTTGAAACATTGTTTTCCTGATTTGTAAACAGAACACGGCATGTAAGTGTTATCTGTTATTTGCAAAATTCCCCTGGCCACGAGTTAAAGGAGCGCATTTACTGGTACAAGTATGTAAGTTTTTCAAAGCATTTTTTAAACAAAACTCATTGTCTTTTCGAAACTTGATGAATAAATTAATCGAAGAAACTGTTTTATGTGACGATCTTTTTGGTAATAATCCTTTTATGACAGTTTTAAAACGCCGATTTTTGGTTTTTGCTGTTATCGGAGTTTTAAAACTGCTATTAAATAATCATTACCGAACAGATCGTCAGAAAAAAAGGGTTCCCTCGCTTAATTTATTCATCAAGTTTTGAAAAGACAATGCGTTTTTGTGTTAAAAATGTTTTTAAAAACCTACCATACTTTTGTACCGGTAAATTCGCTCCTTGAACTTAGTGGCATCACTTGTAATTAATTCTAATAAATATCTATTGGTAACAATTTAATGGCTACTTAGAAAACGAGAAAGAAGAGATGATTACCAATGTTATCCGTTCGCAAAGAACGTGACAAAGAATGTTTCCCGAAGGCAAAACCGTTAGAATATGATTTTCATTGTTTGGATGCCAACAAAAAGAACTCATCGGTAGTTGATCTTTCACTGCAAAACAGATAACAGATAAAAACGCTGACGAGAAATTCTTTTGTGCCAGGGCACACGGACTACTTTTCGATTGCAAACTGAAGTTCAGTTGTTGACAAACCCGACCACTTGGTGTACAGACATGCAGACTCAAAATATTCGGTTTTGGCGACAACCTGACTTTATTTTGCAGCCGAACAGTGGTCTGTGTCTAGATTGAGAGAAGAAAGTTGTAGGACAATAAAACAAAGGCCAAACAAACCAAAGAATAATTCAAAACAACTGAACGCATTTCGATTTATTGCGATGATCCACACATCGCTATCCCTTGACGGAGGGCATTCGTAAGTCCTCTTGAACCCTTTTTGTTTTTCGTATTAATCTTTCCCTTACTTCCCACTGTATATATGATGATGTTAATGGGCGTGACAGGCCATTGCGGGGGGGGGGGGGGGGGTTATGAATAAAGACACCCCATTGGCCAGTGCCACAATTTTCGCCACGAAAACTGAAGGTTTTCCTTTCGTTTCTTCTTGTCGTCAAAAGAAGGATTGAGTTTTCTTTGTTCTGGTTCTCGTCTGCTCACCAGAGTTGTATGCGGTAACCGTGCGTAATTCTAATTCACCGAACCAGTTCTAGTCAAACTTAAGTATGAGTTATTTTGAGTTCGAGTGGAAGTAAAAATTATTTGCGCTTGAATAAATCGTGAGTTAATCTCCACTCAAGCAGAGAGGATAATGGAGTCAATGAAGGCAATCCTCGACTGCCCCGTTTATCTTAAACCAACACTCGAGATCAACTGAGGTTACAACATCGAGTCAATAGCAAAGTGCAATCGTAGGAATCATGTAGTATCGGTTCCCAGAGGCTTCGAGGTCTACCTCAATTCTGAGGACTTAGTAAGTTTTAAATGTGTCACACCGTGGCGTGCTGGCCTATTCCAGATGGCTACCGCCGCCAAGCCACATCTAAATAGTACTCTTTCGTCACATTAACAGTTTTCAGAAACAGAAAACTGCAGACACCAGACTCGCTTGTCAAAGTGACAGGAAGACCGAGACTGACAACTGAAGAACAGCTATTATTCAAATTCCCGGCTTTTATAGCGGGTGTCGCTATAAACCTTTTAATGAAGGGGACTGAGCAATTATACATACGTAAGACGTTGCGGTCAACAACTGTTGGTTCTATTTCATCGTGTCCATCTCCAGTATGTTGAAAATCGTACAATTTGATTGTCGTATTTTCTTTGCCAAGTGACGCCAATAGATTTGTCCTACACAATTAAAAAAGAGGCCCTACTCGTTATCTATTTCGTAAAAAAATATTTGCTTACGCTCGTTGCTTACCTTGTAGGCGACCATGCTATTTTTACAATTGGCCGAGAATCGGCTAACGTCACGATGTAATATCGCAATTGTTAAAGAAGCATAAATTTAATTTTAATCTTAAGCCGGAGTCACAATAGTGAAAATTGATACACAAGTGTAGTGAAAGATGTGTAGAATATCACAAAGTTATATTTTTTTTCGTTCAAGAAAAAGTCATTTCAACCTATAAAAAGCAATCATTGATGGATAATTCTTACTACCAAAGATTCTACTCGGTTGTAATAAGAATTTTATATATTTTAAAAGAAAATAAAGCATGTTTGAGTCTCTGCACAATTCCTCTAATTTCAATACATTTTCATCAGAGTGGATGAAATTAAATCACATTCATTTAAATCACTGATTTAAATCAATTGATTTTTGTTCATTAAAATCAAGGTGATTTTTTAATTCTGAAATTTATTTTTCAGAGTTTTTTCTAAGTTTTTCTTTAAAAAGTGAATTTTTTTTATCGTTTAAGTCGTATGAAATGAATTTCTCATAATAATGCCTTGACAGGTGAATAAATAAACGGATTGAACACTTTCTTGTAAATGGATTATCAATTTTTATAAGTGAATTGAGTATAATCATGATTTAAAAAAAATCATGATTTTTATCTGCCCTGATTTTCACCCTTGTTAACTAGGCGAAACAAAAAAAATCAACATTCTGTTGGAACATTATTCAAGCCGAGACTTAAATAGATGATGTCTCCGAACGGCTGAATAAGCTTGGGTGTGTTTGAGGCTATTTAATGTTGAAAATAGTCATTTTCACATTTGAAGCGATTTTTTAATTCTGAAATTTATTTTTCAGAATTTTTCTTAAGTTTTTATTTGTTAAAGTGAATTTCTTTTGTCGTGTGAAATGAATTTCTTATAATAATGTCCTGACAGGTGAATTAATAAGTAGATTGAACACTTTCTCGTGAACGAATTATCAGTTTTTAGAAGTGAAATTCGATTACATTTTTAAATAAATGAGAATTTTTTGAATTTTTTTTTTTTGAAAATAAATCATGATTTTTAGTCGCCTTGATTTTCACCCGAAAAAAATAAAATCGACACTTTGTCAGAACCCTATTCAAGTCAAGACTTAAATTGATGATGTCTCCGAACTGCTGAATAAGCTTGGGTGTGTTTGAGGCTATTTAATGCAGAAAATAGTCATTTTCATATTTGAAGCATGCATCTCCATAACGTTGTAAACGCCACCACATAAGGGTATAATACGTTTTTAATCGAAAATGGGTTGTAAACGCCATACTTTTTGCAGGGGAATTTGCTTGTCACTAAAGTGCTGTTCCTATTAATATATTTTATCCCTTTACTGTAACTGATTTAGTAGAAATTTTTTTTATCTGCTGAAAAATTTAAATTTCAGCATTTACAAAGTTATGGAAATGCACGCTTCATTTAGCCTTCGTCACTTGCCTCCCTTATGAAACAATCCTGTGTGCAGAACAAGTTGCACGGCACTGTGTACAACAATTTGGTGCATAATGTGACCCCGAGCTTTGCAGTTAAAAACTAAACATATAAGGATATCGGTTTCTCGAAAGATCTCGTGTCCCAGATTACAACCTGATTCTATTTCATAAAAAAATACAAAAACATATTTGCGAGCTTTAAGAGGCTACACATCCCAAAATACTTCGAAAAAATCTATTGAGCTCTTAGACCCAATGTTAAAGAAGAAACGTTAGTTTTTAAAAATACACAGTCACGGCAATATGTTTATTTTTCAAAATATTTAAATTTGTCCAATAATAAGTTTTCAAAGTGCAATGTGCACCTTAAATATATGCTGATAGAGTGATAGAATGACAAAAATTTCGTCAGTGCGGATATATTTTTAAAAGTTATTTCAAAATAGCGAATTTTTAACTCTTATGTTAAACTCCATTGAGTACGCGCTCGTAAGCAAAACCATCCATTAAAATGTTCGTAAAAATACGTACAAATAATTTTAAAAAACGAGAAAAATATTAGCACGTGCGCCAATGTGTTAGCTTCACTGTGGTTTAATCGAAGTTTTTTAAAATTATTTTAGGCATTTTTATAAATGTTTTTTTTTTTGCTTACGAGCGCGTACTCAATTGAGTTTAACATAAGAGTTAGAAATTCGCGATTTTGAAATACTTTTTAAAAATAGAACCGCACTTACAAATTTGTTGACATTCTATCACTCGATCAGCATATATTTAAGGTGCACATTGCACTTTGAACCATCAAAATTGGACAACTTTAAATATTAAAAATAAACATATTGCCGCGACTGTGTATTTTAAAAACTAACATTTTTTTCTTGAACAACGGGTTTATGGGCTCAATATAAACACGATGCTAGCGCTCTTTATGGAGATTTTTCGAAGCATATTTTTCGATGTAGCCCCTTAAAAGTGTATCATGTGAATCTAGTTAAATGGTGAAAGTTGTTTTCAAAAAGAAGAGTCACCAAGACATTTTACCTCAAAGTATGAAGCGACACGATGACTATGAAACGGATCGACGATAACACCGTAAACAGCTTTCGTAATCGTCGTTAGAGGGTTGCAGGCCATTTTTACTTAAACAGTAACATTAAATTTATTAGTCGAGTAATTAAGAATGCAAGCAGATCATTTATTTTGTCCCCAAAGCGCTAGATGGCGCCAGTAGCCCTCCCGTAGAAATGTACTAACACTCTTCAACTATATCTGACTCACCTTCCTTTTTTCACGTGGCAAACTTTTAATTGCATCATCGCTATTTCTACACGTGCTCTCTTCACTTATTTGCGTTCTGAATAAGTTTGTCACGTGCTGACAATAGGTTGCTCTGGACGCTTTTAGTACTAAAAGGCATTCGATTTCAACTAATTTGCGAGTGGAGTTTGCCACCTATGGAGGTTGGCGCCATCTACCTTGCGTTTACACAAGTTCTATGAAGCCCTCTTAAAATTAGGCAGCAATAACTCGGATTAAAACTTAAGTCTTACTTCTTATATCAAACAGCTTTAGATTTTTGTTATTTATTCCGCCAATCAGAGTTTTCGGCTGATGTGAGAACCAATGAATCGACGATACGACTTCGGACATGCCTAATTTGAAAGTACGTAACTCAAAATGACGAAATTCATGTTTCGATCAGAGTCGAGACAACAACAACAAAACTCACAGTATTCGGCAATAGGTTTATGAACAAAAACCGAGAGATCGACGACACTACCGATCGACCGACGATCGTCACCGTAATGAGATCCAGATCCAGATTTATGAATGTCCCAAACGCAAAGAGAACTGTCGTTACGATATTTATCGAGGCCGGCTGCCAACTAACAAACAGATAAAAAACTGGTTAGAATTTTTCGATTTTATTTTTGTTTCAGGACTTGAAGAGCCTACACACCTAAAGCTGAGTATTTACTAAAAGTGCGAAAAAACACCAAACATTTGCTCGTGCTCGCCGATGTTTGCTCGTGTTCCATTGAAATGCTCACCTTGCATACATATTGGAGTAAATAAGTCATCGATGCTCCAAGAGTTTACGCCCCGAGGGAGTAAATCTTTTTACCCGTTCTCAACCTATTATGGCCGTGGTCGGTTTTGGGCTACGTGAACCCACTTTTGACCACGATTGGCCGTTTCGGGCCCTGGTTGCCAGGGGCGGATTTACCAATAGGCAGAGTAGGCAGCTGCCTAGGGCGAGCACGTCTTTTTTTATGTATCGCCATCCAACCGATCTTTGTTGAACACAAGCGAGCGAATGTTTGCTCGCTCACTAACCGGTATTCATCAGACGATTATTAGGTGAGAATGCTCGCTCTCGTTCGCTCTATCGGTGAATACCCAGCTTAAGAAGTTTCAATAACTTTACTCACTATTTTGTACAGAACTACACGAACCACTTTTGAGCCGTCAAGTTCGACCACAAATAGAGTCGGCGTGTCGTTCGTGTGCAAAGGTGCAAGTCTTTCCGCAGCAATACATCGTCAACGACAGTTCGTCATTTTCAACTTCAGAAGGGTGCTGTTATACATAATTTTGAAGTCTTTTCATCGCAATACATTGTCAACCACAGCCCAGCAACAACATTCTAAAGTCAAATGTCGACTACTATAAGTGTTTCGACCCTCAGTTTGACAAATAGTTATCTTGACTAGAGTTATGGCATTGAGTGGTTGTGTTCAACTGCAAAATGTTGTTTGAAGGCGGCTGATCAGTGGTTGACAATGAATTGCTATGGAAAAACGCCAGAAATTGGCACTCGAGCGACATGTCGACTACAATTTGCAATCGAACTCGACCCCTAAAACGTTGGTTGTGAGCCACGGCCCATTTTTCTTGAAAACATTTTATAAGCACTCAATGCAAAATATACAAATGATAAAGAACAATGAGATAGAACTCTTGTCACGCTACATTTCGAGAAAGAACTTAAATAATCAAATTGAAGTGTTTTAGAAACTAGAAAAGTAAATAAATCCCCTTTTAAGATGATTTTTTATGGCAATTTCAAATTCGCGATTTTCATTTTTTTACTTTAAAAAGTAGAAAAGTGAAAAATACGCTTTAATGAATCTCCGTTTCGTTACTCATCGAATTTCTAAAACGCATTTCTTGAGTATCCAGTATTTATAATAACATAATGGCGTGAAAATAAATTTGAATAATTCACCATGGTCATATCTCCTCCCAATTGCCAAGATACCGCATTGCACTGCCTCGCATGACGAGGAACTGTTGAAATGAAAACGGTGGCAAAACTTTCTGATAAGACTGATTAGCAAATAAAATACCAAAAAAAAAAAAACACTAACCAAACTCTCGATTAACGAGACCGGTTCCATCGTGTTGTTGATTAAAACTGTCAAAATATAAAACAAAAATACGTTCATTGTATTTTTTTGTTTCAATTATTTTTCAGTTCCAGATGTTCTCTACCTCGTAAGAACGACTCGACCGTTGGCCTGTCCAACGGCTAGAAGATGGTCGTAATCCGGCTTCGGACACCAACTAACACATTTCAAATACTGGCTCTCGGTGTTGACGGACAACAATTGTGCAGTCAAAGTGTCGTTCAATTTCAACACTATATTACATTAAAGTGGTTTTAAAAGCGTAAAACGCCCAATCGAACGCATGATTATTCTGTCTTTAAAGAAACAATTAAGAGAAATTTGAAAATTCTTTAGAAACTAGAAGGGTAACTATACTAGCTCAATTATGTAACTGTAATTTCATGATGATATATCATAAGAAAATGGGACAAGGGTCCATCTGCGTGTTATTCAGTAATTGTCACACAGTGGCATATATCACTATTACCATTTGGCTTTAAACTATCTTCTTTGAACTCTCCGAGTTGATAGAGACTAAGTTCGGTGCCGAATGTAACGAATCTTAAAATGACAATAGTAAATTTTATGTGTTTTTATGCGATTTCACTCGAAAAGTTAGATTTTTAGACGAAATTCTTAAATTAAAACGGAAAATTTGAAACATACTTATCAGAATTGTTTGGCGACCAAACAATTTCCATCTTCATTGCACTCATAATGCACAAAAACTCAGCTGTTTTCAAAAGAAAACAAGAAAACTGTAAACAAAAACCATTTCACATGGGCGGCGCCATTTTGAATTTGATAAATCTAAACAAGGGGCATGATCGCACTAAGAGCAGTCACGTATTGAAGCCAATCTATATCTTGGTAATCTATGATAATAAATCACACAATTGGAATCCAATATAGCGCATTAAAATCACTGTAATCCAACGCACAACACGCCATATTTGTAAACCCAAATTTTGCTTCAAATGGTGCTGCCACCTATGATCGCCTCCAATGACTCCAGCTGTTGATCCAATAATTGAAAGAATTTATAAACAGCTGTTTATTTAACTTTGATTATCCTGTCTTTCAGGAAAAGAAATGAAGAGAAACTAGGTTTTTTGTTGTTGTTAGAAACTAGAAGGGTAGATCAATAACTTAAGGGTATTTTCAGATTGACATCTTTCAAAATAAACATAAAACGTTTATAGAGAAAAACTAAAAAAAATAACCTTACAAATTCCAAAATCTAAAAATCTTAAGAGCCTAGATACAGTGTTTAGTTCAAAATTTCTCCGAATGTAGGCGCTGCGATCGTTTTTGATTGAAAAACGGTTTTTTAACGTTTTTTTCTCCAGGTTTCAAGTCACATAATAATTAATAGAAAAATAATTTCACGTGCTAATCTTATAAAAAGGAAACATCGTGAAGCCAATAGATTAATGCACGGGCTAATTTTTATGTGATTGTTCTAAGTCGTTTTTAATTGGAGTTCTTCAAATGTTTGGGTGAAGGTTTTTTGGTCCTATGGGACTTAACATGGAGCTAAAAAAAACGTACGATTTTAAACGTTATTAAAAAATAGAAAGACCTTTTCAAAATTTATAAAAAGGAAACATCGTGAAGCCAATACATGAAAGTGTGTGCACATTATTTTGTTATTGTTCTAAATCGTTTTTAACGAGAGTTTTACAAATGTTTATGGGACGGTTTTTGATCCAATGGGATTTAACATGGGGTTATAAAAACGAACGACTTTGAACCATGTTTAAAAATAGAAGGACCTTTTTAAAAATTATATAAATCGAGCAATTAAAGAACAATACTTTTTATTGCATTTTGCACTTTACTGTATTTTAATTGAGCGATTGTGAGGCGATTTCTTGCAAGTTTAGTAACACCATCTAGTAACACTCATTTGTCTCCTTATCGTCTGCTCACAACAAGATGGACGTGTATCTAGGCTCTTAAACATGAACATGAAAGAAAGAAAAGATAAACATGAACAAGACATTATGGGATGCAGTTAAGCTGGTTTTATAGATATTTATTTTGCTTTTGTTATACCGAACGGCACAACTGCTGTGGTGACTCCGTATATGCTTTTCTAAAAAGTTCGATGCAAAAACGTAAATGTCAACGTTTTTTAAAAACATTATGAAAAAATTCAAATTACATTCAAAACCAGAATGGTAAAAGATTATGCTAAAAGTTTTTTCTTGACAATATATCTTAAAAAATAAACATATTACAGCAGTTTGAAAATGAATGTTTTTTTAGGTTTTTCAAACTTGTCATAAAAAGTTTATTTTTAAAGATATCAACATAAAAAAAAAACTTTTAGCATTATCACCAACTATTCTAGTTTTTAAAATACTTTGAATTTTTTTGGTAATGTTTCCGTTGAAAAACGTTCCCTTGAAGAACATACATTTTCACAAAACCACGGGCGGAGGAGAAGAGATCTCTTATAGAACATAATGGCCACTGTTATGGCGCCATCCTGAAAGACAAAAACAAAATAAATTTCTATAAAATCAACCTTAAGTCATTTTCAAAACGCAAGACTAACTGAGAGTTTAGAAACATTTCGACTTGAAGCCTTTTACATTTCTCATGATACAACTTTTAATTTTTCTCGCTAACATTTTTTTCAACACAAAAAACAATTCAATCAATAAACATACTTGAATCAATATTTAAAGAACACTATTGGTTACTTCATAGTTCTAAATCGTTTGAAGAGTGGATGTTTTAAAAGTGATGCCTTGGAACGATATTCCATGTAGACTGTATCATCCGCCCCAGAAACGGAACTCATGTTCACATGACGCCGGTTTAACTAAAAATATCCAAAGAAAAGAATTAGAATAAGCGCAACACATTACAACCAATCAAAAATAATTCCAGGTTAATTAAACTACAGTGAAACCTTGGATTGCGAGTAATGTAGTTTGCGAGTGTTTTGCAAGATGAGCAAAAATTTTTTTAATAAATTTTAACTTGATAAACGAGCGTGGTCTTGCAACACGAGTAGTACAGCGTATACGCTTTGTCTGCCGAGCGTAACGTGATCACAACTGAACCTTTAGTTCGCTTTGATATACGAGTGCTTTGGATTACAAACACGTTTCTTGAACGAATTATGCTCGAAATCCAAGGTTTATCTGTAGTCTAAATTCGAACTTTTGTTTCTTATTTTTTCATGCAGGAGTAAGTAATATTTTTTTCAGATTATTTGAAATCATTTTCAGTTTTTTTTTTTGAATAACGAAAACGAGGTCTTCTTCCATGTTAATTTCTATAAACGAAGATTAAAAAAAAAAAAAATAAACTAAACTAGGCTGAACTCATTAATGATAATGTTTAAAATAAAAAAAAACTTAAATAATTACGTAAGGTCTATAATCGAGAGGTGCCGGAGGAATTTTCACAACGACATCTTTAAAAGTAAACTTTTTATGAGCTTTTTAAAATTTTTACGTTTTTCAATCCAAAAAAAAAATTTAAAATTTGATCATTTTCAAACTGCCACAAACGTTTATTTTAAAAATATCATTGCGGAAATTGTCTTTTCACCTTTGTTTACTTTATTTTCAAATGATCCTAGAAATTCTCTTACAAGTAAATTTAATCTGGACTTACAATCGTTTTGCCACACCCAACACTCAGGACCGGAACAACCCTGCGCCTAAGGGAACTCTTAAAATTTGCGCCCCTGCACCTTAGGCGAGACTTACAATTTGCGCTTCAGTTATATTCTGTACTATCTATCCGTCTACCACTGCCCATCACCCTGCCTACCCAAAAGCTTACCTATTCCCACCCATTCATTTGTCTATCTATTCTAAGCCCCGGCACAACCCAAAATAAAAATAATATTGCACACAAAACCCAGACAAAAAGGTAAATAACTGATATTTATTATTGGCCTAATCAATTTTAGTAAAAAAATTAAAATTAGTAATCGTTTAATTTATACGATTGTTTGAATCAAACACTAACAAATATTACATTTTGTTAAAATGCGCCCTAGGCGACGCCTAAGTTCCCCTAATGAACGGGCCAGCCCCCCTCCCCGTCAGACTAAAGGTTATGTAGCAAAAGTAAAACCACCGTCCTCTGCTCGAACAATACAAGTACCTGTCCTCTCGATGGCCCACTTTCGCCGGCGATCCTTTCTTCTTCTGCATCAGCATCATTCGCAATAAGAACCTGCTGCAAAAGTTGAGTCTGTTCATCTCTACCTTTGTAAAAGAGATCCTCCTGAAAAGCACAAAAAACAAAACTTATTGATTTCAAAACCACATCGAACCCCATGAGGACGAGAAGAAATTGGAAGTGTTAGAAACTCGAAAGGTAGCTCAATCAGTTGAGGGTTAATCACTTTCACATAGATGTATTAAAATACATCATAAGCCACACATACATAAGCCTTTTATGGCAGTTTGAAAATAACACACATTTTAAATAGACAATAATTTTTGTCTTTAAAAAGTTTATTTTAAAAGATATCTTAAAAAGGAAAATACTGTAAGTAATTCAGGAACCGTTCTAGTTTCTAACAACACATAACCCAACTTTAAGCAGACGATATTTTTTTCAATTTTCGCCTATAAAAAGCTTATTTTGAAAGATATCAACGTGAAAATATCGTTAAGTGACTGACTTAACGTTCTAGTTTTTAAAAAAACTTTCAATTTCTTCTTAGCATTGCTCCTGAAACACAAAATAACCAGAATATAAAAAACCCCCATAAGAATCAATTTTCGAAAAATCAATACCATAAATAAAATATGGCCAATTTTTACCTCATCCATTCCAGACAACTTCGTGATCACTTTGTAGCAGTAACCCTGGTTCACGAGAAACCTCTGTCGCTTACGAGCGAAACTCATTTCGGACGTATCCTGCGAAACGAGCGAATAAAAGAACGCATTGTATTCTTCGGCGATGGCTCCTGAAAAATATAATAAAAAGCCTCAGTCCATTTTTTCCTCCGTAGATAAGCAAATGATCGAACCCTTTTTAGCTCTGAGAATACGTCCCAAACGTTGAGCCTCCTGTCGCCTCGACCCACCGTGAGATGATATCTGAATGAGAACGTTAGCTTCGGGAAGATCAAACGACGTATCGGCCACTTTGGACACAAAGATCGTGTTCACTTTCGGATTGAACTTAAAGTTTTGTAGAATTTGCATTCTCTCTAACTGAGATGTGGGACCGTAAATGTATGGTCTGAAATGATTTTTTTAGGAATAAAAACAAATCACATTAAGAACTTTAGAGACAATCGACTTTTAGTAGTCAAGATGGACTGCAAAAATGTAGTCGGCATGTCGTTGAATAAAACAGCTGGAGTCGACTGCCAATCGATTGGAAAGTGGTATTCGTACAGGTGAGTGAACTGCAAAAAAGTGGTCGTGAGACGACAGGAACGACCTCAAGAGTCATTCTGACGAAGAAACACTTTGTTTTTGTTACTCCATTGTAGAGAGCCGACAGGTGGTTGACAAACGGTCTGCGTGAAAACAAGAAACGCTGTCGTCAGTAGCGAGAATCGACCAAAGCTCGACGACTGCAGTCTTATTGGTGGTCGAGAAGCTGGTCTGATCGCAGCCTTAAGCAATGCACTGTCACCCACAGCACAGCTACAGGTCGTTTTCGTTCACAATTTCTAGTCGAACTCGACCACTACAAGTCGCTCGTCAAACAGAACACAAAACTTACTTATTCATTTTGATGGCATAATGTTTCAACGCAAACACATTATCCGAAAAAACGATTATCTTGTCACAACGACGTTCGTGATAACGAATCAGAAACTGACACGCTCGAAACTTGTGCGGATTCATCACACAAAGTAACTTTGGAAGAAAAAAAAAACACCACACAGATAAATAATCACTTGAAAACGATGAAAAATTAACTCAAAATTATACTAGTTTTTTCTGACTGCGACATGCCAAATATTCGCGATAAAACTCTGGAATCATCGGACACCAAACCTAATTACATAAAAATATAATTTATGTGTAGGAGCAAAGGTAGAGTCGAAGCCAAATGACGAAAGCGAGAAGAAGTACATACTAAACTAAGAAATCATTCGTGCTTTTATGCAAAGCTTTCAATCATTTTGTTCGTTGTTACTCTTACACTGACATTTTTTAAAATTAAAATCACTTCAGAAAAAAAAAAACGCTTCACAATCAACAAAAGAATGACTCTCGAGTTTAGTACAACTACTCTCTCTATTTTATCGACACTAGCCTCCAACTGGCACAAAGCATGACTTCACAAGCAAAAAAGAGAAATTTTCTAGAAATACCTCGGCACATTGTACCCTGGCAATAAATCCCTTCTTCTGCAACTCGAGCCAATTTGCTTCGTATAACTTTGGACCAATCAAAAAGTTCAAGTCCGCTATCTTGTCGTCTTCTCGTACTAATGTCGCAGTAAGTCCGAGCTTACAATGAGCTTGGACGATGGTCAATACTCTACGAAACATCTTTGCTGGAATAGTGTGTACCTCTTGCAAAAAGCAAAGACCATTCGAGTATTAAAACGTAACCAAGAATAGCCTCTAAAAGGTTCATCTAGCACAAATCAAAAATCAACTTTTGAGTATCCAGATTTTTAGCAACAACTTTTAAAATGAATTCAAAGAGGAACCGATTCAATTTATACAATTAATCAAAATTAAAAACAGACGCTTTGATCAAACAAATCCCGCATCTCTTCGTCAAAGTTGAAATTAAAAACGACAACGTAACTGATTTTAAACCCTTCGTACCATCTAAGAGCATAATTCCCCATTCTTGTTCTTTAAGCCAATCCATAACACGTTCAGCTTCCCACGATCTTTTCTGTTGATGTGTTATCATAGAATAAGTCGTAACACAAACGCCACAACCCATCGGTTTGTCTTTCGCATCCGACGTGAAACGACAAATCATACTGTCGTCGGCCGTAGACCACATTTTGAACTGAAAAACAATGAAACACCAACTCAGTATACCTGGAGGTTTCGTAAATTTAGAAAAAACATGCCTGTGCTTTCCACTGTTCCACAGAAACACCGGAGTTACACAGAACAAGAGCACGTTTGCGAACGGTGCAACACGCTGTTACGCCAACCAAACTCTTACCAGCACCTAATGGGTATAAAACGGGCGACATTAAGTGACCCACTGCTTTTAATCAAAAAAGGAAGCCACAATTTGTATAAGTTACCGCACGGCAGGACGATAACTCCCGATCTCGCTCTGCCATTACCAAACATTTTCCTTAAACTCTTTTCTTGATATGGTCTTAAGATAGCGGATGGTTTCAAATCGATGCTAAAAACAACGAACATAAAAAACATAAAGAGTTGGCGAAAACATATTTTATGAAATGTATGTATTTAAAACGACTAGTTTCGTTTTCGCAAAGATTTTGTATTTTGAGTTAGAGATCGACTGATGGCGAAATTTTGCCGATGGGCCGAAGCCGATACACCAGTCTATCCTTATTGAGTTAGTGAAGCAACCTTCGAAATGTTTAAAGCATGCCGCACACTCCATGTGATCACCACGGAACGGTCGGAACGAAATATGTTGATAACAAGCATTTCAATGGAGCTTGCCGCATCCGAGCCGATGTGGCGTTTCCGATCCGATCCAAGATAGTGTGCGAGACCCCATAGAAATGCTTGTTATCAAAATATTCCAATTTCTTCCGTTCCGATCCGATGTAGTGTGCGACAAGCTTAACAAACACTTGCATTATATGGCCTTGTCTAGCCGTTTTCACTAATTAATCAACGGTAACTGCCTCAATAGACGAAATATCTTACAGGGCTGGTGATACCTTCACGAAAAAAAAATCAATTACTTAATGTCTGGATTCACAGTATCATTACGAAAGTCGTATTCGGCCAACAAAGGATATTCCAACTCGATGCAACTAAAAGAAATAGTAGTTATTATAAAAAAAAAATAGCACAAAACAATTTTAACTGCAATCTGTTACCGCTTTTGCAACGTTTCGATTGCTTCCTGGTTTACTTCGAACGAAACGGTTTTTATGTCTTCGAAGTCGTCTTCGTCGTTTTCCATTTTCTCAAAATACGACAACAGATCTTCGGGAACTTGTGTCTCGTCAGCAGGAGCTGCTGTTTTGTCAGCTTCAGCCTTTCCATTTCCGTCACCTGATGAACTCGTAGATGGCTTACCAAACTTAAAACATAAAGAAGGACATAAAACTCAATCTCATTTAGGTTATGTTTGGATTAATCACAAATATCAAGGTAGTTCAGATCTTTTCGATATTATCTGAAAAATATCTGACTGAAATGGAATTTTTTGAACTAGATCCACAGCTTCTTTTGCAGCATTCGTTATCACTTATCAACTAATATTCTAGTCTGATGGCAATATGGTCCAATGTTTATTAACTACCTTTCATTCTTCTGGAACATCTTCCAGCTTTTAAGATAAATTGTGTGTATTACTTAGTGTGTTCTTCAGATAATACTTAGGCTAGTTTCACACGAGGATACGTGTATGATAGATACAAGTGCCTTATTCATAATCATGACGTTACGAATTACCGGTACCGAGCAACTTAGGAACCGCAAGATTGTCCATGTCGTATATAGCACAGGCAACTCTGAAGTGTCTTGAGTCTTAAATTTTTAATGTTCTTACTAAAGAAGTTCTTGCTAACTTTATATACGACGAAAACCATTTATGTATAATAAATAATAATTCATTGAAATCTGAACAGACCACAAAACAGAATGCTGAAAACGTGTATAAACAATCAAAAAATAAAAAATAAAATTACTGGAAGAGGAGTTTTTGTTGCCGAACTGCTGGCGACATCCTGACTGCCTGTCGGCTCATTCTCTGTTGCAACATCGACCCTCAAACGACACTCCTGAATAACCGGATCTTTCAATAACTTCTGCAATACTTCCTTTAAAATAAAAAGCAAAAAAAAAAAAGGATTAAAAGAAATGTTATAACTACCACGATGACCAATGTATTTTTATAAGTGATTCTTTCTAGGTCACAAAAAAACAACTAAAACAGGTATACAGCTTCTTAAAAGTATCTTGTAAATGAAATTAAAAGGAATTTAAAGACAACCTGAATAAATTAACCGAATGATTACTTTTTAATCTTGTTATAAATAAACGTTTTGTGACACTTTTCAAATGCAGATTTTCTTTTTTGATTGTTAAGAGGTCACATTGGAAAATTACTTCGAAAAATCTCCACAAAGAGCGCTAGCATTGTTTTTCCATTCAGCCCATAAACCCGATGTTAAAGAAGAAACGTTAGTTTTTAAAATGCACAGTCGCGGTGGCAATATGTTTATTTTTCATATTTAAAGGTGTCCAATATTAAGTTTTCAAAGTGCACTGCGCACCTTAAATATATGCTGATCGAGTGATAGAATGACAAAAAATTGGTAAGTGCGGTTCTATTTTGAAAAACTATTTCAAAATCGCGAATTTCTAACTCTTATGTTAAACTCCATTGAGTACGTCCTTATAAGAAAGAAAAAAACAATCCATTAAAATGATGGTAAAAATACCTAAAAATAATTTTGAAAAACCACAATTAAACCACAGTGAAGCCAACACATTGGCGCACGTGCTGATTTGTTTTCTGGTTTTTAAAAATTATTTTTTTTTTACGTATTTTTAATATTTTTAATATTTTAATATTTTTAATATTTGTAATATTTGTAATATTTCTAAAAATATTTTTAAAAAATATTTTTAAAAATATAACCACTAACTAATTTTTTGTCATTCTATCACTCGATCAGCATATTGCAATTGCACTTTGAAAACTTATTATTGGACAACTTTAAATGTGAAAAATAAACATATTGCCGCCATGACTGTGTATTTTAAAAATTAACGTTTTTTCTTTAACATCGGGTCTATGGACTCAATAGAAAAACGACGCTAGCGCTCTTTGCGGAGATTTTTCGAAGTAATTTTTCGATGTAGCCTCTTAACGGCATTTTAAAACTGCCATAAAATCATTATTTTCAGACAGATGATAATAAAAGTTTCAAAATCATTTCGAACTTCATTTAAAATATATTTCTAAAAAGTTCCATACTTGTTTTGGAAAAATCGTCCTTTACAAATTTTAGTTAGAGTGAAAACTAATTTTTTTAGTTATAATTAAAAACCTTAAAAGTCCAGCCTTATCAAACGCTGTCTGTAACTTTATAAAAATAACCGTGACAACTTACTGGAAACTGGCTCTCGACAAAGTATTTGTTTCGTTTCAAAACCAACTTCACTTTTCCATAACTAAGCGTACAGAGCTAAAAGAAACAAAAAGTTTTAATCGTTTTCGATAATGATTGAAAATAAACAAACCGTCTAACCTTTATAAACTCCACGATTCCATCAGGAACGGTAGTTTTACTTAGTCTCTGAAGGCAGTCCACGATATCGGAGGTTTGCAGTCCGACGGAAACGGCCGCATATAACGAATAAGCAGTCAATTTGTATTCGTGCACGTGCTCCGGACGACATACAGGCTGTCAATCAAAACAGAATAGTAGATAAGAATACAGACTTTGGAAATATGAATTCTGGTTTGTTGTTTTTGTGTTTCAAGAAACCATTTATTGTTACTTACCTCAGAAATTGCTATCAGAAAATCGTGAGCATGTTTATAGAGTGGAGAAAACGCTTCTAGAAAGATGTGACCATTTGGAGCCTGTCCATTCGAGAAAAAAATGATTTTTGAATTTCAATTTTTGTCACCGTTTTAACAAAATGTTTCGAAATGTTTTGTCAATGCATTTAGCGGTTTTTCAGTAATATCAGTCAAAAACTTCAATGATTTTACGCTACTTTCGAAAAATCTCGATCTTATTAAGTTATCATCGCAATGACATGAAATTGTCACATTTTTAGCAAATTCATCAAATTTCAACTTTATTTACTAACGACTGTAAATGTATTCAGTAATTTTTTGTTAGTTTAATAAAATCTCTTCTTGACATATTTTCCGTAATATCTTCTTGTAACCGTCATAATGTCGCCATTTTCAGTAATTTCATAAAATCAACAATTTCATAATTACCATATTGTCGACATTTTCAGTAATTTCATTTTAAAATCTTGATCTTGTAATCATTATGTTGCAAACATTTTTTCTGTTTATTTCATAAAATCGTAATCTTGTAAACACCATATTGTCGATGTTTGCTGTAATTTCACAAAAGCTCAATTTTGTATCGTCTTATTGTTGATAGTTTTAAGTGATTTCATAAAATCTCTTACATTTTAGTAATCTTTTCTCAGTAATATCGTAAAACTTCAATCTTGTAATCGCAATAATATGTCAATATTTTCAGGAATTTAAAAAAAAAACCTCAATTTTACAATCAACGTACGAACAGTACGATGATTGTAAAATTGAGGTTTTTATATTTTCAGTAATTTCATAAAAAGCTTAGTATTGCTATGGTCATATTGTAAACATTTTCAGTAATGTTTTAAAAAAATTATTTATATATTACTGTATATAAATTATTTAAATAAAAAATGACACATTTTTTCATTGTTAAATTTTTAAACTATTTCGCGATTTTCACTTACGACCCAAAGTGGCCTCGAAACGTGATCAGACTTTAGTTTAAGCTCGGATCTATAATCTTTCGCTCCGTAATCGTCTTCAATCGATTGTTCCGTAACTTGTTTCGTTGCCACCGAAAGAATTCCATCTAAAAATTATTAAAAACATCGAAACGAACAATAAAATCAAAACGTTAAAAGAAAACGATTCAATAATAATAATAATAACCTGCTTCTGCTATCGTATCTCCCTCATTTGCATATTCATTTGTATAATAATCATCTTCTTTTGACCCCTTTGATCTTTTGCCGTCTAAAAAGGACAAAAAAATCACCAGCGTCAAATCACATGGATAGTCAACATGACACGGTTGCCATGACAACGAACGCACGTGCCGTTGTCGTCAAGAACTTGCGGAGCTCTTATGCTCTGGTCAACTACGCATAATTTTCAATTTTTTTTTTACAAAAATGGACTAAATTGATGAAAAAATGTGACAAATAATGATAAGGACATTATAATTCATAAAACCAAGGGTAATTTAACGTCATTATGACGTCACAAATTACTTTTCTGCACTTCATAAGCAAGAAGCAATAAGCAACGCATATGTGCGCAGATCACAACGAAAGTCGCCTGAAACGTTTACGTTTACAACGAATTTTAGCAGCAAAACGCTAAATATATATTACCTTTATCTCCAGGCCGCTTACTTCGCTTGCTACCACCCATATCCAATTAAATACAAATCAATTTCTAAGCTAAACACCTGAAAACTGTCACGATCAGCTTAAAAACAAGGAACACGAACTGAACTTAGCCATGTTTACACACAAGTGTTGCAATAACATAATCAAAATTCCAGAAATAACGACAGGAGCAACGCTAATCGTAGCGATAAATTGAAGCTGACAGCGCATACACATCGTCACGGTACATCAGCGCACATCTTTAAGATATAGTTGTACTAAAATGGCACTATTGTTCAAATTACAATTAAAAACAGCCATAATAGTGCACTCTTTGCTACTACTTCTGACTTCAAAAATAAATGTCACGCCACTTTTCACTACATTAGAAAATTAGCTCAAACAGTGTTGCTAGATACGTTACTGTATTTTCCTATATTTTAAGTGATGAAAATTTAAAAAAAAGCAAATAATAAATTTATAGGTTAAAAAAAAAACAATTACACAACCATTCAATAATTACTCAAAATAATAAAAATGAATAAAAACAAGAAGAATTATAGTAAATTTTGAATCGTAAAAAAGCTTACAATTAAAGGTCACTCATTGACGATGTTTTCTAACATGGAGTTGATCCACCTGTGTATATGTATATATTTTCTTTTGTTCCTTTTTTTTTTTTTTTTTTAAAAAATACGAACGCCATCTATTGACAGTGTAGAGAAACAATCCACGTGTACGGTCTATTTGTCGTTGGTTGGTGTTTTTCCCTTTTTTTCAACCGCTCGGCATTTGATGTCTTTTGCGGTGGCGTTTCTGAACGTGAATCAGATTTTACATATATTCGGCTTCTTTGTACCCTTAACTGATTCCAGACATTGAATACCGTAAAAAGGAAGGTAAAAAACAGTTTTTTTAGCGCGACGCAACGGTTTACTACGTGCATTATCTATTACCTTATCTTTCATTGTGTCTGTTATGATGTGATGGGCAACTAGCGGCTCGCGAGCCGCAATTATAAGAGCCAAAATGTTGAATGTTTGTGTGTTAACTGACGCTTCATAGCCTAAAGGTTGATCACCCGTTAATCCTGCACGTATCGTCGTGCCCAGATGGCGGCACGCGAGCCAGTTTGTGTCATTTAATTATTTTTCTGACAGTTGCTGCTCTTAAATGCCTAACGAACGTCTTCTGATGTCCAATAAGCGGCTCGCGAGCCAAATCATCGCTATAGTGGCCTCTAAATTCGTTAAAAGGTTGTTTTATGCATCTATAAATGTTATTTGTTTTATGATTACAGATGGCTAATAATACGTCACTTCCGCCCAAAACGCCGATAAGTTACTTGCAGGAGCTATGCGCTCGTAAGGGGATCACTCCAAAGTACGATCTGATGTCGATCGAAGGAGCCGTTCACGAGCCGACATTCGTCTACAGAGTTACAGTTGGCGATATGACTGCGACCGGAGCGGGACAGAGCAAGAAAAAAGCCAAACATACGGCTGCGAAAGCAGTTTTAGAAGCCGTTCTCTCGGGTCAGTCGACGGTGGCTCGTATTCAACAGACGCAGCAAGTACCACCGAGCAACGAAGAAGTTCAAGACACGTAAGAACTTTTTTTTCGCGAACGTAAATCCTGAGCTAACTTTTGATTTCTCGTGTTTTCATTTTTCAGCGAAGTTTCGTCGGTGTTATCGCAGTACGATGGTGGAATTCCAGGCAATCCGGTCGGATCGTTGCAGGAGTTCTGTATGTCGAGACGATGGCCTCCACCGACGTACGAAGTCGTCGAAGAACAGGGTTTACCTCACGAAAGAATGTTTACGATGGCGTGTATCGTAAAGAAATACATCGAAAAGGGTAAAACGACTTTGAAATTCAATTTAATTCAACTTGAAATTGAAATTTAGACAAAACAGTACCTCCCTCGAATCTTATTTGCCTATCTTTTAAATAATCCACTTTCTTTTTCTTTTTTCCCGTTTTGATCGTTGGCGACGATCTCTCCATTTAAATATAAAAAATTCAAAATATTTAATTAAAACATTCTTCCACATTGGTTAACAGTAGGAATTACCAAAAGTCATTGATGAATCAATTGCATGGAATCGGATGATTCGATTCTGATTTTAAAAAAATAGAAAATTTCACCGATTCGATACGATCCAATTTGATTTTTTCTTTCTTCTCAAGGTGGCTTTATATAATCTATTTATTTTCTTTTTGTCCTCCCAGATGGCGCGTTCTGCATGGATATTTGTGTTCTATAGGAAGTCTCTTACTCCCGCCCGCGGTTTTGAGAAAATTTGTTTTTCAAGCGAACGTTTTTCAGGAGAAACATTACAAAAAAAATCGAAATGTTTTAGAAACTAGAATAGTTGGTGATAATGTTAAAATTGTTTTCATGATGATATCTTTCAAAATAAACTTTTTATGACAGTTTGAAAAAAAAAAGGCGAAAATAGTTTTTTCATGAAATGTCAATGGAGAAACCAAAAAAATCTGGTCTTTTTCAAATTGCCATAAAATGTTTTATTTTTTAAGACATTGCCATGGAAAAGACTTCTAACATAATCTTTTACCATTCTAGTTTTGAAAACAATTAATGTTAACTCTGAAAGGGAAAAGAGATTTCGGGATTTTTTCACCTTAAAAATGTCCTGAATCTAGATTTTTGTGTTAAAATTATTTTACTTTGGCTAAAGGTGGAGGGAAATCGAAAAAACTCGCAAAGAGACAAACCGCCTTTAACATGTTTCAACGCCTAAAAGAAATTCCAGGAAAGCCGGAAAATCCAAACGTCTTAGATGATGACGAAGACGAAGTGACTTATTTTTTTTTTTTTTTTGCTTTCTATTACACTTTAATCCCTCAGTTTGAAACTAAAACTAAAATTTGAAATCTCATTTTTCCGTTCAGTGTTTTAATGCTGGACAAAAGGATAACAAAATTCCATCTCTGACGCCATTGGTGAGTCAAAAGATAAGCCTTTTCTACAAGAACATAAAACAGTCGAGAGGAGCGTCGCTCGAGATGCTTCACGATTCGTCAGTTCCCATATTGGGTTCGGCCTGTATCCATCTTTTACAAGACATCGCGAACGAACATAATTTCGACGTAACTTACGTCGAAATTGAAGAAACTAGCAAAACTGGTAAGAAGAGGGGATAACCTTATTGCGGCTATATCGCTCGAAAACGAATAACTTAATTTGGTTTCTCGTACTCTCGTAAAAAGGTCGACACCAGTGTTTGGTTCAACTCTCGACCTTACCCGTCGCAGTTTGTCACGGTACCGGAGAATCTCCGACCGAAGCGCAAGCGAATGCAGCCGAAAATGCACTGAATTATTTAAAGATAATGACACGCGAATAAGTGTTTCACTAACTGTTCCTTTTCTTTTCATTTTTTTTTTTTGTTACTTTGAGTTTCAGAAAAGGGGGGGAACTTAAATGAAAAAAAGCAATCCGAAAGAAATGAAACTGATAATTTAAACGTCGTAATTTAAATGTTTCGGTCGAAGAGTACCGATTTTAGTTTTGTATTTTATAAGTGTGTTTCGAAGATTCTTCGACTAGAATGATTACCAACTTGAAACAGTTTTCTATAGAGTAAGAATCAATTGTCTCGTTCCTTAATCATCCAAATTGCTGATGTTTGGACTTGTAATAAACTTAGGTAGCGTAAATGCAAACAGCGGCAAAATGTTAAACAGCAACAGTGTTTTTTTGCAGACTTTTTTTTTAGAGGTGGCAGGCAACCTGTAGAACCGAACCGTTTCTACTCGGTTCGGAACCAGTTCTTATCAGTTCGACCTACACTGGCGAACCGGTTCTACCAAGTCGGATCCATTGACATCTCTACTTTTTTTATATTTCATTAAGGACTTTGTGAGTGCAGCAAACCGGATCAGTCAACAGAGGAAGATGGGAACATGAGCAGCGATAGCTTGCAATAGGCCTCTATGATCGAATGTTCAATTACGCTCAAAAAAAGGGGGTGTTAGCATTTAGTAAAAAATAGTATACGGGGCAAACCAAAATGTTTTGGTGGTTGTTAAATGTGTTTGTTAAATTAATTGAGACTTTGCAACTTGTTAATCCCTGCAGAAGAGCATCGATACGAATTGTTCGTTTGATGCAAGTTCGTAAGTTGGGAATCGCCTGTAAACGTTGATTCATTTCTCAATATATAAAATCGATTCCGAAAATGGTAATAACTACTATAATGTTATGGTAAGGTCAAGACACAATTTAAATTTCTCAGTTAACAAAAATCGTTAATTTTAAGGAGGTCATAACGATTTCCCATGCACATTAACATTTCAATCAACCAACATTTTGAAAATCAAGAATTATTTTTTTTTTATTTGTTTCTTGACCTTACCTAACCCTTATAGTAACCAGTACAGTTTTCAGAATCGATTTACATCGATCTGAAGAGATTTTATATGTTGTGAAACTAATCAACTTTTAACTCAATTTTGCTAAATTTTAACGCCCCTATTTTAAATGTCATTTAACAGTTGATAGAACCCCACAAGCGAACCAAGCATTTGCTGCTCATGCGCATATCTTTTTTTTTAAGTAAGCGACAAGTCCAACTTGCTGTACATACAAACCCTTTAAGCTTTGCAAAACATTGTGAGAAATTTGCATTACGTTCTGCGTATGTTCAAAGCATAGCATAATGCAAAGGAAATGGCAAGATGTAGTGTCGGCAGCAGGAATCTTTTGGTGCTGCATTACTTGCTCAAAACATAGCATAAGCGCTGTTGTCGTATTGATTGCAACAGTTGCTGCCTGTTGCGTACTGCCCTAAGTAGTTAAATGTTCTGATTGTTGTTTAACTTTGATCTCAAGAGTTTCCAGAGTAAATAGAATAAACTTTAATGCGAGAGATACTCGTAGCTTATTAGAAGTCATTTTTAAAAGAAACTCAAAAGTTTGTTAAAAGTTAGAATAATTGAGGACAATACCCGTGAAAATAAATCTTTCTATGGGCTGCTCGAAAATTGTCGATTTTTTTTTTGTTGCTCACTTCGAAGATCGTAAAAAAAAATGCGGCCAAAAACGTGATATTGAGTTGACATCTTTGAAAAATAAAAGGTTTTCGTGGGCTTCTTGTGACCAAATTGAAGTGAAAAAATACAAATTCAGTTTTTCAAGCTGCAATGAAAAAGTTCAAAGGTGTCACGATAAGATGTTGTAGTTTATTTACTCGTAAAAGCTAGTACAAACTGGGATAATTTGTGGCGAAACGATGTCACACGGCTATCCACACCTTACTGTAAATCCTCGACAAGATTTAAAAGTTTTCTTCGTGGTCCATATCTTGGATCCTACTGTTTTCGAAGTCAAAACGCAACTCAAGTCTTTGTTTATGTTTCAAAAAACGTCCACAATTGAAATGTTGTGTGCAACATTGTATATGTATTTTCCATTCTGATTAGAAACCAGAAACTTGTTTCGCAACTGTCGCAATACGATCCAGATACAATGCAACATTGTTTCGCGACCGTATCGTGATAGTTCCGATACAATGCAACATTGTTTCGGGACCGTATCGTGCTAGTTCCTATACAGTGCAACATTGTTTCGGGACTGTATCGTGATAGTTCCGATACAATGCAACATTGTTTCGGGACCGTATCGTGATAGTTCCGATACAATGCAACATTGTTTCGGGACCGTATCGTGATAGTTTCGATACAATGCAACATTGTTTCGGGACCGTATCGTGATAGTTTCGATACAATGCAACATTGTTTCGGTACCGTATCGTGATAGTTTCGATACAATGCAACATTGTTTCGGTACCGTATCGTGATACATTTCCGATACAATGCAACATTGCTTCGCCACAAAGTAGCCCAGTGCGTACAAGCCTTAAAATTTTCAAACAAAATTTGAACTTTTAAAAGTTGTTTCTAACAAAATAGTTGATTATCGGATATAGATTTTCTTTTGTGTTAAAACATTTAATTGTACTTTAGGCCCATTTTAAGTACTACGTGGTCGTGCGACAAAATTGGGAGTTTTGCACTAATATCACTGAAGATTGTTTACTTGTGTTGTGCCTTGGTTTTAAAATTATACCACAATTTATGAAAATAATGCTTCATTTAAAGCCGATTCTACCAACTTTTAAGTCGAAGATCAGTTGAGGCTCACTGCCGACGCCCTCACACCTTATATATTGTGATCTTTGACTTAATTGTTCGTAGAATTGGCTGTTAAATCAATAATCGTTACTCTTTGATAGTTGAGCTTGAGCTTTATCAGATGTAATAAATGAACGTGTCATTTGTATTAGTCATTTACTAATTTGATACTACTCTCAAATTATAATGCTTCAAAAAGTAACGACTTACTGTAATTAAGTTTTTAAAGTAATTAACAATGGACCACATTACTTTTGAAACTTTGTAATTGTAATTAACTACCTATTCTAATGAAAAATACAATTTAAATTATTTTCCATACCTATTTTGTTTTTTTTATATTAAGCATTTTGGAATCAAAGAGGCTGGTTAGAGGTTCTAGAACAGTGGTTTCCAAACAGTTTTTGATCACGCAACCTTACTTACTCAAAAAACTTACCACGCACTCTCTTTAGCGCACTCTCTGGACAGCAGAGATTTTAACATAGAAGTCTATGGAAAAATCAGAAAGTTCTTTTCCTGTTTTCTCGTAAATTACTCGCACAATTAGCAATAAAACTGAATTAATATCAAATGATTAGGGATCTCGCGCACCCCACTTTGGAGACCACTGTGCTAGAAGAACTCTAGCCTCTAATGATCTAATCGGCCTCTTTGATTGCAAAAAGCAGAATTCTTTTAGCCTTAATCGTCAGTTATCCGACTCGAACTACTCACGAGTTAGATAACTTCGGCTTTTGTTTTGAAAATGGCTACTGTGTGGTAGAAAATAGCCTCGAATACTTCCAGACCCGAGGAGAGAATTCGTGTTAAAAGTTTTTAATATTACGTCTGTGAGTTTCGAAAGGCCTGGTAACCCATATGTGTGACTAACATGTTAACTATGTGTTACCCAGTTTCGTAATTATTATTTTTGAGACTTTTTTGCATTTTTCATCACTTGTGCTTCATTTATAGTTAGCATTTCGAGCTGTCGTCCTAAATGATCTACATACACTGTATATATAATTTGAATACAACGCGTGTAGAACGTCAGCCTGAAATGCCTGCTCTAAATGCGCCATTATTTGTTATTTGATTTGTAATTGGAAAGTAATTTATAATTATTTTTTTAGAAATGAGTAATTGTAATTGACCTTTTAGACAATCAACTGCCACCGCCGTAACTAGGTAATTTTGTGCCCGAGGCTGGGACCCCTTAGTATTATAATTCTAGTTATTTTGCGACCAATTTCTGCAGCAATGTAAATGGGTCAATTATTTTAATTTTATTATTTAAGAAGCTACATCACCAAATTACTTCGAAAAATCTCTGCAAAGAGCGCTAGGATCGTTTTTTTCTATTGAGCCCATAGACCCAATGTTAAAGAAAAAATGTTAATTTTTAAAATACACAGTCGCGGCAATATGTTGATTTTTCACATTTAAAGTTGTCTAATATTAAGTTTTCAAATTGCAATATGCACCTTAAATATATTGTGATCGAGTGATAGAATGACAAACAATTGGTAAGTGCGGTTCAATTTTTAAAAACTATTTCAAAATCGCGAATTTCTAACTTTTATGTTAAACTCCATTAAGTACGCCCAAATAGGAAAAAAACATCCATTAAAATGCTCGTAAAATGCCCAAAATAATTTTAAAAACCACAATTAAACCACAGTGAAAATTATTTTTACGAGCTTATTTGGTGTACTCAATGGAGTTTAACATAAGAGTTAGAAATTCGCGATTTTGAAATAGTTTTTAAAAATATAACCGCACTTACGAATTTTTTGTCATTCTATCACTCGATCAGCATATATTTAAGGTGCACATTGCACTTTGAGCCATCAAAATTGGACAACTGTAAAATATGAAAAATAAACATATTGCCGCCGCGACTGTGTATTTTAAAAACTAACGTTTCTTCTTTAACATTGGGTCTATGGGCTCAATAGAAAAACGATGCTAGCACTCTTTGCGGAGATTTTTCAAAGTAATTTGATGATCTAGCCTCTTAAGGAATTGTAATTTTAGTTTATCACACTGATTTAATTCTAATTCATTATAATTACTTTGAAACGTAATTTGTTTCAACACTTAAGAGTTATGAAACAACAAAACATCAGAAAAAAAAATTCTAAATGTAAAATGGCCTCCTTTTTTTAAATATTTTAAAATGTCCTGCTTTTTTAAAATGTCCTCCTTATTTATAGTTTGTGTAAAATCTTCAGTGAGCTGTTTTTTTGCTGATGAAGTGGACAGTTTAACGAAAACTCGATCACACGATTAACACATCACAAAAAATCGTTCAAATTTCAGTCGTGCGAATGAAGGAGTTTTGCCTGTTGTCAAGTTGTACTTAGGGTGAAATTTAAGAAGAAAACTAAACTTGAACCATCTTAACAGGGTTCTAATATTGAAAATCACTTGTTTCTATATATTGTGTATTTCTGAACAAGGCTGTGTTGGAACCCTGCTTCGAAGGTTCGAGTTGAATCTAAAGTGCCAAGTTTTCTTTTCGAATTTGGGCCTAAACTACACTTTGAAATGAAAAAAAAAACTGATCAGGAAAATACTCCAAATTATAAACTTATGTAAACTTTCACTTTTACACATTTTCATATTCTTAGTAACAAAAAATCAATTGTTCAGATACTTTTTGTGTGTGAAAAGTAATAATTTATACTGTGAAAAATGAATTTTGCACAATTGTCATATGTAAAAAAAAAAATAACTATCAACGTGAGTTTCTGTTAGCCATTTTGTATAATTTCTAGGCTATTTTTTTTAAAAACCAATAATTGTTTTTTTCTTTTCTAATTTGTAGTTCTGTACCAACTGCTAGAATTTTAGTTAATGTGTAGAATGCCTTTAAGTTGTAACAATTAGGCACACTGCATAAGTTGCTTAAAGCAATTGGAAAATTTCCATAACAAGCATTTCAATGAAGCACCACACACTAGCTTGGATTCGGTCGGAAACGGAACGTCGGCGGAGCTCCACTGAAATGCTTGTTATCAAAATATTCCGATTCGTTCCATACAGACTGTTCTGATTTTTGTTTTTTTTTATGCAGACGGTCTGAATGTTTTGAGGCTATCTTCACATTGTCTAAAAGATTTACTAATCGGTGGTTTCGTAAATTGCCTAGTGATTATGCAGAATGACTGTTCTTTGACTTTTATAGTAATAAAATATAAATAAAGAATAAAAATTTCCCAAAAAAATTCATCTTGTTTTTTTTTTTAAAGTGTAAACCGGGCCTCTCGAACTCTTTGATTATTCTGTCTTCCAGGTGCAATGCGTTTTAGAAACTAGAAGGGTAGGTTAATCACTAAGGGCGAGCACATACTACAGACAGTCGGTGGCGGACTAGATTGTAGTGAGCTCAGCACACATGAACGACAGTCTAGTCAGATGTCTGAGCCCAACAAAAAGCAAGCGAACACGATCATCAGTTTGGCGGTGGTTGTGCGCATGCACCGTCCAGAACCTATGTAAAGACTATAGACCGTTTAACTAATTAATAATTCGAGTGCACGTCCACGGCCGTTTACAGGTTCTTCATCCCACCGCCGACAATCTGGTCGGTGGGAAAAATGGAACATGTCCCATCTTTTGTGTCGATCTGTCTATTTAGTTGGCCGTGTGCCTTTCATTGTCTGTCACCGAATGTCAGTCGTCTGCGCTCGCCCTAAAGATTAATTTCAGGTTGATATTTTTCAAAATAAGCTTTACACGCTCCTATATGTGAGTTTGAAGAGCAGACAGTGTTTTTTTTTTTAAATTTGTCTGAAAAAAAAATATTTTGAAAACTAGCAATACGAAAAATATTATGTCATCGAGTTACCATTCTAGTTTCTAAAATGGTTACTAGTTTCTCATAATTTCGATCCTAAAAAAACAGAATAATCAGAGTTCCAAAATGAGCTGTATTTCTTTTTGTTAATCTTTTGTGTATCTACTTAAAGAGACCATTACCTCCAGAAATTTCTTGTCAAAATATTGTGGAGAATTATTCAAACGATTACCAAAACGATTTTTAAAATTTAATATGTGATTATTATAATTAAAAAAAATTAAAAATCGGTTGACTTCCTATAAATGGACCTTATCAGACAGATGCGCCACCAAACAACAGACATTGGCAACAAAACCCCCCAAAATATACTCCTCTACTCGAATTCTGCTGTGTTGCGATCACTTCACTCCATTACTTTCATTTCAAAGTACTATGGATTTAATATTTGAATTATTCCCCCACATGGAAGGTTGTATTGAGTTGAATAGGAATAGGGAATATTTATATTTCATTAGGGAATTATGGAAATGTGACAACCTTTGCCACAAAAATATTGGGGGGGGGGAGACTTTCGTTTTTGGAAATTTAAAATGGCGTCGTTTGGTGACTCAGGAAAAGTCACTTCATTTTCATTTTTTTTTATGGTTTTAATGACATTTTAAATTTTAAAAATCGTTTCGGCAATCATTGGGTAATTCTTGACAATATTTTGAACAGAAATTTCTGGAGGTAATGGGGGTCTCTTTAAGGAGGCTAGTTTGGGTATCGGGAGAAAATTATTTCCATTTGGGGAGTAAATTAAAATTCTTAATAAATTTATTTTAACTTCCAATCGAAGTTACTATTTTTGTTATCAACATATAAACATATATAAAAATAAACTATTTCTCTAAACTTTTACATAAATAAATTTCCTTTCTTTTTTTTTTTTTTGGTTCATTTAGAAGAATACGAGAGTTCGATAAACACGATCGTAAGGAACTTAACATTTTACCCATTCCGCAGTAACGTTCGTATTTCGCGAGCGAGAGTGGAAGGTTGAACCCCACGAACACAGTCGGACATCAAAGACTTCAATCGAGTTCTTAGTCTGGATGGAATTGTGTGGAGTAGATATGGTTCGAACACGGATGAACTCCAATAAGAAAGCGGCAAGAAAATCTTCTCGCATACAATCTGGAAAAGAAAAGAAATTAATAGAAATCGGCTTCGTCTCCACTCAGACTCATGATGAGGCTGTAGATCTTAAGGTGTGACCATCAGATCTGTATTAGAATTAATTACAAATGATGCCAATAGGTGGGGGTTACGTGAATTTACGTGTCCACGCCCTTATACGTCTATAGACGTGGCTAAGTTCACTGAGCGAACTTACCGGTAATGTGTTCAAGTATGTAGGTTTTTAAAACCATTTTTAAACAAAACTACTCACTGTCTTTTCGAAACTTGATGAATAAATAAAGCGAGAGAACCTTTTTTTTATGAGGATGTTGTCGGCAATAATTATTTAATAACAGTTTTAAAAGGCCGATAACAGCAAAACCAAAAAATCGGCAATTTAAAACTGTCATAAAACGATTATTTCCAAACAGATCATTGCAAAAAAAAAAAGGGTTCCCTCGCTTCATTGATTCATCAAGTTTTGAAAAGACAATGCGTTTTGTTTAATAAATGCTTTTAAAAACCAAGATACTTGAACTGGTAAACTCGCTCAACTCGGTAAACTCTTTTTTCACTTTACAACTCAATGGGCGTGGCCACGTGAAGAAACGTAGCGAATTTCTAACTCTTATGTTAAAGTCCATTGAGTACGCCCAAATAAGAAAAAAAAATATCCATTAAAACGCTCGTAAAAATACCTAAAAATAATTTAAAAGAAACACAATTAAACCACAGTAAAGCCAACACATTGGCGCACGTGCTGATTTTTTTTCTGGTTTTTTAAAATTATTTTTACGAGCATTTTAATGGATGTTTTTCCCTATTTGCGGATACTCAATGGAGTTTAACATAAGAGTTAGAAATTCACGATTTTGAAATAGATTTTACAAATAGAACCACACTTTCCAATTTTTTGTCATTCTATCACTCGATCAGCATATATTTAAGGTGCACACTGCACTTTGACAAACTTCGACTTCGCACTTCGACAACGATTAGCGCTTTTTGTGGATATTTTTCGAAGTAATTTAGTGATGTAGCCTCTTAATACAATGGGTGTCTATGCTTGAAAAAAACCCAGATGACGTGCCACTGCAGTGGCTAAAGCTAAGCTCCATAGTTTTTTTTTAATATGGACACAATAACTTCATTACATCATTACGAAAAAACTCGAATTGTTTTCAATTGATGAATGAAAGTTTTTTCATGTTTTCGTTTCATGTCATGTTTTTTTCATGGCAATATTGAAACGATCAGTCCAGGAGCGATCCTGGCTCGCTTAGTTTTTTGTGGATCGTTTTTTTTTTTTGGATTGGCAAGAAACTTTGTCAACCCTCTGTACTACCGTACAGAGGCTTGACCCAGTTCTAACAGCTGACGATCCCAATTTCCTGCCTTGGGTCACCTTTTGGGTCTTGGGTATCTTTTCCTCCCAGTCCCACCCCTTAATACAAAGAGATCGTCCTGATAAGCAGTAGCATTAAGTCAATGGGGTTGTGTTTTCCTTGGAATATTAGTCTTAATTAACGTTGAGTCATTTTTTCTATATTTTGGTGACCACTGGTCAATGAAATTGATTGGCCAGTTTGGTTTTTGATTTTGTTTGTACCCAATCAGAGAATGCTGAGAAAGTGTTCTCAGTATCCTCTTTTTGGGTATAAAAGGCCGTGTATTTTTGTGTAAAGCACTTTTTGTGGCCAAATTCTGTACATTCTGAAAATGAACTGTTGTGTGAAAAGTTGCCAAGTCTAATTTCTTTATATTTATTGGGAAGAACGAAAGTTCTATCGACATCTTCATCTCTAATTGCCAATCCGGGTGTAAACCCGAATCACCATTTCTAGATGAAACTCCAAGGGACAGCACGATCAACCAGCTTTTAACGGGCGAAAGCCCGAGGGGTAGCAGGCAGCTAAAAGATCCATTTTTTCTGTAAAAATTCAACAAAGAAAAACTTGTGAGGAATCGGAAAGGGATTAATTTGTTCCCTTCCTCCCGAACCAGGATAAAATAAGCGGCTTAGCCAACTGCTTTTGGGTATATTTTATCCACCACAAGGGGGTTCGTTACAGTATCTTAACAAATAAATGTTTAAAGCTCAGTTTGAAATTTAGGTTTTCCCATTGACATTTCATGAAAAACTATTTTCGGCCTTTTTCAAACTTGTCATAAAAAGTTTATTTTGAAAGATATCATATCATGAGAAAAAAAAAACTTTGAGCATTATCACTAGGGCCAATGGTTTCATGCCCTAAAAATCAAAGAAATATGCATGCTAATATGCTGTCATAATTCCTAAAATATGCCCACAAAATATGCACTATTAGATATCATTTGCACAATAATTTTTTTTTGGGATTGCAATGTACAACAAAAAACATTCTCAAATTTTCAAATTTAAATTATGCAGATTGTTATGGAGTAGAGCTTTATACACAGGCATTTAGAAATCGGGCCAAACACAAGTTGGCTCCGCCCTTTTTATGATGACCGGGAACTTCTAATTGGTTTGTTGTGTGGTTCGATGTTGAAATAGGCGGATCATGTGATGGCAGACTACATAACCAACCAATTAGAAGTTGCCGGTCGTCATAAAAAGGGCGGAGCCAACTTGTGTTCGTCCCAATTTCTAATTGCCTGTGCTTTAAACTTCGAGAAAGTACGTTCTACATAACAAGATGTAACTGGTGCCGCTTAAAACAAGCAATAGATTTTCACCATTCAAAACTGCACAAATCTTCTGGAACTCTTTATAGTCTTTATTTTTTGTAATACAATTGACAATTTCTTTGTTGCTAATTTGGAAGTATTCCCAATAGCACATTTTAAATTGTCTGGCAGTTCTTGAATGATTGAAAATTTGTTCAGTTTCTTGAACTAAAATAGAAAAATCCTAATTTTTCTAGAAAAAAATTGTTAAATATGCCCTTAACATGTAAAATTCCCAAAATATGCGTGCAAAATACAAATACCCTTAAATATGCAATTATATGCAAAATAAAACTAGTGTTATTCGACTTCATATCACATGAATTGTGCTTAAATCTGACACAGCATGAAATATAAAGCAGCAATAAGAATATGCATTTTCATAAAACCGTTGGCCCTAATTATCACCAACTATTCTATTTTCTAAAACACTTTGAATTTTTTTTAGTAATGTTTCTGCTGAAAAACGTTCGCTTGAAAAACAAATTTTCTTAAAACCGCAGGCGGAGAGAAAAGACCTCTTATACAACACTTAAGTTTCTCTTAATTTTGCACCTGAAAGACAGAATAACCAAATTTTGAGGAACACCTCAATGGCTTTCAACGATGCCCCGATTGCAATAAATCACTATACCTGCAAGTTCTTATTGACAGTTTTTTCGTTGCAGACATTTCGACTTTCGTCACATTGCATCTCGCAATCGAAAAACGAACAATCTCGATGTGAAAGACAAAAGTTACTCGGACTAGAAGAAACAATATCAATTAAAGTATTCTGTAGATAAACATTATCTGCATCCAGAATTCGAACACCGTTCCGTTTGTTCACTCCAAAATGATCCAATTTCACGTCACAGACGCGAATCGGATCTTCGAACTCAAATTCCAAATTCTCCACAAGACTTATAGTGTTTAGAACCAACTCGATACGAGTTTCGAAATCGTGATGTAAAAATTCCGACATCGGAACCAAATATTCGACGGCATAAAAATGACCGCAGCTTCCGACAATCTTCGGAAACAAATCGAGATTACGATATATCTGAAATGTTAGAAACTCGTGTTGTTGTATTAATAACCACAGACTAGACAGTTCCGCGGTCAAGCGGTTAGTGTCGGAAATTTCGGATCCATAGTTCGCGATCAGAATATCGTAAAATAGATCTGCGAGTTTAGTCGCTTTACGAAACGGAAAGAATCCGTAACTCAGATCAGCTAGTCTGTTAAGAGTCATTCTGATCTTCGAATCGTTACGAATGTCGTCGCTGACCAGTGACCCGATAGGAGGAAACGGTTCGTATGAACTTGTTTCGAGATGTTTCGTTTTCATTACTATCCTCGTATCGTGCCACTTTGCGGTGAATACGACGTCTTTGCCCAGATGAGTCGTGTAACACGACAGAGTGACCACAGTTTGGTTGTCGCATAAGTCCGAACATAAGTTTCCAAACACCTTTCCTTTGCGATGAAGATCGCACTGAAGAGAGAGAAAAAAAAGACAATCAAAAAGAAGCAAATCTTTTTAGAAAATCTAAAAAAAAAACATAAAATATATTTTAAATAATCATTAAGGTAGTTTTAAGAGGTTTATCGATCTGCATGGGCAACTTGAAGAAAATAACCAGCCGATGGCGTCAGCATATTTAAATGCTCTAAAAATGCCTCAGGAGCGCTCAGCTGGCCCAAAAAGCTTGAAAAAGCACAAGGATTCAAGAATTTTTTAAATTCGAAAAAAATAGGTCAAAACTGACTCAAAAGTCAAGACTATATATGTCTTTGGCTTTTTTCAAAAAAAACGGTCAAAAGTCGAAAAAATATTTAAATGCTCTAAAAGCTCTAAAAATGCTTCAGAAGCGCTCCGCTGGCCCCCAAAGTGCCAAAACGCTTGGAAAAGCACAAGGATTAAAAACAATTTTTAAAATTTGAAAAAAAATGGGCCAAAAGCCAAGTCAAAAATATTTAAATGCTCTAAAAGCCCTAAAATGCCTCAGGATAGCTCAAGTGGCCCAGAAGTCCCCCTTTTTCTTGTCGAGGGCGCCTTATGCCCATGCAGTAGTGCTGGGTCACTGTGATTGGCTTAAATTTGTTCTATTTTGTTTCTGAAAATATGCTGGTGGGCCAGATTCAGTGAAATTTAGAAAACTCCTCGTGAGCTTTATAAAATCAGGGTGATGCCAGGTGCGGGCCATACGTTGCACATGCATGGTTTAGATTTTTTCAGGGAGCGTACGCGAAATTTTCCCCTTTCCTCGGGTCTCAGTCCGGGCCTGTTTTCAATGAAAGAGGCAATGGTATTTTTACGTGTACATTATTTCAACGAAACAGCTGATCCTTTCTACCGCCACCTATTGACTTTCATAGTTACTACAATAACGTAGCTGAAGGTTTTACAAAAAAGACGTCACACTTATGAAGTAATTTGAACAAGGCTAAATGGTGTACAAATATGGCACTAACAACAGTGATTGTAAAAGAAATTATACGCCATATTAGGTCACCAAACCATTTGCGTGAAAATACAAATCAAGCTTCGAAACAACGACTATATCTATGCTTACCAAATCCATAATGGCAGCCTTCGTTTTCCATTGAAGGCAATGCAATACATTGGCGATAATGAAACCGTGTAAAAAACAAGCGATAGCCGTTACAATAAATATAATTATGAAGCAAACAACACGAAATTTAGTTCGAGAGCTACATAATCTAACTACAATACGCATAGGTCGCATAAATATATACAACCTCACCATAATGTCACCGTAAACGTTTCCATTGCATTCGAGTCTACTTTATACGAGTGTTACAAACTTACATTATCCATATAGGGACCTTATGATTTCAAAAAGCCAAAATTGCGCACACGCATGTCGTCATCTGGGTAAAAGGAATCGATTCCCTAAAAAAAAAGAATGTTTTTACTTCTTTCAATGACAGGCAAAAGTATTTATATTTTCTATAAAATAATTTTAGAGTGTGATTTTATGTACAATAATATTTTATTGAAATTTAAAAATGGCGGGAAATTTAAACACCATGAAACACGAAGGCGTCCTCAGCTTAGTGTGGCTCCACACAGGACACTCGTGTCGCCACTTTGTCTCACCACCAGGGGCCTAGCTAGGAAACCGCAAGACCCGCAAATGAGGGGGGGGGGGCGCAAACAATGAAATGAACGGAGGTGTGGGGGGGGGGGGGGGGGGAAGCGCATCCAAGCCAAGCCTAGCTACGCCACTGCTCATCACGTCACTGGCACGTCTTGACATCACCTGGGTGGGAACTTGCAAAGCGACAAATGCAAAGGCAGGTGTGCTCAACAGAAATCCATCGTTTGTCCCGCCCTTTTATGAGCATCAAACCAAATATCAACCAATTAGAAATTGAAAAGGGCGGGGCATGTGACGTCAGACCAAATAAACCAATTAGAAGTTGCTGTTCCTCATAAAAGGGCGGGGGCAAACGTCTGTATTCGGCTGAGCACAAGGGCGGAGCCAACTGAAGTTCTCCTCGATTTCTAACTGTTTCTCTGTTATGGCGTTACTAAAATTTTTAGAAATAGTCTCACAATCGTTCAATGAAGATACAGTAAAGTGCATAATACATATAAGAAAAGGTTCTTCTATTGTTTTAATAACGTTTAAAATCCGTACGTTTTTTTAACTCCATGTTAAATCCCGTAGGACCAACAAACTGTCCCACAAACATTTGAAGAACTCTCGTTACAAACGATTTAGAGTAAATAACACAAAATGAGCACATAAATTAATCTATTCGCTTCATGGTGATTCCTTTTTATAAGCTTAGCACGTGCAATTATTTTTCTGTTAATTTTTATGTGACTACAAACCTGGAGAAAAATCGATTAAAAACCATTTTTACATCAAAAACGATCAAAGGACCTTCAAAGGACGATCAAAGGACCTTCCTCATTTAAATATAACATTTTCATTACATATTAATTACGTAAAAACGAAACTGTAAAATTAAAATATCATACACATGTAAATGTAATAAAAACACAAATTAACGTTGCAGAACGGTTCTGGATCAGAATCTCACCACACGTTTCGAGACGACATCTACTTTCAAACAGAGTGGAATGCTTTTGAATGCAACATTGAATCTACTAGTAGATCGATTTATTGTTTTTTTGAAAATTAAAATACAGTGCAAAAACCGCAAGCGACAAAATAAATAATATATATATATGTATGGGAGTTTTTCCTATTTTTTTATTGGCTGTATATCGAAAAAGTTTGCACTGTAAATCGAAACAGAGCTATAATTAAAAAAAGCCCATAGGACCAAAAAACCGTCACCCGAACATTTGAAGAAGTCCCATTAAAAACGACTTAGAACAATCACATAATAATGAGCACGTGCATTAATCTATTGGCTTCACGATGTTTCCATTTTATAAGCTTATTATGTGACTTGAAACCTGGAAAAAAACATTAAGAGCCTAGATCCACGTCCATCTTGTTGTTTTGAACAGACAACAACGAGACAAATAAGTGTTCTTATATGGTGTTACTAAAACTGAAAGAAATCGCCTCACAATCGCTCAATTAAAATACAGTAAAGCGCAAAATGCAATAAAAACTATTGTTCTTCATGTGCTCGATTTATATAATTTTTGAAAAGGTCTTTCTATTTTGAAACAACGTTCAAAGTCGTTCGTTTTTTCAACCCCATGTTAAATCCCATAGGATCAAAAACCGTCTCTCCCACCATTTGAAAAACTCTCGTTAATAACGATTTAGAACAATAACAAAATAATTAGCACATACATTCATGTATTGGCTTCACGATGTTTCCTTTTTATAGATGTTGAAAAGGTCCTTCTATTTTTTTTAATAACGTTTAAAATCGTACGTTTTTTTCATTGAGGAAATTAGCTACGTCATTAACCAGGAAACATTGTGCACAGGCATAAATTAGGGTGCACCTGGGGTGGTGGTTGCCATCCCAAAAACCCTTTTACGTTTTTCAATATTTTTTGTAAATTTATTTTTCTGTTCCTCCTCATTACACCCCATGAAGGAAACTTTGTTTTAATAATACTTTTGCAAAACAATAGTTTAAAACCAGGGGCAGATTAAAGAATGGGCAGAGTAGATGGCTCCCTAGGGTGAAAAATGTTTTGTTTGGAGGGTGTGGTGGCAATTTTATAAAAAGTTTTTTTGTTCAATTTTTACTAAAATATGTTTTCGGAAATTGATTTTGAATACAAAAAAAAAGTATCGTAAAACAATAAACTACCTACTGGAGCATAGTAGGCAACATAGGCAGGGGCAGAAATACAGATTGAGGGTGGGGCGAATAGGTGAAGTCTTTTGTGGTATCCAAAAGTGGTTGCCAGAAACAAGCGCCCCATCAGAGGGGTCAGGTGGGTGCTGCCTTATACCTAGTACACACCTGATAATTTAAAAGCATTTAAATAATAATTGTGTTCTACGGAGCCTTGTGAAAGGCAAACCAACAATATGTTGTCGAATTCAATTTATTCAGTTAATAATATGAAAATATTGAGATAAAACTTAAATATAATATATAAAATAGTGACAAAATATTGATTTAGTATTTCAATTTAAAATAATAATAAAGTTAATTTTTATTTGGTTCATGTCCTTAACTGGCTTCCGTATAATTCACCTACGCACATTTAATTTGAATTCATTTAACTCATGAGTATACAAGGTATTATACCTAGTTATAGCCTCCTATAAATACAGGCCTGCCGGCTTCGAAAATGGTGTAAAATGGCCGCCGTTTGCCCAATTTACTCGCCAGGCAGCACAACCTGTGAATGCTTACAAATGTTATTTTGTTGTGTATTCTAATGGTTTTGACCCGTTGTCTAACCTTTTACTATACGGTTAATTCTTAAGAAAAATTAAGTTGGGGGGGCGCAGGCGGTTTGGGGCGCAAAAAATGAAATGAAAGTCGATGTATTTTCATTTCGTTTATTGTGCATAGAAATTTTTTTAGGAGGTGCTACATGTATTTTGATGAACGGCGGAACTGTCCGAAATTAAGTAAAATTAAGTTCTTGCAGGGGATCTGGGGTGCAGACCCCGACTTTTTTTTAAAGTATTAAATCAAATTAGTCCATTGTTCCGACTGTTCCCTAATTTGTTCAATGGGAGGAACGGAATAATAGACAAATTTGATGTCATAACTAAAAAAAAAATGGGGGCTATGCCCCACTGGCCACCCCTGCAACAAGCTTCATTTTACTAAACCTAACCTTTCAACTTTTACTGTCGAAAAAGCGTCGACCGATCCTGGTCGGTTAGGACCCGGCAGAGTGGTAGGCAACCCCGGGCCCACTTCTGACCTACCGTGGACAAAACTGGGATGACCGTGGTCAAAAGTGACTACGGGAGCCATACGTTGAAAACGGTAAAAAGAGTTACGCCTCAGGGGAGTAAACCCCCGACAAAATTATGACTTTGTTACTACTTATCTGCCATTCATCAAAACAGCACCCCCAGTATGAGGCTAAGTGGAGGGGGACTTAAAGGGAGCGCAATGTTTTAAGCAGCCCGGGGTGCAACCAAGTCATAATTTTGTTGGGCCCTCCTAAAAGTTATGCCCCCGGGGCATAACTTTTTTTTACTGTTCTCAACATATGGCTACCGTGGTCAGTTTTGACCACGGTCAGCCCAGTTTTGCCCACAGTGACCAAAAGTGGGCCCCGGGTTGCCAACGCACTCTGCCGGATCCTAACCAACCGGGATCGGTTGACACTTTTTCGACCGTAAAAAAGCCTAGCTATGCCACTGGTTGGTTTTCAATTTTGTTTCAATTTATTTTATTAATTTGTTCAAAACATGTTTATGTTCAATAGAAGCTTTGCACACTGCAAAACGAAATGTGAGAAACTACAAAATTAAAAATATGAACAATGGAATATTTTAAATAAATTAGTACATGTAACTCCAGGAAAGTATTAAATTTGCTCAACAAAAAGCAGCAGATGTTAGGTTGTGGCAACCTGGTTTGCTGTATTCAAACTTTTTTGAATAAGCAGACGAACTCCCTATGGTGGTCTGCCTGACAGCTACAGTAGGCTGTTGGGATGGACGCCATATTGGTGCCAGCAGACCTCTCTCCATGGAGTTCAATGGGTGAGAGGTCAGAAGTGCCCTCTGTCCCCTCCAGGTGGAGTTGCCTGGAGGTTTCAATGGTTTGGTCAACCATTGAATCTGGGCAGTGTGTTGTGGGCAAGAGGCCAGACCTGACCTGTACTGGAGGCCAAGGAGGCCTTTATTGTGATCATCTTTTCTGCATTATTTGCCTGCTGGCCTTTAGGCCCTTTGTTTTGTATATTTATGGTGGCTTGGCTGGTCAAGAGTAACCAGCCAGTTGTGTAAATCGCATCACTGTCATTTTATTTGGCGTAAGTCATTAAACATCGTTTTTATTATACTTATACTGTGTCTGTGTCCATGTTTTTCTTGGGAAGTACCACGGGTGGGTAGGTTTCCAGTCGTGGGGAATGTCACCATCTTCATTCGTCCTTTTTCGGCCGGTATCTCATGTCATCTCGCGGTAGAACCGGAGTTCTACCACGATATTCTCGGTGTGGCGGCATGGTTTGTCGTCGTGTCCATCGGGGAAGGCTCCGGGTCGACACATCCCAGGTTCTTAACCGTAGGAGGCGGCTACACCCCTACATTTCCACCACTAAAACTTGGCTTCACTCAAGAACATAAGTGGAAATAGCAAATGTTATCTCCCCTTTACTCCCTCGTCTTTCTGGTGCAGAATGAAGAAAAACTTGAAAGTATTTAAGAAACTAGAAGGGTTGATCAATCTTTCAAAATAAGCTTTTTATTTGAATATGAAAATGACCACACTTTATAAGCACACAATAATCACAATAATTTGTCTATATAAAGTTTATTTAGAAAGATATCAACATAAAAATACCCCTAAGTGATTGAGCTAATTTACCATTAGAGTTCCTCTTCTAAACAACAACAGAATAGCATACCCATAATTACACCCCCTAAGCCCCGGCGTGCCCTGGACAATGTGTGTTCGTTTCCATTTCGGATGATCGCTTTTGGTAGATGTTTTTTCGAAAGAATGATCTCTTCCGAGTTTGCCATGTCTGATGCATTATTAATCGAAGGATGTTCTTGATGTATTTGTATGACGTCATCTTTCTCTGACTTATAACCGTCAACATTCGTCGTGATGTTTTTCGTTTGAGCCATTTTAGTATTGTCGCAGTTTTCGAATTCACATTTTTCAACAAACTCTGTTTGAATTTAAAACGAATTAAGTACAAATAGGTTTATTAAAGTTTGTATTTATGTTTGTTTATGGTTGTAAGATCGACAATATTACCTTTGGTCAAGTTTCCATATGATTCATGGGAATTAAAGTCAGTCAAATATTGGTCCACAAAGCTGAGTTTAACTGAGGTTCCATTCTACATAAAAATATATATTACTAATTTTGCAAATAATGATAATAATGATAATAATAATAATAATAATAATAATTATAATAATTATAATAATATTAATAATAATGATAATAATTATAATAATATTAATAATAATGATAATAATAATATTAATGATAATAATAATAATAATAATAATAATAATAATAATATTAATAATAATAATAATAATAATAATAATAATAATAATAATAATAATAATATTAATGATAATAATAATAATGATAATAATAATAATAATAATAATGATAATAATAATGATAATAATAATAATAATAATGATAATAATAATGATAATAATAATGATAATAATAATGATAATAATAATGATAATAATAATAATGATAATAATAATGATAATAATAATAATAATAATAATAATAATAATAATAATAATAATAATAATAAGTTTGCATAAATCACATATTGAAGGTTTCAATCCCCTTCTTCGGTTGGAATTAAAGTACATTACAATATTTGCATATAATTCAGAGTGGATAAAAATATAAAAAAATCGGATTAGTGATTTAAATCAATGATTTTAACAAAAGTCATTTGATTTAAATCAATCCAGCCTGAATATTATATATATAATATCCCAGGTCTGTGTATGTGTGTATGTGTGTGTGTGTGTGTGTGGAGTAACTGTACAAATCCATTGAAGCACGTCGGAATTTATATATATTTAAATAAATGAAGAAATAAACAGCTTTTTTTTTCTCAAGGTCAACTATATGTTGCACCCTTCCCATCCAAGAACCCCATGAATATTAAATTGGATAGGGGAAAAGGTTGGAAAGTGTAGAAGGGGGAGAGAGAGATAAACGTGGAGGGTTGAAAAAAAGTGAGACGGGGTGGCTGAAATTGAAATGAAAGCAGTAAAAAAAGGAACAAACGACGCGCATGCGCACACCAGAGAAAATGAAAAACTCATTTTCTCTTTCAAATATAAAAAGGGGCGGGGATAAAAGTAGCAAAATTAAACTACAGTTTATCACAGGCAATTGTGCCCAGCATTAGAATTTCTTTTGTTCAGCTGTTTTATGAACTTCATCAATTTCTAATTGGTTTACTTGGTCTGACATCATAAAAGGGCGGAGGAAAAGAAATTCTATTATGCTGGGCACAATTGCCTGTGCCTGTGCCCTTTACCCCACTAGTATACAGTATATATAATTTTATTCAATTATCTTTGAAAATTTGAAAATACATCGAATTTCATTTCGTTTTTTGAGCAACCCCTTTGCAGTTGCAGGGGTTTGCGGGTAAAATTATATGTTCGTCTTAAAGAGACCATTACCCCAGGATTTTTTTTGTTAAAATATCGTCAAGACAATTGCTAAAATAATTTTTAAAATTAAGAGTCTAGATACACGTCCGTCTTGTTGTTTTGAGCAGACGACAACAAGATAAATGAGTGTTCTTATATGGTGTTACTAAAACTGCGAGAAATCGACTCACAATTGCTCAATTAATATACAGTAAAGCACAAAATGCAATAAAACATTATTCTTCACGTGCTCGATTTATATAATTTTTGAAAAGGTCCTTCTATTTTTAAACAGCGTTCAAAATTGATCGTTTTTTTAACTCCATGTTAAGTCCCGTAGGACCAAAAAACCGTCACCCAAACATTTGAAGAACTCCCATTAAAAACGACTTAGAACAATCACATAGAAATTAGCACGTGCATTAATCTATTGGCTTCATGATGTTTTCTTTTTGTAAGCTTGGCACGAGAAATTATTTTCCCATTAATTATTATGTGACTTGAAACCTGAAAAAAACAACATATTTCAATCAAAAACGATCGCAGCGCCTATATTCAGAGAAGATTTGAACTAAATGCTGTATCTAGGCTCTTAAAAATAGGACATTAAAATTTAAAAAAAAAACTAGAAAGAAAGCCCGTCTTCGATGAGCGTGATAGCATTTCACTCCAGACATAGATTATAACTCAAGTTACACTTGATTGATTCGCCTGAAGTTTTCAACATAAAGAGAGCATCTTATATTAGTAAATTTCTGCTAGGCAGAAAACAAATTTTTTAAAAAGGTAAAAATCAAAAAGAATTAATAACTGGAAAGTGACCTTTTCATAATTAAAGACGCACTAACAAACTTTTCACTTTTATTACAGTGACAAAATAAAATACTGAACACAGCAGTAACATTAAACATTCTTTTCTACATACTGGAAATTTACAGAAATTCTGCCCGAAGTAGCTAAAGTGGCACTTTTCAGCTTTACTAATGTATTATAATCATGGCATTCTGCTTAATCATCATTCATCACGTACGGTGATGTACCAAATGTTCTCTGTAAGATTTAAGTTGAGGGAACATTTTGGCCGTTCGAAACTGGTGATATTTTAGTTTCGTAACCATTTCTTCATAAGGTTACTGGAGCGAACTGGTGCATTTTCTTGCTGGAATACTAACCTAATGCTAGGGAATCGATGTTTTTTTAAGGCAGTGCATATCCTCCAAACATTGTCTGATAAATGATGATATTTGTTTTGGTTGAAATGAATCCTAAGCTATGCACCTCAAAAACTATGCTACTCATTCCTAAGACACTAAATATTTCCAATATCATTAGGCTGACCCACTGCCAAAATTTTGATTAGAAAAATATTGTGGTTTTTTCTTCACATCCTTCCAATATGAATAAAAAAAAAGAAAAAAAAATTTCAAGATCATCAAGATTGAATTTTTTCCTCTCAGAAAGTTTGGTGGTGGGAGCCTAACAATATGAGAAGTGTTTAGTGTCCATTGAATTAAATCCTTCATTTCAACCAAAAAAATCATGTTTATTATCAGACAAAGATATGAGTGTTTACTAACCGAATAAAGTGTTAGCTTAGTATTCGAGCAAAAAATGCACCAGTTTACTACAGTAACATAAGGAATGCATGGTTAAAAAACCAAAATATCACTACCAGCGTGTCCCCGGACTTAAATCCTACAGAAAACTTTTAGGACGTCGTTGTACATAATAATTAAGCAGATTGCCAGTATTATACTACATCAGTAGAGCTGAAAAGTGCCATTTTAGCTGCTTCTGGGCAGAATTTTTGTAAATTTGCTTATAAATATTGTTTAAAGTATGTAGAAATCAATGTTTTAAGTTATAAAACATTAGGACAGCCTTATTACTTTATTAATTTTAATGTTACTGTTGTGTTCAGTATGTGATTTTGTCCCAATAATTAATAAAAGTTCATTAGTTCGTTTATAAAACGGCCATTTTTCAGTTTTTAATTTTCTAAATTTTTACCTTTTTAAGAAAAAAATTTCTGACTAGCAGAACGTTTATAATATAGAATGCTCTCTTTATGTTGAAAATTTCAGGAAAATCTATTGAGTGTAGCGCAAATTATAAACAATTTCTGGGGTGTGTCTATATATATGAAATGCACTGTATAACATCTCAGATTGAGAACATTTCCAGATATACATTTTGAGTAAATACTTTCCTTGATCCTAGTATAAGCCTGCCTTGCATTGAAAAAATGAATGTACAAAAACCCCAGCCAGGACTTGAACCAAGCACCTCTCACTTCTCTGCCAAAGACTTAACCAATTTTGCTACCAATGTAAATTGTGAGATCAAAGGTGACCTTTACCATAACCCACTTGGGTTAATTTATTCTTTAGAAAAATGTGATGCAATAAAGCCTGCTTTCCTGGCTGCCAACTTTTAATGTTATGGGGTTTTGGCGAAATTTCATGATTTTTCACAAAAATGAGGTAAACGGAAGAAAATTGGAAATTCTAATGTAGCCTACGAAGAAGCCCATCTAAAGATGTGTATACTGGTTAATTTTCACGATTCTAGAGTGTGTAGTTTCCGAGAATATTCGTGCACAGAGTGAGGGAGGGATAGAGAGAGTCAGCCCTTAGCAAATTATGATATTAGAAGTTAAAAATGAAGTGATTTTTATTGGTCACCAAACAACGCCATTTTAAATTTCTAAAAACGAAAGTCTACCCCTCAAGTTAGTGGCAAATGTTGTCGTCTCACATTTTCATAATTTCTTAATTAAATACATGTATTCCCTAGTCATATTAAACTCAATAGAACTTTCACATCAACTTAAGAGACACGTGGTGCAGGTGGGAATAATTCCAATAATAAATCCATAGTATTTTGAAATGAATAGGGAATACATGTATTTGAGTAGTGAATTAAAAGTAATGTGAGGTGACAACACAGACAAAAGGCTTAAATATCGATATATCGATATTTTTCGAGTATACTAGGAGAGTTGTTATTGCTTTAGTTCCGATTCATGTTGTTTGGTGACGCATATCTATCTGAAATTGTAAGTTTCTACCAAATTCCGATTCATTTTGAAGTTTTTTTTCATTTCTTCTTCTTTAAGAAGGTACTTTTAAAAAAATAAACACTGTTTTTACAAGTAGAACTTAAGTAGAACTTTCTAGGAGTAATGATCTCTTTAAGAGCCTAGGTATACCGCCATCTTGTTGTTTTGAGCAGACGACAACGAGACAAATGAGTGTTACTAAATGGTGTTACTACAACTGCAAGAAATCGCCTCACAATTGCTCAATTAAAATACAGTAAAGCGCATAATGCAATAAAAAGTATTGTTCTTTAATTGCTCGATTTATATATTCTTTGAAAAGGTCCTTCTATTTTCAAAAAAGCTTCAAAATCGTTCGTTTTTTTTAACCCCATGTTAAATTCCATTGGAACAAAAACCGTCCCACAAACATTTGTAAAACTCTCGTTAAAAACGATTTAGAACAATAACAAAATAATTAGCACATACTTTCATGTATTGGCTTCACGATGTTTCCTTTTTATAAATTCTGAAAGGGTTCTTCTATTTTTAATAGCGTTTAAAATCTTACGTTTTTTTTAAACTCCATGTTAAGTCCCATAGGAGCAAAACACCGTCCCACAAACGTTAGAAGAACTCTCATTAAAATGATTTAGAACAACCAAAAAAATTAGCACGTACTTACACGTGTTCATTGCATTCACAATCATTTTTTTTTCGAAATTCTGAAAGGTCCTTCTATTTTTAAACAAGGTTCAAAATCGATCATTATTTAACTCCATGTTAAGTCTCATAGGACCAAAAAACCTTCACCCAAACATTTGAAGAACTCCCATTAAAAACGACTTAGAACAATCACATAAAAATTAGCACGTGCATTAATGATGATGAATCTATTGGCTTCACGATGTTTTCTTTTTATAAGCTTAGCACGTGAAATTATTTTTCTATTAATTATTATGTGACTTGAAACCTGGAGAAACAAGGGATTCAAGGAACCCTATAGACCTCCATTGCTTTAATATATCAAATAACCAACTTTTTTTCATTGTGACATGTGTGCGCATGAGTACGCAAATGAACACACGTGCACGCACGAGTAAGCACATGAACACACGTGCACACACGAGTATGCACATGAACACACGTGCACGCACGAGTATGCACATGAACACACGTGCACGCACGAGTATGCACATGAACACACGTGCACGCACGAGTATGCACATGAACACACGTGCACGCACGAGTATGCACATGAACACACGTGCACGCACGAGTATGCACATGAACACACGTGCACGCACGAGTATGCACATGAACACACGTGCACGCACGAGTATGCACATGAACACACGTGCACGCACGAGTATGCACATGAACACACGTGCACGCACGAGTATGCACATGAACACACGTGCACGCACGTGCACGCACATGAACACACGTGCACGCACGAGTATGCACATGAACACACGTGCATGCACGAGTATGCACATGAACACACGTGCACGCACGAGTATGCACATGAACACACGTGCATGCACGAGTACGCACATGAACATACGTGCACACACGTGCATGCACGAGTACGCACATGAACATACGTGCACACACGTGCATGCACGTGTACGCACTTGTGTGCACGTGTACGCACCCCTGGGTAAAAGTTTCTAATTTTTTGTCAGGAGCATCATATTGACCCACGGAATCAAATAAAAAATACTGCATGTCTTTATCTCATTCTGTTCCTAAGTTGTTCGACCCACTAAATCGGGTTCTGGACACACACACACATACAGACATCCTTTTTGACCTCCATTGCTCTTTAGAGCAATGGAGGTATATAGGATCATGCAAGAAAAGAGGCAAAAAAGGATGTCTGTATGTGTGTGTGTGTGTCCGGAACCCGATTTAGTGGGTCGAACAACTCAAAAACGGGGTCACCTACAATACAATGTCATCAGACCTAAAATGATGTACACATTCTGACGATGAAACTGGAAAAAAATTGAAATTTTAGAGCGATTTGATATATAAAATTTCGATTTTTCAAAATCGTAATTTTTTTTTTCATAAAATCGAGATTCTTCCTCTTTCCAGTTGTAGCATTCGAAAGGGGGAGACTTTTCTATTATTTAGGAGGGGTGTTCCTTTTTATATTCTGTTATTATTTTTATATATTAGAATACATGTGACGTATTTTCATTTTAAACCCACATTATTACAAATGAATGACGCATGCACATCACATGTAACTATGTCATGTACATGAGTACATACATGTGTGTTTATCTATATACACATGCGCACATGTGTGCATGGGTGCGTACGCATGCGCGCACGTGTGTTCATGTGCGTACTCATGTGCGCACGTGTGTGTTCATGTGCGTACTCATGCGCGCACGTTTGTGTTCATGTGCGTACTCATGCGCGCACGTGTGTGTTCATGTGCGTACTCATGCACACACATGTAACAATGAAAAAAAATTGGTTATTTGATATATGAAAGCATATATTAAAGCAATGGAGGTCTATAGGGTTCCTTGAATCCCTTGTTTTGCCCCTTTTCTTGCATGATCCTATATACCTCCATTTCTCTAAAGAGCAATGGAGGTCAAAAACGTTAAAAAACCGGTTTTCAAAAAAAAAAAAAACGATCGCAGCGCCTACATTCGGAGAAATTTTGAACTAAACACTGTATCTAGGCTCTTAAGAGGCTAGATACATCGTTTAGTTCAAAATTTCTCCGAATGTAGGCGCTGCGATCGTTGTTGATTGAAAAACGGTTTTTTAACGTTTTTTCTCCCGGTTCGAAGTCACATAATAATTAATAGAAAAATAATTTCGCGTGCTAACCTTATAAAAAGAAAACATTGTGAAGCCAGTAGATGAATGCACGTAATAATTATTTTGTTATTGTTCTGAGTTGTTTTTAACGGGAGTTCTTCAAATGTTTGGGTGACGGTTTTTTGCTCCTATGGAACTTAACATGGAGTTAAAAAAACGTAAGATTTTAAATGTTATTTAAAAATAGAAAGCCCTTTTAAAATTTAGAAAAAGGAATAATCCTGAAGGGAATAAACACATGTAAGTACGTGCTAATTTTTCTGATTGCTCTAAATCATTTTAATCAGAGTTCTCTTAACTTTTGTTGGACGGTGTTTTAGTCCTATGGGACTTAACATGGAGTTTAAAAACGTACGATTTTAAACGTTATTAAAAAATAGAAGGACCTTTTCAAAATTTATAAAAAGGAAACATCGTGAAGCCAATACATGAATGTATGTGCTTATTATTTTGTTATTGTTCTAAATCGTTTTTAACGAGAGTTTTTCAAATGTTTGTGGGACGGTTTTGGAGCCAATGGGATTTAACATGGGGTTAAAAAAACGAACGACTTTGAACCTTGTTTAAAAATAGAAGGACCTTTTCAAAAATTATATAAATCGAGCACGTGAAGAACAATACTTTTTATTGCATTTTGCGCTTTACTTATTTTAATTGAGCGATTGTGAGGCGATTTCTTGCAGTTTTAGTAACACCATATAAGAACACTCATTTGTCTCGTTGTCGTCTGCTCAAAACAACAAGATGGACGTGGATCTAGGCTCTTAAGCGGCGGTCACGTTGCTAATATTAAAAGCAAGATTGACTGCAAAGTGTCCTTGAATTAATTGCAAAGACTTAAAAGTGGTTTCTCTTTACTGAAAAAGCTGATCTTTCTTTGCTTTTTTATTGCAAAAAACTGCAAGATTTACAGCCATTTTTGACTTATTTCTTGCACGGAATCTTGCTAGAAAAACAGCTGCTTTAAATAATTATTATTAGAGATTCGAAAACTCGAGTTTTTTTGTTTTTCGAATCCTAACCTAAAACAAACTTTGTTAAACTCCATTGACGTCCAATAGAAGCATTCACTAACAAAAACGGCGATTGTTGCAATTTCGGTGGTTGGACCCGGATCACCAATATCACCTCGTGGCAACTCTTGAGTGCAACACTTGTTTTTTTTATTGTTAATAATTTAATATTTAATATTATTTCATTTATTTGTATCTTTCTTAATGAGGCATTCAAGATTCGAGGGATTCGAGATTCTGGAGATTCGAGAATCTTTTACGATTCGAATTCGAGAAAATTTAGGATTCGTCCCACCTCTAATTATTATAATCTGCTAGGAGGCTACTGATAAATAATAAACCTTATGACCACCAGATTAGAAATATGCTATTATTAATATTGGTATAATTAATTATAATAAGTAGTTTTACCATTGATGCTACTGAGGAGGACGACATGAAACATTCGAAAATGTTCAAGACCCAAAAAAAGCCAAATATGTTTTCAACGCTGAGGTTCCACTTCATTGTCGAATTTCCTACAAATCAAACTAAAGCCCCAATTGAACTAAACTGCTGAGATTACCGAAACGCAAAGTGAGACTTTGACAATATTTCGAAAACCTCTCAGCAACTTTCTTTTTATACAAGTTTAACACATGTAAAAAAAAAAATATTTAAATTGGTTACAGCAAATATCCGAAATAAACGAAGACAAGTTTTAACCTTTTTAGTTTAATTCAGTTTAGATTACATTAAGAATGGCAATTAGCTTAATTGATTTGAGCAAACACTGAAAACCAGTTTTCATTAGACAAAATACTAGTGTCAACTAATTTAATTATTAGCAGTTAAAACCAGCTTCGATTAGATTTCGTTATTTACTGTAACATCTACATTATAATGTACTTCAATATAGCAGAATGACCAAAAACTACTGAAGAATCGATTCGGGTCGAATGAAATGATTCAATTTCGATTTCGATTAAGTCATTTTGTATCATTTGACAGGCAATAAATAGCATATAACAAGTGTGATAGGACTTTCGTATTGTTTAATGAAGGTCACCTTTGTTAAAGTTATCGTAAAAACAGACCATTGCTTTCGTCATGTTACAGACAGTTCCGTTAATTTTAGCAATTTAGCCAGCTGTGGTTGTTACGTAACCTTTGAAAAACAGGAAACTTGGCTTTCTTCTTTTAAAAAAAAGTGCTCAGATAATAATGGAGCTTCATATATTTTTATGAAGCTCTATTATTATCTAAGCACTTCACAGTTGTGCAACCATGGGAAAGGGGGGGGGGAGGAAGGGGAGGGGAGGGTTATGGAGAGCTAAAGCCCCTCCCACCTCCAATCAGAATCCTGGTTGCGCTACTGAGCACCTGTAATGAACCGAACAAATTAAACCAGAAAAAAATTACACTATTCATAACAATCTATTTTAATAAATTAAGGAAAGGTTCACTAAAAAAAATATGAATATAATTTTAGGGGCAAAATGGGATGGTCGCCCCCCCTCCTTTCATTATTTGAAATTTCAAATAAAGATGTAAAATAATGTAACGTCCCGCCCGGACCGTTACAGTGCACGGTAAATAAAAACGTAAAAGCTTACTCACTTACCGGTGACCAAGCTCCGACGACGGGGACGGGACCGCACCCGTAGCCGCCTCTGCACGGTGGACACCTCTTGGGTGGGTTCGACGCATAGCTTCCCCGACGGTGAAAAACGACGAAAAACGCCGCCTCGCTGAGAATATCGCAGTGAAACCCCTGTTTCACTGCGAGCCGACACGATTACCGGCCGATACAAGACGGAAGTGGACAGTGGTGCTTTCCCCAGACTGGAAGCCCACCCTCCCGCAGTAAACCCCAAAGAAAAACACGGACACAAAGTAGGTGATGAATTAAAACGATGTATTTAATAACATGAAGTGTACGACGATATTTACAGAACTGGCTGGACACTTCGTCCAGCCAGGCACTATACAAAACGAAGGCCAAAAAACAAAAGACCCAAACGCCGGACAGTGGTCACCCTGACCTCCACCCACAGGTCTAGTCCTCTTAGCTGCCTACAACCAACTGCCCAGATCCTGTGGCTGACCAGGCCACAGGAAACCTCCAGGCAACTCCACCTGGAGGGGACAGAGGTCACATCTGACCTCTCACCCATAGACTTCATGGTGAGAGGTCTGCTGGCACCAAAATGGCGTCCGTCCCAACAGCCTACTGTAGCTGTCAGGCAGACCACCATAGGGAATTTGTCTGCTCATTCAAAAATTTGAAAATGAGCAGACCAGGTTGCCACAATAAAAATGTTGAGTAAGTTGAAGAACTGTTTTGATTATTGTCCAAAAAATACTGACAGGCTGTGTTTAATGTCCGTCCATAAGGATAAAATAAAAATTAATGAAAGTTTTGTTTCTGAAGTAGTTGATAAATGTTCCAGAGAACCACATCACAGAGACTACTTTTTAGGTGGAGGGGCCTGTGTTGATGACGGGCGGAACAGTAGGAACAGTCGGAAAAATAGTAGGAACAGTCAGAAGGTTAGGTTTAGTTATTAGTCAAGCTTGTTGCCAGTTTTTAAAGATTTTTTTCATCAAATTATTCCATTGTTCCGTAATTTCATCAACAGGAGGAAATGTCTGGAACAATGAACAAATTTAATGGAATAATTCTTTTAAACAAAAACTGGGGGCTGTGCCCCCAGATAACGTGCGACAAGCTTAATTTAACTAAAGCCTCGTTTTCAAGGCGATAGTTCTTTCATGAGAGTAGCTGTCATGAAAGTTGTGATAGTTCACTCTCATGATAGCAACTCTCTACACGTCTTGAAGTAACGTGATAGTTGTCACGACAGTGTGACGTCTACTTCTTAGATATCATTGAGTCAACAACACTGTTGTCTCTCTCTTACTTCAGAAGCCAAATTTCCCTACAAAGTGGATATTTCCCTACAAGCGGTCACAAAACAACCATTACTATCGCAACGGTACTATCAACTATCTAGTCAAACGAGATAGTGTGTTAGTGCTATCGCAACAGTGCGATAGTGACTATCATGTGGTTTTCACGATGATAGTTCTCGCAATAGCTGCTCTCATGACAGCAACTATCGTGAAAACTATCACCGTGAAAACGGGGCTTAAACCTTAACTTCCAACTGTTTCCGCCGTTGATCAAAATAGCACCCCACTTTTTAAGAATGCAAATACTGGAAATTTATTTTGATTTTATGTCTATATCTATTTGTTAATAATTAATAAAAAAAAATATGAATTCTTTTAATCACTTAATTTTGTGAGCCACATGTTAGGGGTCTAGGGCCATAATAGCACTAGGTAATAATTTTGTAGTAGCTAGGGAATCGCCCCCCCCTCCCATGAAATTATCCTGTGGGCGCTACTGTACTTCTTTTAGCGTTACAAAATAAGTAGTTACCCAATTTTGCTAAATCAAATGTTTAGAAGAAACTAGGATCGATCTAATAATAATTATTAATTACTTTAATAATTAGGGACTTAGCAAAATTTCGTACAACGTAAGGATGTACAGGTGAAGTGTGACGTAACCCTAAACCCAAACAGAATGCATACAGAGTTAGATGAACACTTATGTTTTTTATTGGTGATTAGGCGGTGTTACCAGGGGTGAATTTACCAATTGGCGGAGTAGGCAGCCGACCAGAGCGGAAAAATTTTGGTGATGACAAATTTTTAAAAAAAGTTTTTTGTTCCATTTTTGAAATTCTATTTTTTTTGTATACAAAAAAAGTATTGTAAAACAATAAACTGCCTACTGTAACTTTTTAGGCAACATAGGCGTGGGCAGAAGTACAAATTAGAGGAGGCAATATAGGTGAGGGGGAGTGAAATTCGGAGAGGGGGAAAGGGCAACACCATGTACCTGCCTAGGGGTGGCAAAATGGTAAATCCGCCACTGGGTGTTACATTAAATTAAGCTTGTTTTTTTTTTGAGGGGGGGGGGGGGGGGGGGGTTGTTCTGCATCCATATTTGTAGAGTTCATTAAATTCTATATGCATTCTGTTTCAGATTTTAGAGTTACTTCACAATGTTCATCCTTTCATTTTGACCCGACTAAGTATCTCGTCCAGACGAGATAGTAAGTCGTCCAGACGAGATAGTAAGTCGTCCAGACGAGATACTAACTCGTCCTGACGATATACTAAGTCGACCAGACGTGATACTAAGTCATCCTAACGAGATAATAAGTCGTTTGGACGACATACCAGACAAGACAAAAAAATATATGTATTTCATGTCCTCAACAGGGCTCTGTAGCTCTGTAATATGGCACAAGTGTCTCTCTTTCATAAAAGTTCTGAAAATAACACAATTTACACAAATAATGAAAATGTCACGTAAGAATTAATCTTATTAGAAAGGGATCTATAGCACGGCATGTTCACAGACGTGTTACAGGAAATTTATGCCAATCCGGCTCAGTCTTCATTGAGGAAATTAGCTACGTCATTAACCAGGAAACATCGTGCACAGGCATAAATTAGGGTGCACCTGGGGTGATGGTTGCCATCCCAAAAACCTTTTCACGTTTTTCAATATTTTTTGTAAATTTATTTTTTTGTTCCTCCTCATTACACCCCGTGAAGGAAACTTTGTATTAACAATACTTTAAAACCAGGGGCGGATTAAACAATGGGCAGAGTAGATGGCTCCCTAGGGTAGAAAATTTTTTGTTTGGAGGGAGTGGTGGCAATTTTATAAAAAGTTTTTTTGTTCAATTTTTATTAAAATATGTTTTTGGAAATTCGTTTTGGATACAAAAAAAAAGTATCGTAAAACAATAAACTACCTACTGGAGCATAGTAGGAAACATAGGCAGGGGCAGAAATACAGATTGAGGGTGGGGCGAATAGGTGAAGTCTTTTGTGGTATCCAAAAGTGGTTGCCAGAAACAAGCGCCCCATCAGAGGGTCACCTCGGAGGGGTCACCAGGTGTACCTAGTACACACCTGATAATTTAAAAAAAATAAATAATAATTGTGTTCTACGGAGCCCTGTGAAAGGCAAACCAACAATATGTTGTCGAATTCAATTTATTCAGTTAATAATCAGAAAATATATTGAGATAAAACTTAACTATAATAAAAAAAATAGTGACAAAATATTGATTTAGTGTTTCAATTTAATTCACCTACGCACATTTAATTTGAATTCATTTAACTCATGAGTATACAAGGTATTATACCTAGTGATAGCCTCCTATAAATACAGGCCTGCCGGCTTCGAAAATGGCGTAAAATGGCCGCCGTTTGCCCAATTTACTCGCCAGGCAGCACAACCTGTGAATGCTTACAAATGTCATTTTGTTGTGTATTCTAATGGTTTTGACCCGTTGTCTGACCTTGTACTTTACGGTTAATTCTTAAAAAAAATTAATTTGGGGGCGCAGGCGGTTTGGGGGCGGAAAAAAACGAAATGAAAGTCGATGTATTTTCAAAAATAATTGAATAAATTAACCAAGTGATTCCGAATCACTCGCTTAATTTATTCAATTATTTTTGAAAGTAATAAATCGACTTTCATTTCGTTTATTGTGCATAGAAATTATTTTAGGAGGTGCTATTTTGATGAACGGCAGAACTGTCCGAACAAAAGAACGAACAGTTGGAAAAATAGTAGGAACAGTCCAAAAGTTTGTTTTAGTAAAATTTGTTGCAGGGGGTCTGGAGGCACAGACCCCGAATTTTTTTAAAAAAATTATTAGATCAAATTTTCAATTCAATGGGACGAACGGAAAAATAGACAAATTTGATGTCATAACTCGAAAAAAATGGGGGCTATGCCCCCACTGGCCCCCTGCAACAAGCTTCATTTTACTAAACCTAACCTTCCAACTGTTACTACTTATCCACCATTCATCAAAATAGCACCCCCATTATGAGGCTAAGTGGAGGGGGACTTAAAGGGAGTGCAATGCTTCAAGCAGCTCGGGGGCGCAAAGTTTTACATGGCGGGACACAACCAAGACATAGTTTTGTCGGGGGTTTACACCCTCGGGGCATAACTTTTTTACCGTTCTCAATGTATGGGTCAGCCCAGTTTTGCCCACGGTGACCAAAAGTGGGCCCTGGGTTGCCGACGCACTCTGCCGGATCCTAACCAACCGGGATCAGTTGACGCTTTTTCGACCATAAAAAAGCCTAGCAATGCCACTGGTTGTTTTTCAATTTTGTTTTAATTTATTTTTATTAATTTGTTCAAAAAATTTTTATGTTCAATAAAAGCTTTGCACACTGCAAAATTAAATGTGAAAAACTACAAAATACATTAAAAATATGAACAATGGAATATTTTGAATAAATTAGTACATGTAACTCCAGGAAAGTATTAAATTTGCTCAACAAAAAGCAGAAGATGTTAGATTGTTGCAACCTGGTTTGCTGTATTCAAAAATTTTTGAATAAGCAGACGAACTCCCTATGGTTGTCCGCCTGACAGCTACAGTAGGCTGTTGGGACGGACGCCATATTGGTGCCAGCAGACCTCTCTCCATGGAGTTCAATGGGTGAGAGGTCAGAAGTGACATCTGTCCCCTCCAGGTGGAGTTGCCTGGAGGTTTCAATGGATTGGTCAACCATTGAATCTGGGCAGTGTGTTGTGGGCAAGAGCCAGACCTGACCTGTACTGGAGGCCAAGGAGGCCTCTATTGTGATCATCTTTTCTTCATTATTTGCCGGCTATTAGGCCCTTTGTTTAGTATATTTATGGTGGCTTGGCTGGTCCCTGTGGGGGTAGTTGGTCCCCTATCGGGTGCCTCCCCAGGTGGCGGATAGGGGAATGCCCGCCAGATATGGAGGGTACTGAGGGCATAAAATACTCAGGGCAGACCAAAACCAAACCACGCCATTGCCGGTCCCCCAGCCCGGGTGCAAAAGTGGAGGGTCGACGTCAGGTTGGCAGCCGGTTGTAAAGATTTGCCAAAACATATGATGTTGGTTCGAAATAGTATTCCGAATATGGCTAGGGCGTCCCCCGCCATAAGCGACGTGCAGCTGCAACGCCCGGTGGCTGTGACAAATTGGCAAGGGCTACCCCACAGTGGACGGGTGGGGCTAAAGAAGCGAGTCCAGCATCAACAAGGAGGTCTTGGAAGTAGTGGTAGAAGTGGAGGTACTAAACTTAGGTTTGGCACCTGGAATATAGGGAGTTTGACAGGGAAGACTAGGGAATTATCTAGTGTTCTAAAGGCTAGGAGGGTAAATGTTGTATGTCTGCAGGTGACAAGATGGAAAGGGGATAAATCCAGGAACATTGGGGATGGGTATAAATTAATTTATGCAAGTAGTGAGGAGGGTAGAAATGGAGTGGGAATTGTCCTAGATCAGGAACTCAGACATAGTGTGGTTGAGGTTAGGCGGATAAATAGTAGGCTGTTAGTAGTAAAGGTAGTTTGGGGTGGCATTGTTATAAATGTAGTTAGTGCATATGGCCCCCAGGTTGGATTAGATACAGCCAGGAAGCTAGCATTCTGGGAACAGTTTGATGACCTAATGTTGGGCCTGAGTAGGAAGGAACGGGTCATAATTGGTGGGGACTTTAACAGACATGTAGGTAGAGGTAGGGAAGGGTATGAAGAGGTACATGGTGGGTGGGGCTATGGAGAGCGAAATAAAGCAGGGGAGAGTATCCTGGAGGCAGCAGTGGCACATAAGTTAATTTTAGCAAACACACTATTCCAGAAGCGAGAGGAACATTTGATTACTTTTAAGAGCAGGGCAGGAGAATCCCAGATTGATCTCTTCATGATTCGGAGTGAGGATAGAAACGAGTGCAAGGATTGTAAAGTGATACCGAGTGAAAACTTAGCAGGACAACATAGGCTAGTAGTGTTAGACCTAAAACCTAGGGGTGCAAAACAGGTGGTCAGACATAGAGGAGAGACAGCAATTAGGTGGTGGGCATTACCAGACAAGGTGGAAGAGTTTAAGAAAATGGCAGGTAAGATAGCATGGGATTTAGATGGCACTGCAGGAGAGCTGTGGACAAGGGTAGCACAACAGATCCGTGATTGTGGAAACGAGGTACTAGAGACAGTACGAGTAGGGGGGTCTCGATTAGACAGAGAAACTTGGTGGTGGGATGAGGAGGTACAGATGGCAGTTAAAAAGAAGAAAGATGCTTTCAAGACTTGATGGCACGATGGAAGCAGGGAGGCCCAGATAGAATACAAGTGTGCCAAGATAGAGGCCAAACAGCAGGTAGCCTTAGCGAAGCATAAGAAATATGTGGACATGTATGCCAAGTTAGGTACCAGAGCAGGAGAAATGGCAGTATATAGAATAGCTAGGGCTCTGGAGAATAAAGGCAGAGATATTGAAAACGTGGTGAGTGTTAAGGATAATGGGGGCAAAGTATTGTGGGGTAGGGAGCCAGTATGGAACAGGTGGGGGAATATTTTAGTAAGCTTATGAATGAGGGGGTAGAGCAGGAGCCTTTCACTGGAAGAAATAATGATAGAGAAGAAGTGGAGCAGGTTAGGGCTGAGGAAATTGTTCAGGCATTGCGAAAAATGAAGCTAGGGAAGGCTTTAGGGCCAGATGGGATACCAGTAGAGGTATGGAAGGTCTTGGGGAATGTTGCCATTTCCTGGCTCACAAAGTTATGCAATAGATTGGCTATGGGGATAGAATGCCAGGTGCATGGCGGGACAGTGCCTATTTTCAAAGGGAAGGGTGATGTTCAGGAATGTGGGAACTATAGAGGTATTAAATTGATGAGTCATACGATGAAGCTTTGGGAGAGAGTAATTGAAGCTTGATTACAGGGTAAAACTGCAATTGGGGGAAGTCAGTTTGGGTTTATGCCAGGAAAATCCACAATGCACCCTAATTTTGCCCTATTTTGGCAAGTTATTGAGAAGTTTTGGGCTGCCAAGAAAGAGTTACACATGGTATTTATAGATCTAGAGAAAGCCTATGACAGAGTACCATGGACATTATTGTGGGAGGTCTTACAGAAGAAGGGGGTGGGTGAGAGTTATATAGATATGGTGAGGGACATGTATAGGGATGCACGGACAAGCGTTAAGACTGCCTGGGGGTTCTCTGACAGTTTTCGTGTTAGGATTGGTGTGCACCAGGGCTCAGCACTTAGTCCATATCTATTTATTTTGGTCCTGGATGAGTTACTGGCAGGGGTGAGGCAGGAGGTCCCCTGGTGTATGCTGTTTGCAGATGACATAGTCTTAGTTGGGGAATCCAAATTGGAACTCGAGATAAGGTTAGAGGAGAATAGGAATGCCTTGGAATCAAAGGGGTTGAAAATAAGTAGGGCAAAAATGGAGTACATGAAATTTCAGTGGGATGGGAAAGAACAGTTGAATGAGGGGATTAGACTTGGGGACAGTTTAATGCAGCAGGTGCATGACTTCAAATATTTAGGATCTGTGCTGCAAGATGATGGGAGCTTAGACTTAGACATCACAAACCGGATAAAAGCAGGTTGGCATAGGTGGAGGCAGGCTAGTGGGGTTTTATGTGACAGGAAGTTTACCTATAAAATTGAAGGGAAAGTTTTATAGAACAGTAGTCAGACCAGCTATGTTATATGGGTCAGAATGTTGGGCAATCAAGAAGGTACATGAGGATAGAATGCAGGTAGCTGAGATGAGAATGCTAAGGTTTATGAGTGGGGTGACCAGAAGGAATAGGATCAGAAATGATTTTATTAGGGGTAGTGTAGGGGTAACAAATATAGTAGAAAAGATGCAGGAAAATAGGCTGCGGTGGTTTGGGCATGTCCTCAGGAGTGGAGAAGATGGGCTGCTGAGACAGGCAATGAACTTAGACCTGGGAATAAAACGGGGTAGAGGAAGACCCAAGCAAACCTGGGATGTGGTAGTAAAACGGGATATGGTGGCATGTGGGGTCACTGGGGGCTTGGTGGAAAATTGGAACGAGTGGAGAGTTAGAACCAGCAAGGCCAACCCTGCTGCTTGCGGGATAAGGTACAGGAAATGATGATGATGGTGGCTTGGCTGGTCAAGAGTGACCAGCCAGTTGTGTAAATCGCATCACTGTCATTTTATTTGGTGTAAGTCATTAAACATCGTTTTTATTATACTTATACTGTGTCTGTGTCAGTGTTTTTCTGGGGAGTACTGCGGGAGGGTGGGTTTCCGGTCGTGGGGAACGTCACCGTCTTCATCCGTCCGTTTTCGGCCGGTATCTCGTGTCGGCTCGCGGTAGAACCGGAGTTCTACCGTGATATTCTCAGTGTGGTGGCGTGGTTTGTCGTCCTGTCCCTTTTGGAAGGCTCCGGGTCGACACATCCCAGGTTCTTAACCGTAGGAGGTGGCTACGTGTACGGTCCCGTCCCCGTAACGGAGCCAGAAGCGGGTAAGTTTGTTCGAAATTTACCTGGTGTATTGTGACTGTCTGGTCGGGACTTTACAAGGTTAAAGGTAGGTTATAATAGAAATGAAATGAAAATGATATATTTTAAATTAATTTCGTTTTTTATTTATTTCGTAATTAAATTTCGGTAATGGTTTGTGTTCTGCCAAAACGAAAAAAAAAATTAAAATAAAACACGAAAAATCACATTTTTTGGCTACAATTAAAACCTGAAACAAAAAGTACCTATGTGCAGTACTAAAACCAGAAATCACAACGGCGACAACTAAGGATGGAAATGGTAATTAATAACAGCAAATAAATAAAAAGTCACAATAAACAAATAAATATTATAACCTACCTTTAACCTAACATCTGTTGCTTTTTGTTGATTAAATTTAATACTTTCCTGGAGATTACATGTACTAACTTGATCAAAATATTCCATTGTTCATTTGAAGTGAAAAAAATGGCTGTTTTACTCAAAATGTAAACAAACACGCATGTTCAACTTTCCTATTACTTTTAATTCACTATTCAAATACATGCATTTCTCCTATTCATTTCAAAGTACTATGGATTTAATATTGGAATTATCCCACCTACCACGTGGCTCTCGAGTTGATGTGAAAGTTGTATTGAGTTGAATATGAATAGGGAATACATACAGGCAGTTAGAAATAGGTCAAAACTTCAGTTGGCTCCGCCCTTGTTATGATGACTGGCAACTTCTAATTGGCTGGTTATGTAGTCTGACGTTGAAAAGGGCGGAACATGTGATGTCAGACTTCATAATCAGCCAATTAGAAGTTGCCGGTCGTCCTAACAAGGGTGGCGCCAACTGAAGTTTTGACCTATTTCTAACTGCCTGTGGAATACATGTATTTGATTAGGGAATTATGGAAACGTGTGAACTGACAACATTTGCAACTAAAAAGAGAGGGGGGACTTTCGTTTTAGGAAATTTTAAATGGCGTCGTTTGGTGACTAATAAAAGTCACTTCATCTTTTAAGCGCCTAGATACAGCGTTTAGTTCAAAATTTCTCCGAACGTAGGCGCTGCGATCGTTGTTGATTGAAAAACGGTTTTTAACGTTTTTTTCTCCAGGTTTTAAGTCACATAATAATAGAAAAATAATTTCGCGTGATAAGCTTATAAAAAGGAAACATCATGAAGCCAATATGTTAATGCACATGCTAATCTTTATGTAATTGTTCTAAGTCGTTTTAATGGGAGTTCTTCAAATGTTTTGGTGGCGGTTTTTTGGTCCGATGGAACTTAACAATACTATCGATTTTGAACCTTGTTTAAAAGTAGAAGGACCTTTCAGAATTTCGAAACAAGAATCATCGTGAAGGCAATAAACACGTGTATGTACATGCTAATTTTTTTCGTTGTTCTAAATCATTTTAATGAGAGTTCTTCTAACGTTTGTGGACGGTGTTTTCCTCCTATGGGACTTAACATGGAGTTAAAAAAATGTACGATTATGTTATACGATGTACGTTGTAACACCCAGTAACTCCCGTTCCCGCCAAATCCATAGCCTGGGGGTAAACAACTCCCGTTTGTCCCTCTCTCCTCTCTGACTCATACATCTGAGTCATAATCGAAGTGGTGGATTGATGCACTTAGGAACATGGCCACTTGGACCTGGTTACACATCGTATGTGTACACAGGTCCAAGGTATAAAAGGACCGTGTTCCTATTTGTTCGTCGTCCTTTGATTTAAATAATTCATCTTTGTACTCTTGATGTTTCTGAGCAAAGATGAATAAAAGCATTACAATGAGAAACTGCATTGTCTTTACGTTTGGTAACTAATAACTTCTCTACTGAGGCCGGAGACACCATAGGGCAAGGAAGCATATGATCTTGGAGCAGCTATGGCATCTTCAATTGTGTAACAACTATGGAGGATGCATATCAGCATCGACTGAGAGAAGGATGGCCACCATCCTTTTGCATAGATTTCACTCCCATGCAGGAGGATGATCATAATCTATCTCCATCCAACTCTTTCTATAGCTTGAAACTTCTCTGTGTGGGCATGGCACGATGCAGAGAAGAACGAGCTATAGAAATCATCATCTACAAGTTGGTAAAAATATAGAGTCGACGTCAAAAGCTCACAACGTTATTAAAAAAATAGAAGGACATTTTTAAAATTTATGAAAAGGAAACACCGTGAAGCGAATACATAAAAGTATTGCTCTAAATCGTTCTTAACGAGTTTTTTTCAAATGTTTTGTGGGACGGTTTTTGATCCAATGGGATTTAACATGGGGTTAAAAAACGAACTATTTTGAACCTTGTTTAAAAATAGACGGACCTTTTCAAAAAGTATATTGCATTTTGCGCTTTACTGTGTTTTAATTGAGCAATTGTGAGTCGATTTCTTGCAAGTTTAGTAACACCAAATAGTAACACTCATTTGTTTCGCTGTCGTCTGCTCAAAACAACAAGAAAGATCTAATTATTGCTTTATTTTTGAAATTTAAAATACAGAGCAAAACCACAAGCAAGGGGGGAGGGGGCAAAACGACTGCCTTGCTAATTTTTGTATATGGGCAGACCAGTGATGCAGTGGTGCATTTGCCACTAAATGTAAATTAGGTCTTGATGAAAGAAGGTCTATTTGAAAGAAATTTGAAGATAATATGTGCAAATTCAATTTTTGACGTACGTACATACTAATTGTAATAATTCTATTGTTATTGGGGGGGGGGGGGCAAATGCCCTCCCCTGCACTCCCAAATGACGTCCCGGTTATAACAAAATGCCGTATAAAGAGGGGCCGTATAGCGAGGTATGAATGTATTTGGTATTTTTGCAGTATTGAGATTTTACATTTCATTAAACAGTTTAAAGTGGTTTATGGATAATTATTTTGCTTTTGTCACCCCGGATGGCGCCACTGCAGTGGCTATAATGCTATGTTCCAGAGACGATTTTTTGGTAAAATTCGAATGCAAAAACGTCAAGCGAATGTTTTTTTTTAGAAACAACATGATAAAAAAAAATCATGTTGTTTTCAAAACTGGACAAACTGACATTTCATGAAAAACTATCTTCCGCCTTTTTCAAACTGCCATAAAAAGTATATATTGAAAGATATCATCATGAAAAAACTTTTAGCCTTATCACCAACTATTCTAGTTTCTAAAACACTTTGAATTTTTCCTAATGTTTCTCCTGAGAAAACTTTCACTTATAAAATTTCTCAGAACCGCAGGTCAAGGGAAGAAAGCCTTCAATAAAACACAATACCCATTGCAGTGGCGCCATCTGGAAGGGCAAAAGCAATATAAAAAAGAGGAGGGGATAATAGTAGCAAAATTAAACTAGAATTTATCACAGGTAGACCTGTGCGCCATAGCATATTAATCGGCGGCGGCGGGCGAGGGTAAATACGAGCAGCGGCGGCGGCGACTACCGGCGTCTGGAATTAAACATATCGGACAAATATATCGATTTATCGATATATTGAATGTGGTAATTATCGATATAAATTGAAATCGATAAATATTGAATATGGTATCATTTCATTCCTATGGCAGTTTTTGAAACAAAACCAACCAAAACAAATTTGAATTCGGCGGCCGCCAGTCATACACCGGCGGCGGGTTTTTAAAAAAAAGTACAAGCGGCGAGCAGCGGCGTTTTTTGCTTCAAAAACACCGGTGGCGGCGGTTTCGCCCGGTGGCGCACAGGTCTAATCACAGGCAATCGTGTCCAAAATTAGAATTTCTTTTACTCCGCCCTTTTATGAACGTCATCAATTTCTAATTGGTTTGTTACTTGGTTTGATGTCAAAAAAGGGCGGAGGAAAAGAAATTTTAATGTTGGGCACAATTGCTGGTGACTTTGGCTCCCGTAATTTATGACGGGTTAATCCACTAGTAGGCCTATTATATATTTTTTTTGCTTCATTAAATTGAAATAATATATTTAGAAAATAAAAAATAACATCGTACTTCCGTAAGTTGTGCTTTTTCTACTAAGACTCAACAATATGACCGATAAGCCACGGCCCACACCCCGACATTTCCACCACCAAACTATTTAAACTCATGTTCTTGAGTGAAGCCAATTTTGGCTTCACTCAAGAACATGAGTTTAAATAGCAAATGTTGTCTCCCCTTTACTCCCTGGCCTTTCTGGTGCAGAATGAAGAGAAACTTGAAAGTATTTTAGAAACTAGAAGGGTTGCTCAATCTTTCAAAATAAGCTTTTTATTTGAATTTGAAAATGACCACACTTTATAAGCACACAATAATCACAATAATTTGTCAATAAAAAGTTTATTTAGAAAGATATCAACATAAAAATACCCCTAAGTGATTGAGCTAATTTACCATTAGATAACATCTTCCTCCTCTAAACACGCACAGAGTAACATACCAGCAATACAACTCCCTAAGCCACGGCGTGCCCTGGACAATGTGTGTTCGTTTCCATTTCGGAAGATCGCTTTTGGCAGATGTTTTTTCAAAAGAATGATCTCTTCCGAGTTTGCCTTGTCTGATGCATTATTAATCGAAGGATATTCTTGATGTATTTGTACAATGTCATCTTTCTGTGACTTATAACCATCAATATTCGTCGTGATGTTTTTCGTTTGAGCCATTTTGGTATTGTCGCAGTTTTCGAATTCACATTTTTCAACAAACTCTGTTTGAATTTAAAACGAATTAATAAGTACAATTAGGTTTATTAAAGTTTGTATTTATGTTCGTTTATGGTTGTAACATCGACAATATTACCTTTGGTCAAGTTTCCATATGATTGATGGGAATTAAAGTCAGTCAAATATTGGTCCACAAAGCTGAGTTTAACTGAGGTTCCATTCTACATAATTAATAATAATAATTAATAATAATAATTAATAATTAATAATTAATAATTAATAATTAATAATTAATAATTAATAATTAATAATTAATAATAATTAATAATAATTATTAATAATTAATTATTAAGTATTAATTATTAATAATTATTAGTTATTAATTATTAATAATTATTAGTTATTAATAATTAATAATTAATAATTAATAATTAATAATTAATAATTAATAATTAATAATTAATAATTAATAATTAATAATTAATAATTAATAATTAATAATTAATAATTAATAATTAATAATTAATAATTAATAATTAATAATTAATAATTAATAATTAATAATTAATAATTAATAATTAATAATTAATAATTAATAATTAATAATTAATAATTAATAATTAATAATTAAACATTAACAACAGAACGTAAACCCAGAGGTGGTAGACCAAAATCTGCCAGAAGACAAGAGAATATTGAGTGTGTGAGTGGGCTGATCTGCAGTCAAGATGATGATCCTCACAGTCACAAAAGTCCGCGGGAAATACAAACAAAATTACATGACACAATATAATTAATTAAATTATATTTTTAAATAACTCGTATGCTACAAGATGTTCTCATTTATTTTGGCCCACTCTGTATATAATTTTATTCAATTATCTTTACAAATTTGAAATTACATCGAATTTCATTTCGTTTTTTGAGCTACCAAACTTCCTGCAACCACCCCCCCCCCCTTTGCAGTTGCAGGGGTTTGCGGGTAAAATTATATGTTCGTCTTAAAGAGACCATTACCCCAGAATTTTTTGTTAAAATATCGTCAAGACTTACCCAACCAATTGCTAAAATAATTTTTAAAATTAAGAGCTTAGATAGACGTCCATCTTGTTGTTTTGAGCAGACGACAACGAGACAAATAAGTGTTATTATATAGTGTTACTAAAACTGCAAGAAATCTCCTCACAATCGCTCAATTAAAATACAGTAAAGCGCAAAATGCAATAAAAAGTATTGTTCTTCACCTGCTCGATTTATATAATTTTTGAAAAGGTCCTTCTATTTTTAAATAAGTTTCAAAGTCGTTCGTTTTTATAACCCCATGTTAAATCCCACTGGATCAAAAACCGTCCCATAAACATTTGTAAAACTCTCGTTAGAAACGATTTAGAACTATAACAAAATAATGAGCACACACTTCCATGTATTGGCTTCACGATGTTTCCTTTTTATAAATTTTGAAAAGGTCCTTCTATTTTTTAATAACGTTTAAAATCGTACGTTTTTTTAACTCCATGTTAAGTCCCATAGGACTAAAATACCGTCCAATAAAAGTTAAGAGAACTCTCATTAAAAATGATTTAGAGCAATCAGAATAATTAGCACGTACTTACACATGTTTATTGCCTGAAATTATTTTTCTATTAATTATGATGTGACTTCAAACCTGGAGAAAAAAACGTTAAAAAACCGTTTTTCAATCAAAAACGATCGCAGCGCCTACATTCGGAGAAATTGTGAACTAAACACTGTATCTAGGCTCTTAAGCAGCGGTCACGTTGCTAATATTAGTGTCCTTGAATTAATTGCAAAGACTTAAAAGTGGTTTCTCGCACACTGCTTTACTGAAAACGCTGATCTTTCTTTGCTTTTTTATTGCAAAAATTGCAAGATTTACAGCCATTTTTGACTTATTTCTTGCACGGAATCTTACTAGAAAAACAGCTGCTTTAAATAATTATTATTAAAGATTCGAAAACTCGAGTGTTCGCGTTTTTTTGTCTTTCGAATCCTAACCTAAAACAAACTGTTAAAAACTTTGTTAAACTCCATTGACGTCCAATAGAAGCATTCACTAACAAAAACGGCGATTGTTGCAATTTCGGTGGTTGGACCCGGATCACCAATATCACCTCGTGGCAACTCTTGAGTGCAACACTTGTTTTTTTTATTGTTAATAATTTAATATTTAATATTATTTCATTTATTTGTATCTTTCTTAATGAGGCATTCAAGATTCGAGGGATTCGAGATTCTGGAGATTCGAGAATCTTTTACGATTCGAATTCGAGAAAATTTAGGATTCGTCCCACCTCTAATTATTATAATCTGCCAGGTGGCTACTGATAAATAATAAACCTTATGAACACCAGATTAGAAATATGCTATTATTAATATAGGTATAATTAATTATAATAAGTAGTTTTACCATTGATGCTACTGAGGAGGACGACATGAAACATTCGAAAATGTTCAAGACCCAAAAAAAGCCAAATATGTTTTCAACGCTGAGGTTCCACTTCATTGTCGAATTTCCTACAAATCAAACTAAAGCCCCAATTGAACTAAACTGCTGAGATTACCGAAACGCAAAGTGAGACTTTGACAATATTTCGAAAACCTCTCAGCAACTTTCTTTTTATACAAGTTTAACACATGTAAAAAAATATTTAAATTGGTTACAGTAAATAACCGAATCCATTTGTATTGTTTAATCAAGGTTACCATGAACCAACTGAATGAAGGTCACCTTTGTTAAAGTTATCATAAAAACAGACCATTAATTTTGTCATGTATAGGCAGTTCTGTGAGCGTTAACAATTTAGCAAGCTGTGGCTGTTCTGTAACCTTTACAAAACCCGGAACTTGGCTTTATTCATTTAAACAAGTGTCCAGATTTTAGTAGAGCTTCATATACAATTCATGTTTCAAATGCAACATGCAACGACTTCAAATTCATGTTTATGAAGCTATATTATTATCTAATGGATTTTTTTTCTTTTGGATTTTTATGAAATGGAAATGAAAGGATTTGGATTTGATTTGGATTTATTCTGTTTTAATAATTTGGATTTGTTAGTTTTATTATTTTGTGGCTTTGTGCTGCACACTTTACAGTTAAGAAAAATTTTTTTTGTAACCTGTACATTGTACAGTGTACAAACTAAGTGTACTAACTTAAGTAGATCATGCCAACTTCATGCTTCATTGCTTTGTTATGAATCCTCCATCCTGCCACATCCTGGTTGAGAACTGAAGAAAGTGTACTTTTGAAAAATAAAATTTTATTTAGAGTTAGCACTTTAGAACTTCAAGTAGTTTGTGGTCAGTTTAAGAGTAAATTTCCTTAAGTTTTTACATAATCAACCAGAAATTAGAGCAAAATCTGAAATTTGTTAAAAAGGACAACCAACTGGAGATTGTTTTAATGAATTTTATTTAAACTTTGTGCGTGGGAAAGATGGCAAGACAATAGCAATGTGCAAACTGTGCGATGAAAGTAATTATCGTTACCTAGAAAAAATGTAGTAAAAAATAATAAAAAAATATTGGATTTGGATTTACAAGATAATTTTATTTTTGGATTTGGATTTAAGAAAATGTGTGAAGGTTGGATTTGGATTTCATTTGGATTTGGATTTGATTTGGATTTGTTCAATGAGGATATGGATTTGTTCAATGAGGATTTGGATTTGTTCAATGAGGATTTGGATTTGATTGAATCCAGTTAAATTCACCAAATCCAATATTCTGGTGTATACAGGCCCTAGGTATTTAAAACCGTGCTTCAAAATACTCAGGGTCGATTCTCTGATATCGAAACTATGAAGTAAATCAACTCATTCAATGGTCTGGTGGCTAAGCTACACCACACTCGTAACTCTTCTCTACTCTATTACATTTCGATGATTGTATGTAAGAAAGCAAGTACCTCGACAATCTGCATTTGTCTTGCCTGTTTCAACCATTCTTTTCCAGCATCATCATATCTACAGAATACTCTAGATAACGACCCTGGCACCATCGGACTCAGGTAGTATATCACAAACTCTCAGTAACAAGCGGTATCTGCTCTAGTGTGTAACACCCTGTATTTTATCCTTCTGCTGCTCCCCTAGCCTGGGGGTCCCTGGGGATCCAAGGGACGTACTTCCGTCCTTTCCCTCCCTCCTGGAAACCCCAAAGCTCTTGAACACATCCTGGTTCCTGTATCGGCGGATGGATACCAGTCGATGTATGGTCCCTAGGGCATGGGTACACCTGTGAAGGTATACACAGGCCCTAGGTATAAAAAACCATGTTTCGATATGCTCAAGGTCCATTCTCTGATATCAAAAACATGAAATAACTCATTCAATGGTCCAGTTGTGAAAGCACGCCACACCCGTAACTCTTCTCTGTTTTATTGCATTTTAATGTTTAAGTGTAATAAAATAAGTAATCGTCAATCTACATTCGTCTCGCCTGTTATATGATTAATTTTCCAGCATCGACGATACCTCGTAATATCATAGAGAACGACCCCAGCACCTATTGAACTCGGGTAATATGTTCTTAACTCTCAAAGTGAAAAGTGGTATCCGCTCTAAATGAGAGTCTACAACCTGAGCCCCGTAACAAGAGCTCTACATTGTTACATATGGTGGATATGCGGGTTACCTGAGATATTTCTTCGCCGCTGCAAAGAAAAGAAACATCCATCCATCCAAGAGTAAACACATAAACATTGCCGCGTGTTTGCTTCGTCCGTCTTTTTCATTACTTGTGGGAACCATGTGTACGAATTGTTGGGGCCATCCTACTAAACCTAGGAATCACAAGAGAACAACAATTTTGTTCACGTGCTTTTTTGTCTTTTATCTATACAGACTCTTGAATTATTAGACTGTTTGTTGATCAATTAATCATCAGCCTCCTTTGGCAGAGGGAAAACTACGGGGTGACAGCCTGTAATCCACAAATCTCCGTCTTCTGTGTTTTTTCGTACCTTTTTGTTTGTGTTCCACCACCTCCTGGACCTTTTTTTTATGTTACCGAGTGGCCCATTTCATTGAAACACCACCATCAATGGAAGGGAGACCTCCAAAAACATTAGAGCCATCATTCGTCATTATTTGTGCATCTTTCATCAAACTAAAGTCGGTAACCGACCCTTCCTTTCTTCTTCTTCCATCCCAGCTACAAAAGAGTTTTTGTTCCTCTTTGCATGCTATTAGCCACATGGAGTGTATACTAATACATCACTCCGGTAGCTCTGCCTGCTCCAAGAAGAGAAAAATCGGGTTCTCAGACTTTATTTGGGTTCCATCTCTTACCATCATCATTTGTGCTCCAAATAAAGTCGGTAACCGACCTTCTGTTTTTCTTTCCTTCATTCTACTCTACTGAAGTGTGAATCTCTCTTCATGTGCTGTTAGCCACATGGAGTGTATATAATTCATTACTCCAGCAGCTCCGATTACTCCGAGAAAAGAGAAAAGTCGGTCAAAAACTATTTTAAGCACATTTTCATTTTAATTTCATCAAACTTCTTATCCACATGGTCAGTTGGTAGTAAAGTTGGGTTTTCAGCCAGTTTCTCTTCACTCTGACCACTCAAAGTGCTCCAACTACTCCAAGAAGAGAAGAGGAACCGGTTACCAGCTTTATTCATCTTATTGACCTCTTCTACCCATGTGGTCATCTCTTTCATCATTGCATGTGGAGTTTCAAGAGGTTATTCACTTACAAGACTAGATTGGTAGCTGATAATTAACACTAATAAAGACATTTTCAAACTCCTACACTGGAATCAGACCTGGAATCACATTCTATTACACAATCTGTACGATACAACCCTAGATCTGTTCCACACCTACTAGGACTCTGAAAGACACACCCACTACCTGGACTATCTACAAAAATGGCCCAACCTTCCAACCCACAACTAATACTCAATAGAGAGGGTTATAGCAATCCTCTCCTCAACTCAGAACCTTCTCAACCGACTCAACCTTCACAACCTTCTCAACCCACGCAATCATTGGCACATGGACAAGGCCCTCTTAATTCTTCCAGAAGTGAGACTGCGGACTTGTCCACCAGTAGCCAGAGTGATCGCCGCCCAATGTGTAAGAAGTTGAAAACACCTAAACAATCCTAAACAAACCTCTCGCTGCCTGCAGACATAGACCTTTCAGAGATCGTCAGGCTTTGGACCACCCTGGGAACCCAGCTGACTACTCAGCTGTCTACTGGCCGCTCCAAACCAAAATCATCACAGAGAAAACGTCCATCTACACCTCAAGAACCCGAACCTCAACGACACTCGGACCCGGAGCCACAGATAGACCACCACTGACCAAGCACCAGTTCATACGAACCACTGCCCACCAGGAAGACCTATCCAATGACTCCTGGACCTCCAAGGATGTCGTCAGCTCGCCAATCCTACCCTGAGGCTCATTACCAATGGCACCAGGAAGCAGATCGACCGCGTCCCCAACCGATTGAGCCAAGATAATATGACTACTCATCAAGTGAGTCGGACAATGGCGGTAACCGCCCAAGTCCGCCTCCAGATGACCACAACCAAAACTCCATCTATGCCACGCAATTTCCTCCTCAAAAAAACCGCCACAGGGATCAAGGGCCAAACCCCAACACTAAGGGGCAAGGCCAGGTCCTGGATGGTGTTTATAGGGCACCACCCAGAGTACTTACTGTGGAGGAACTCAACAAGAAGTATGGAAGCCGCCATCCCGATGACTATCAAAAAGTTTGACGAATTAAGCTCCTTCCGTATCTTTTAGGAAGAATTTGAAGAAGTTGCCAACTTACAACGATGGAGTGACCACCATAAGGACCAACTGCCTCACTGGACCAGCTTGATCGTGGCTTAGCAAACTCCGCTATCACCACCCTGACCTGACCTGAACTCAGCAAGAGAATGACCTCCGTGTTCGGTAAACCAAATGAAAGGACTCTACTGGAAAAACGCTACTGGAAACTGCGCCAAATGAAAGGAAAAAGCACTCAAGCCTTCATCTGGAAATTTGTCAAACTAGGGGATAAAATCTACCCCAACTTATCCGATGAAATCCGGATCAACCAGCTCCGGCACTCGCTCCATACGACTAACCAAGATGCAGTGGACTCCGCCCCGACTCATTCATTCAGCTCCTTCAAGGAAGCTGTCCTGAACATGGAGGCTATCCTCTACTCGAAGGTTAAATGGCCACGAGTTCATGAAGCAGTAGATGGCCTTCCAGAGTGTGACAACTAAACCCGATGGTGAGCAACGTGTGGTAACCGCACTAGCTCCTCAAGACACAACCTAGACAACAGAACGGGAGAGTCCTATACCACTCCACCACGTAAAATAGGGGGTCCAAAAGCTCCAAGAAGCTCGGCCCTGGTCCTCGCCACGATGCGCCAGTAATGACCATCAATAAGAGCAAGGCCACCTGTTACCAGTGTGGTCAGCTAGGACACTTCTCCCATGAGTGTAAGCAACCAAAGAAGAAGTTGGAGGTTATGCAGTATAGCGGAATCGTTGACCACCAAGGGAAAACCCTGGCCGAGACTGACATCATCATCGAGAATGGTATCGAATATGCCCTCATCAGTTTGGGAGGACTAATTCGCATAATCCCACTCGAAGCTCTGCCACCAACCTCAGCAAAAGATGACAACACTAATGATTCTGAAAACTGCTTGCCTATTGCAGTCATCAGCCCATCCGATCATCCCAAATTGGAGCCCTGGACTACCATAGACCTTGGCCTGTGGAATGAGATAATGGAAGCCTTTGACATCGCCAACTCCACTTTCGGTTGCCGAGAGAGCAGGACAGTGGCAATCATCATGCCTGAAGGTAAAACTCCCAAAAATGGGCGTGCTTGTTGCCAGGACATAATGCAAAACTTATACCATAAGCTGGCAGCCAGTTGCGATGTAAAAGAACTAGGGGCCCACAATGCCAGTCTAAACAGTCCCCGGATTTTGATCTCCATTAATGGTCAAGAAATCCGGATGCTGGTAGACACAGGGGCCCATAGCAGCATTCTTTCGGAGTGCATCGCGAGAAAACATCACCTAAAAATCGAGCCAATGCCAAGAGCTCCAGTGATTGAAGGAGTGGGAGGTGCCACCATCAACATAGTTGGCCAAGTCAATGCAACAGTGGAAGTTGGTACAAGATGTGCCCAAGGACCACTGTACGTCATCAAGGGACACCGAGAGGCCATCCTAGGTCATGACCTGGGAAACATCCTTCACCTCAGCGTTTCTATGACCACCAACAAAGTCTACTGTGAAGATGACCTCTTCGAATTTGTTCTGCGTCGCCAATGCATAGAAGCATACATAGGGAGCACCCTTCAAGAAAAACCATCTCCTGATGATGACCGCAATATACTGGAACTCAAATGCACGCATCGAATCGAGCAACATCTACTAGTTCTGAGCTAAACGAGACTCAATGGACGAGGAATAGCCTTAGTGGAAGTCAAAGACTCAAGGATTTTGAAAGAAAGCGACTTCTTCGTCATCATACTGGATGAGAAACTCAAGGCTGACTGAGGAATTTTTTGTGGCACCTGGCCTCATGCAGGGCCAGAACAAAGCAGACTTCAAAATCAAGGTATTGAACACCAACAAGAAACCAGCCATCCTCCAAAAAAGCAAAGTCTTGGCTCACATGCAATATGACTACAATTGGGAGGTCGTAGCGGGCCCCACTACCATCCCAAAAACCTCACTGAACATCGAATCGAAACGGGAGACCATGCTTCCGTGCGGGAGCCACTCCGAAGATGTGGTCCAGAGCAGCGGAAAATTGTCAAGCAGACTGTACAAGAGATGCTAGACAACGGAGTGGCATGCCCTCAAAGTCTCCTTATGTTTTGCCAGTAGTCCTGGTGAAGAAAAAGGATGGCCAATCGAGATTCTGTGTGGACTACTGTCTGAACAACATCACGAAAATCGACAACTACACCTTACCACGAATTGATGACGCTCTGGACTCCCTACCCGGAGCCCAAATCTATGCAACCCTGAACATGATCTCCGGATACTGGCAGTTCAAAGTAGCCGAAGAGGATAAAGAGAAGACTGCGTTCATCACCCCCAGAGGATTCTCCGAGTTTAATCGAATGCCCTTCGGATTAAGCAACACACCTGCAACAATGCAATGAGCATTGGACATCCTCTTGGCAGGCTACAAATGGGAAACTTGCCTGGTGTATCTCGACATCATATTCTTAAGAGCAACTTTTGTAGAATTCATCGACGAATTAAGGGTGATTCTGGAGCTACTTCAAGGGGCTGGACTGAGACTATATCCCAAAAAGTGCTTCTTTGGATATGAGGAGGAGCTCTATCTGGGGCACATCCTCTCCAAGGATGCAGTTCGTCCAAACCACCAGAAAGTAGCAGCAATTTCCGAGTTAGCGGCACCCGTTGACTTGAAGGAAATCCGGCGATTCCTTGGAATTCCTGGCTTCTACCGACAATTCATAATCAACTTTGCTCACATTGCAAAGCCTCTGACCGATCTGACAAAGAAGGAATTGCCATTCGAATGGACAGTAGATAAAGAAGTTGCATTCGAATTGTTGAAGAGGAGACTCACTATTGCACCTGTGTTGGCAGTATATGATCCGGAAGCCGAGATACTGATGCATACGGATGCCTCTGGATATGACATTGCTGCCATACTTTACCAGAGGGGTCAAAACAAGGCCCTACAGATGTTGGGCTGCGTTTCGAGAGTCCTCCGTGATGCAGAGTTCAGTTACTCTACCACAGACAAGGAATGTCTAGCGGTAGTGTATGGCGTGGTTAAATTCCAGCCATACCTCTTCAACAAACCCTTTACCATAGTCACAGAGGTTACAGGGTCGACCTGGTAGGTGGCAATTCCTGCTGCAAGAGTACAACTATATGTTGGTCTACAAGGCTGGAATCACCCATGTAGATGCTGACTGTATCTCTCGCAGTCCAGTTAATGTGCCAGATGATTGGAGACTGCAGGCAACCCCAGATGACTTGGATGACAGCGTGATCTATGTTGTCACTCTCCGATGGGATAGGGCCCTGGAGCAAAGGAAAGACATTGAACTGACGAAAAGTATTGATAAGCTCTGACAAACAGCAGAGTCTGAACTCCACAAGATTTACGTCATTGTGGAGGGAATACTGAGTGCTGTGGTATACCATGGCAGCATTGTTCCCAAATTAGTGACAGTCGTACCCCAACAACTGGTACAAGAAGTGTTGCACCTCCTGCACGATAGTCCGGAAGCCGGAAACTTTGGACAAGACAAAACTCTCGATAAAGTCTGCCGAAGATTCTTCTGGAGTACCTGGAAGAAGGACACTATCGATTTTTTACACCTGCGAGGTTTGCCAAAATGTAAGGCACCTCAATCCAAGCTGCCTGGTTTCTTATACGAGATGCAAATCAGAGACCCGGGTGAATGCTGGGGGATTGATTATATCGGTCCCCTGCCTAAGTCGCTGGGTGGTGTTAAACACATCGTCTTAGCAGTCAACTATGCCACCCGATTCTGCGTTGCAAAAGGTGTCCACAGCGAGACAGCTAAGGTGACAAGAAATTTCATTAGATACCCTTGTCCACCTTATTGGAGCTCCCAGGCGCATAATCACGGATCGAGGAACACCTTTCACCACCAAGGTAACTCAAGAATTCTTCAACAAAATCAGAATCCAACAATCTACGATGACTGCTTACTTTCCACAAGGGGAACAAACAAAACCATCATGCAAACTGTCAAACGACTTTTGACACCTGAAAAAGGTCAGAAAAACTGGTACTTCAAGTTACAAGCAGCCGTGTTTGCATACAGTAACTCTCTACATGGATCAACCAAGTACACTCCACTTGGAAGAGAGGCACACTTGCCAGTCAACAATTGGGCCTCCCTGCTACGAAACGTCATGGATTGTAACCATGACAATCCATCAGCGGTAACCGCTGATTAATTGGAAACCACCAAATCAAATCTTCATGAGGCACATGTCTGGCAAAAGAAATATTACGATGCCAGGAGAAAAACACCTCATAAGTATCAGATTGGGGACCAGGTCTTGGTTAAAGACCGTAGGATTGTACCTGACGAGACTAAGAAGCTTCGGTATGCTTACAGAGACAGCTATATCGTCTCCAACATCATTAGCGACATGGTTCTGGAACTGGAACACGAAGATACCTTCGAGGATAATTCGAGGTACAGTAAACATTGTGCATATGAAACCTGAACACTCGAGGATGAGTATCTTAGGGAAGGAGGTGGAGAAATAGATGTGGATATCAGCCCACCTCTGCAGACCACTGAACCCCTACAACCTACCATACCTCCATAGTCTTCCGAAAATCAATCCACCAAAACTCCACCCACAGAAAAACCACATACCGAAACTCCAAAACAAAAAGAAAAGAAGTCCAGCATTGAAACCAACTGCTAATCAAGAAGCAGAAGTAAACAACGAAAAAAAACAATGGAATTTCACCAAATATCGAAATAAAACTCACCATTAAGACCATCCACATGATTAAGGGCGTAAAACCACGTGTTCAGCACATGGAATCAGCAAGGTTAATGTCCCCAATCGAAAACAAAAACAAAATAGTGGCGGTAACCGCCACCCATGCCTGGAAACATAATAAAAACCATGTGTACCTGGAAGAAGACTATCAAGAGGTCATGGGAAGTGCCATGACGTCACATCAGGAAGAAAAATTGAACTCAGTGACCCACTTAAGGTTTCAAGTTCGAATCTTTGGTGGGAAAGTCGAACAACTAACTCTTCAAACCCATCATCACCGATGGGAATTAAATCACAAGACAGGGGTCATAAAAGACATCAAAACAAAGCCCCATGTCAATCAAACAGAAAAAATTAATTGGGCCAATCAGGACACCTCCTACGCCATCAAGGAACCCAATCATCAACCAAATCTCGTAATGGCCCCACCAAGAGGGCTGACCCCACAGTCATCTTCTAGGATTTATGATACAAATGCCATTTTTCTACAAATTAAATCGGTAACCGATTTTCAGTTTGTTTTCAAAAATTTGGTGCACCAACAACAAAAAGTTATCGTATTATGAAAAACCGGCGAATCTCCTTTAGAAAATCCCTATGGAAAAACAGGAAAAAGGAGATAGAGAACAAGAAAACTCATCACCAACAACATCGAAAAAAATTAAGTCTTGAAAGAGGTGGCAGTTATCCCCCTCTAACGAAACTTTTTTAATTCCCACATAAATGTCAAAATACAATCGAGGCACGTGGAGGGGCTGCCATCATCATGCTAATGGCTCCTCCAGCAATGAAGACGGGGTACAACAAATACTACCCCCTTACCTCCTAATGAACTGATGGAAGTGGGTGGTGAACTGGCAAGGACTGCCCCACCACCCACTAAAACCACCCTAACCACTGTGCAGGCTCATGCGGGGACTGCTAGTGAGCCTGCCACAAGACCATCATCACCCGGATCTGATACGAAGCGTCGATGCCACTCTGTCCCGGAGAACTTCCACCGGCGTGGAGAGAAGCGGTTAAAATCATCATTTTGACACCCAGCCAATGTGGGTCGAGAAGGAAAACCAGAGGCCCCCACTCTTCTGGTCCCCCTCACTGCCACCACCTCTAAATACTGGCCTGCGGAACGTGAAGACCATATCGATATCTCTACGATGCCCCTGGGACCTCCCAAGGACTTCTGGAAGAGACTGGCTCCTGGCCAGATGATTCCAGGAGGAGCTGGGCCTTGGGGAAGAAATCCTCTGGACCTTCATGACATTCTGTCACTCGGATCTTCTTCGTGTGTGCACCACATGATGCAGAGAAGCAACCAGTCGCAGAAAACACCATATATAAGTTGGTAAAATTATAGTGTCGATGCCAAAAGCTCACAATATAAATATATGTATATATATATATATATATATATATATATATATGTATATATATATATATATATGTATATATATATATATATGTATATGTATATATATATATATATGTATATATATATATATATGTATATATATATATATATATATATATATATATATATATATATATATATGTATATATATATATATGTATATATATATATATATGTATATATATATATATATATATATGTATATATATGTATTGTGAGCTTTTGACATCAACCAATATTTTATTACCAACCTTTAGATGACATTTTCTACTTTTCGTTTCTTCTCTGAGCAGTATGACACCTGCACAGAGAAGATCCGAGCTGTAGAGAGAGCTGGATGGAGATAGATTGTAGTCACTCTTCTGCATGGGGGTGAAATCGATGCAGGAGAGTGGCGGCCATCTCTCTCTCTTCCGGTTGATGCTGATATACATCTTCTCCATCGGTATTCCGACCAGAGAAGATGTTGTAGCTGCTGAGAATCGTATAGCTCCTGCCCTATGAAACCTCCGGCCTCTGAAGAGAAGTTATTTACAGAGACATAAAGACAACGCTACTTCTTGTTACAACACTTTTATTCATTCCTTGTAAGAAGTACAGATACAAGGGTGAATAGTAAAATACTAACTGGAAATCCTCAGGCCCATTGATTTGGAATGTATCGCAAAAACAGGCAAAGGAAAGAACTGAGGAACAAAGAGGAACATGGTCCTTTTATACCTTGGACCTGTGTACACCTGCGAGGTGTAACCAGGTCCAAGTGACCATGGTCCTTTATGTATCAATCCGCCACTTGGGCATGAGTCAGAAAGGTGAGTCAGAGAGGAGGGAGGGACGGTTGAGAGTTGTTTACCCCCCAGGCTATGGTTTTGGCGGGATCACGATTTACAGGGTGTTACAGTATATATATATATATATATATGTATATAAACATATATATATATATTGTATATATATATATTGTATGTATATATATGTATGTATATATATATATATACATATATATATATATATATATATATATATATATATATATATATATATATATATATATATATATGTATGTATATAAATATATATATATATATATATGTATGTATATAAATATATATATATATATATATATATATATATATATATATATATATGTATATATATATATATGTATGTATATAAATATATATATACATATATATATATGTACATATATATATATATATATATATAAGAGCGGAGTCAACTGAAGTTCGTCCCGATTTCTAATTGCCTGTCTTTTGGATACCACAAAAGACTCCCCATGAGAGGGGTCAGGTGGATGCTGCCTTAGGGGCGGCAAAATGGTAAATAAGCCACTGTTTAAAATGATATTTTAATTCAATTCTGATACATTTTTGTCCGCCATCTTTTCTCTTATCAATGGATAGAAGTGGCTATATTTTAATAGACTCTTTTTTTGATAAATATACACTACTGAAAAAAAGGAAGAGCAACGTTTGATCTACAATGGTGAGTAATTTGAGTCGTATACAATTAGTGGTCAAATTTTAGGGTATTATGAAACTTATTGTTATTTGGAAATTTAGATCCTATAAAATGTATAAACGGAGGAGTTTTTGTGGCCTATGGGATTTAACATGAGCTAAAAAATACGAGATTTTAAAGCGAAATTAAAAATGGAAAAACTAATTATAAATGTTTGCCAACAAATCACTAGATGAACAATATTGTTATGTACATATTGCAGTTTGAATTTTGAAAATAACAATTTTCGTTGCAAAAACAAAACATTTGCCTGAACCATGTATTTTTTAAAAAAAAGGAATTTCTCTTTCTCATTTGCTTCAATGGCTTAGCTGTAGGGCGCCACTAAACGGCAAAAAGTGGTACTATAAATGTCATTTGCTAATATTCAAAATGGCGTCACACATATAGGCTCTTAATGCAAGTAGATAATTTATTTTGTCCCTGTAGCATTAGATGGCGCCACTAGCCCTCCTATAGAAATGTACAGACACTCTAACCTTAGACTATTACTCTCCGGGACTGGCAACTGTGAAAAACTAGTGTTGCCATAAAGTGGTGACCATAAACTTATTATGGTGGTGACAGCAGCGCCACTTTAGTGGGAAAAGGTTGTACTATCGGTGTCCATGAGGTTGTACAATAGCCACCAGAAGACACTGCAGTAATTTCACCTGGTTATGGGACGCATCGGTTGCCATACAACACATTACGTGTTGCCAGTCCCGGAGAGTAATGGTCTAAGCTCTAACTTTGACTCACCTACCTTTTTTCATGCAAACTTTTAACTGCATTGCTATTTCTACATGTTCTTTTCACTTATCTGTTCTGGATAAGTTTGTCAAACTAATAATAGGTTGTTGCCATCTTGCATTTACACAATTATTTTTCTATGGAGCCCTTTTATGCGGCAGTCACACTAGGCTGGTTTACAAGCTGCTGGTTGCTGCTGGCTGGTTCTAGCCAGCTAGGTTCGGTGCCACCCGGATACGTCGTCAAGATGGCAGCCCGTTCTGCGATCCCGGTCCCCGAAGGAGCCTGGGATCTGGTAAGATGGGGAAGTTTTGCCACGGGTTTGTGGCTGACCCAAGTCGGGTCATTACAGTAGTACAAAGAGTTGAGCAAGAGTGGACAAAGAACAAAGAGGAAAAGAGGAGCACGAACACAGAGGAGCATGGTCTTTTTATACCTTGGACCTGTGTATACCTATGAGGTGTAACCAGGTCCAAGTGACCATGGTTCTAAGAGTATTAATCCGCCACTTGAATATTAATTAGAGAAGAAGGGAGGGACAAGTATGAGTTGTTTACCCCCCCAGGCTATGGTTTTGGCAGGATCATGAGTTACTGGTTGTTACATCTTTTACATTTTTAGTCACATCTGCCAAGTTTGGTGCTTTTATCAGAATGTGCAAAATTCATCCCTTAATTGTACCAAGCTACTGGACTAAATAAGGTTTTTATCTGATTTTGAAAATGACCCAATTTAAGCATACAATATACAGTATATATATTTTAATTTTGTCTATTTAGAAAGTGATTAAGGTAGATTGAGGTAGTGGCTACCACTTCTAGTTTCTAAAACATGTTTAAAAGTATCCCTTCATTTTGCTCTTGAAAAAGTCAGCTGTTCATTGTTGAGGTTCTGGTTCTGGTTCTGGTTCTAATTTTTTGCAACACTTATTACAAACATAAGCGACAATTATAGAAAGAAGACCACATCTAAAAAAGTCACGGCGTGCCCTGGACAATATGTGTTCATTTCCATTTCGGATGATCGCTTTGGGTAGATGTTCTTTCGAAAGAATGATCTCTTCCGAGTTTGTCTTGTCTGATGCATTATTAATCGAAGGATGTTCTTGATGTATTTGTATGACGTCATCTTTCTCTGACTTATAACCGTCAACATTCGTCGTGATGTTTTTCGTTTGAGCCATTTTAGTATTGTCGCAGTTTTCGAATTCACATTTTTCAACAAACTCTGTTTGAATTTAAAACGAATTAAGTACAAATATTTTTAATAAAGGTTTTATTTATGTTTTTTTTTATGGTTGTAAGATCGACAATATTACCACCTTTGGTCAAGTTTCCATATGATTGATGGGAATTAAAGTCAGTCAAATATTGGTCCACAAAGCTGAGTTTGACTGAGGTTCCATTCTAAATATAAATATATATATATATATTACTAATTTGCAAATGTCAAAAGTTTGCATAAAATGCATAAAACACATAATTGGAATTAAAGTACATCCCAATATTCGCATATAATTCAGAGTGGATAAAATTTAACAAAAAAACATATTTTTGTGGTTTAAATCACAAAATGATTTTAATGAAAAGGTCAATTGATTTAAATAACTATAGCCTGAAGTATAATTGAGAGGTTATCGCCACAAGAAGAAAAAAAAGAGTATCATGCAATATTTGATATACGGTAACCTGTTTAACATGGTGTGTGTTTTCAGTGTTCGTTTAGTCTTTCTTTTCACGTCATGATTCTTTTTATCTCTAACGATTACCAAAATGATTTTTAAAATTAAAAGTCAATAAAATCATTAAAAACGTAAAAATGAAGTGGCTTTTCACGAGTCACCAAAGAACGCCATTTTAATTTTCTAAAAACAAAAGTCTACCCCTCGATTTCCTTAATCATCCCTAGTCATATTAAAACTCAATACAACTTTCCAATCAACTCGATAGCCACGTGGTGCAGGTGGGGGATCATTCCAATATTAACTCCACAGTACTTTGAATAGCGAATTAAAAGGCAAAAAAGCTTAAATACCGATATATCGATATTTTTTGAGTTGAGGAGTATACTTTTTATTGCTTTAGTTCCGATTCATGTTATTTGGTGGCGCATCTATCTGATAAAGTCTATTTATATGAAGTTAATTGATTTTTCATTTTTTTTTTTATAATTATATTAATGACATTTTAAATTTTAAAAATCGTTTGAAAATACCCGACGGAAATTAGCATTTAGAAAGTAGAATAGCTTGTGATAATGTGAAATTCTTTTCATGATGATAACATGATTATAATACATTAGTAGAGCTGAAAATTGCCACTTTAGCTACTTCGGGCAGAATAAATTTGCAGTATGTAGAAAAGAATATTTAATGTTACTGTCGTGGTCAGTATTTTATTTTGTCACTGTACTAAAAGTGAAAAGTTTATTAGCGCGTCTATAATTATGAAAAGGTCATTTTCCAGTTTTTAATTCTTTTTAATTTTTACCTTTTTAAAAGATATTCAAGATGCTCTCTTTATGTTGAAAATATCAGGCGAATCAATCAAGTGTAACTTGAGTTATAATCAAATGTCTGGGATGAAATGCTATCACACCCGTCGAAGAAGGGCTTTCTTTCTAGTATATATATAATTAATTATTTTATAAGTAGTTTTACATTAGAGATTCGAAAACTCGAGTCTTCGCGTTTTTTTTTTGTCTTTCGAATCTTTCGAATCCTAACCTAAAAGAAACTGTTAAAAACTTTGTTGAATTTGTTTTTACTTAATTGACAAAAACGGCGATTGTTGCAATTTCGGTGGTTGGACCCAGATCACCAATATCATCACCTCGTGGCCTGACCCTGAGTGCCACACTTGTGTTTTTTTTATTATTAATAATTTAATATTTAATATTCTTTCATTTATTTGTATTTTTATTAATGAATAATATAGGATTCTTATATGAGGGATTCGAGATTCTGGAGATTCAAGGGATTCGAGGACCTTTTAGGATTCGGATTCGAGAAAATTTAGGATTCGTCCCACCTCTAATTATTATAATCTGCTAGGTGGCTACTGATAAATAATAAACCTTATGAACACCAAATAAGAAATATGCTATAATTAATATAGGTATAATTAATTATAATAAGTAGTTTTACCATTGATGCTACTGAGGAGGACGACATGAAACATTCGAAAATGTTCAAGACCCCAAAAAAGCCAACTATGTGTTTTACGCTGAGGTTCCACTTCATGATCGAATTTTCTACAAATCGAACTAAATCTTCAATTGAACTTCACTGTTGCTACTCAGTTACTTCATTTTATACAACACGTGTAACAATCATTAAATTTGTTATAGTAAATATCCGAAATAAATCAAGATGCTAGTTTTAACCCTTTTAGTGTGAATTATTTCAGATATTACAAGAGAATGGCAATTAGCTCAATGATTTTAGCAAACACCAAAAACTAGTTTTCATTAGATAAAATATTAAAATACCTACTAGTGTCAACTAGTTTATTAGCAGTTAAAACCAGCTTCGACTAGATTTCGTTATTTACTGTAACATCTATAATGCACAAGTGTCTCTTTCAAAAAATGTTGATTCAAAAAATGAAAGTTGTCCTGTAGCTGCAGTGTTGCCACAGCTTAGTATTTTTTACTAGATCGGAATATTGTGTTTTTCGTCTGGGTTCTCTGGGTATTTCATTGTCAAATTTGCAATAATCTGGGTATATTTTTTCATGAACATTGGAGTTTCATTTCACTCCGCAGAATGCGTCAAATAAGTGCTTTCGAAGATTAACTTAGTTAAAACTAAACAAACCGACAGGTTTTTGTGCGAAACACATTTTTCAATCCAACTGAAGCCATTGCCAAAGATGGAGTTTATCATAGGTTTAATCCTATTAACAGCATGGTTGAAGATATGCCCGTCAAGGATGTTTTCGGCAGAAATATAGAAAGATTTGAGAACTCGCACAATCAACATTCCACGTTGTCATTTCACCCGCATGCGCGAGTCGCTTACAAGTGACAATTCGTTTTCGTGACAACTCGTTTTCCAAAAAAACATACTTAATACTGAAATGTTAATAAAATCATTTTAACATGATTGTAACTTTTAGGAAATGCAGAGCAGAATAAAAAATGAAAACATGAGTCAAAATTCGTAGCACACCACTTAATTGTACTACACCTACACCTACTTAATTGTATTTGAGGCTGAAAATAACCTGGGTATTTCTAGGTATTTTTTTTAGGAAGAAAACTAGGTTTATTTCTAAAACTTGAGTGGCAACACTGTCTGTCGAAATTAATCTTATTACAAATAGTGCATGACATGTTCCCGGAAACATGAAATGTGCCAAATCATCACTGAGGAAGGCTTTGTTAACCCAGAAACTTGTTAACAACATCTGACATCTGGTTGTATGGCGACCTCTCCCTAGCAACACAGGCAAGTATAATATGCCTGAACCCCATCCAGGCTGTTCTATATTTTGACTGTCTCTGCTGGGTGGCTGGTCCCCGACCAGCCGGTTGAGTTCGAGTGGTGTGACACTCCACACTCTCTGATCTCCGGCTTTGTGACCTGCCAGGTGATCCAGATCTACCTGTTGACCTGGATGTGCGGCCCTTGGTCGCGCCTCCGCTTCTTATTGGAGTCGGACTCCCTGGCATTGTCAATACTTGTCCTGTTGTGGTTTCCGTGTAGACGGGACTCCCTAGTTCCCACAGTTGAAAGAAACAGCGACGACTCTACACCTCCCTGAGGTGTTTGTGAGAACAAGAAAATAAAATAACTTAAGCGACTGATTCCAACTTCGAAAAAATTCTAAGTCCAAAGGCGACTTTGGCTTAGGGTATTCTTACATTCAGTTCTCGAACGATGAGGGAAACATTCTGGTTCTGCAACTTTTTGCCTACTCTCCTCTCGAGGGTACCTTGCATGCTTGTTTTGTTACTTTGGCCCTTGTGAGAGGCCACCTGTGACCAGGGGTCGCCCATTTGACAGACTGACCAATGGCGATCTCTGGTCCCAAGAATTTACGTTTTTTGGAATGAATTTCGCCGAAATATGTAAATGATTTCGGAGAAATTATCTGAGTTCTGTCCAGTGTCACTTGAGGAAAACTATTTTCCTCTTCTTTTATTGCTTCCATGTGTGCCCACGAAGAATTCTTTCGAGTTCTTGGACACCTATATAAGGGCCATCTCGACACCAGGGGGAGGGCCAAACTCAAGGAGGCATAGTAAGTGATATCCCTCACACACGTGTGCGCCAACACATGCGTAAGGGGTGTCACACAAGTGCTCAGCAAAATTGTCCTTTGCCCCGCCCTTTTATGAGGAACAGCAACTTCTAATTGGTTTGTTATTTGGTCTGATGTCACACGCCCGCCCTTTTCAATTTATAATTGGTTGATATTTGGTCTGACGCTCATAAAAGGGCGGGCAAGGCTTACCTTGGTTACCTTGGTTTCCTTGGTTACCAGGCAACCTGCTGAAAGTTGGGTCATTTTCAAATCTCACATAAAAAGCTTATTTTGACAGATACCACACCATGTAAATATCCTTAAAGAGACCGTTACCTCCAAGATTTTTTTATTGAAATATTGTCAAGACTTACCCAACAATTACCAGTATGATTTTTAAAATTTAAAATAAGTCAATAAAATTATAAAAAACTTACAAATGAAGTGACTTTTCGAGTCACTGAAAAACGCCATTTTAAATTCATCAAACGAAAGTCTACCCCTCAATTTATTGGCAATGGTTGTGTGGCAACCTGATGGAGCAGACAAACTCCCTATGGTGGTCTGCCTGACAGCTACAGTAGGCTGTTGGGATGGATGCCATATTGATGCCAGCAGACCTCTCTCCATTGAGTTCAATGAGTGAGAGGTCAGTAGTGACCTCTGTACCCTCCAGGTGGAGTTGCCTGGAGGTTTCACTGGTTTGGTCAACCATTGAATCTGGGCAGTGTGTTGTAGGCTGAGGGGAGTACCACAGGGAGGATGAGTTTCCCGTTGGGGAACAACAACGTCTTTTGACCATCCTATTTCGGCCGGTACTCGTTTTGGCTCGCGGTAGAACCAGAGTTCTACCACGATATTCTTGGCGTGGCGATCGTCGTGTCCATCGAGGGAGGCTCCCTGGAGCCGGCACATCCCAGGTGTTAACCATAGGCGGTGGCTACATGTACGGTCTTGTCCCCATATTGGAGCCTGGTGCCTGGTAAGTTTTACATTTTTATCGGTTGGGTATCGTGATGGTCCAGTCGGGACGTTACAATTGTCACCTCACTTTTCCTTAATCAAATACATGTATTTCCTACTCATATTAAACTCAATACATTCTTCCAATCAACTCGAAAGTCACGTGGGCAGGTGGTCTAATTCCAATATTAAATCCATAGTAGTTTGAAATGAATAGAGAATATATGTATTTGAATAGAGAGTTATAAGTAATGTGCGGTGACAACATTAGAATTCGAGGAGAATAGTATACTTTGGTTTTTTCTATTGCCAATGTCTGTTGTTTGGTGGTACATCTATCTGATAAAGTCATTTTATATGAAATTAATTGATTTTTATTTTTTTTAATTATATTAATGACTTACTTTAAATTTTAATTTGGGTAAGTCTTGAAAATAGATTCTTAAAAAAATACATTCAAATTTGTTTTCATTTTGCCCTTGAAAAACAAAAATAATATGGCACTCAAGTATTGGGAACACAAAAACTCAAACATATGCAAATGAAGAAAAAAGCGTAATAGAAGGGAGATCGAGAAGTATATCGATCTCAACGAGCTAGAATAGTAAACGGCGGGAAATACAAATATAAAACCGCCAAAGACATAACAGGAAAGCACAACCTGTTACATATTCTATTTTCCAATACACTTTGAGTTCTTTCGTAATGTTTCTCCTGAAAAACGTTCACTTTAAAAATATAAGTTTTTTCAAAACTGCGGGTGGAAGGGGAAGAGACCTTATATAGAACATACTATCCATTGCAGTGGCCACTTTAAGGTGGATGTAAAGTGTAAACACCTCTATAACTTTGTCATTCTGGCGAGCAATAAAAAAAAACTAGAAAGTATTTTAGAAACTAGAAGGTTGTTCAATCACTAAAAGATACTTTCATGTTTAGATATCTTTTAAACAAATCTTTTCATCTGAATTTGAAATGGCCAGCAGGTATTGTACATACGTTATTCGTATTCGTTTTGGGGGAAATCCCATGGGGAGTCGTGGAGGTTCGAAAGGAGCTCTGGCATCCTGTGTCCAGCATTCGTCAGCTGTTTTCTCGTGCCAGTCCACGGTGGAACCGAGTGTTCCACCATCGTTTCTCGTCTCTTTGCCGGAGATACATCTTTCAGGGTACGGCGACCGGGTTGGCTGGCGCCATCCATCAGTGCAACAAGAGGCAACCACGACTTTGATCCCGTCCCCTAAGTGGAGTCCGCCCCAGGGTGGGTTGTTACACAAAGTCGATTTCCTGGTGTTAGCTTAATAATCAAGCAAGAAAATACTCCAGTTCGCTCCAGTAACCTAAAGAATAGACTGTCTTAACTATTCTTTTCAGCGCAGCTACGATACAACGGAATATCTGAGAGAACGACCCCGGCACCAGTAGGACTCAGGTAATATAACACACATTCTCCTAATGAAAAGCGGTATCGGCTCTAGTCAGGAGAATATCTACAACCTGAGCACCGTAACAAGAGCTCTATATTGTTACAATTGTGAGATCAAAGGTGACCTTTACCATAACCAACGTGGGTCCATTTATTCTTTGAAAAAAAGCATGATGCAATAAAAAAGATTTCCTGGCTGACAACTTTAAATTTTCAGGGGTTCTGGTGAAATTTATGATTTTTCACAAAAATGAGGTAAACGGAGAAAAATTGAAAATTATAATCTAGCCCACCAAGAAGCCCATATAAATATTTCTATACTGGTTAATTTTCATAATTCTAGAGTGTGTAATTTCCCAGAACATTCGTACACAAATAGAGGGGGAGATAGAGTCAGCCCTTAGCAAATTATTATATAAAATAAAAAATATATACCCTGTATATTATATAAGCCCCGTCTATCTTCTTTCCTTCCCTGTATCAGTAATGCTATGCAAACAAAGACAAAAACGCGTAAGCACATTGGAATTTGTATAAATTTAAATGAACCACTTTTTTCTTAAAATCAACATTATGTTGCACACTCCCCATCCAAGAAATCAAGAACCCCATGATATTAAATTGGAGAAGAGAAAAGGCTGGAAAGGGTAGAAGGGGGGGAGAGAAACGTGGAAGGGAAAAATGTGGGAGGGGCAAACTTAAATTGAAATGAAATGAGTAAAAAAAGGAACAAATGACGTGTATGCGCACACGAGAGAAAATGAAAAGCTCGACAGATCTCAGTCGGTTAGGACCCGGCAGAGTGCGTCAGCAACCCGGGCCCACAAATGGGCAGCCGTGGCTGAAACTGGGCTGATCGCGGTCAAAACTGGTCACGTCGAGTGACTAAGCGAGTGATTCAGAATCACTTGCTTATTTTATTATTATTGAAATTATTATTTATTATTATTATTGATTATTATTTATTATTATTTATTATTATTTATTATTATCATTGATTATTATTTATTATTTTTGAAAATACATCGACTTTCATTTCGTTTTTTGCGCCCACAAACCTCCTGCGGCACAAACCTCCAGACGGTTCCCTAGCTACGCCCCTGGTCTGACGTCATAAAAGGGCGGAAGGAAAAAAATTCTAATCATGGGCATCAGCTAACAAACTCTCATATGCTACCAGCAAGACAGTTGTTCTATTTCACCCAGCCCGGCCACTCGTACGAAAACCACATCTTCATATGAGCAACACCTTAATCAAGCCAGCAGACTCCTTGCTCTACCTGAGGGTGATAATCAACCCTCGCTTCACCTGAGGTCACCATGCATGGTACATTCAAAGAAAGGCGAAATGCATGGCAGCCAGACTGTTTTTTATATGTGGCCGTAATTCGGGTATGAGTCCTGACATACTTCGAGCAGTGTATTTCCGTGCAGTACTTCCCATGCTACTTTATGGGGCAGAAGTCTGGGGAAGTACAGGAACCTCAAAGAAAATTATCCGCTTACTAGACATGGCCCAGCGATCCTTTCTTCTAGCAATCAGAAAAGCATACCGAACTGCACCACACTACAAGTGCTTTCACACTGTTCACCTGTGACAACTCTGGCACACAGTTGCTACCAACAATGGGCTCAGCGATCGGCATCTACTAGAGAGCTGGACATTCCAATAGCCACCCGTGAAACTCTCCACCCAGGACTTCAACAAGCATACATTGTAAAAAAGTGGTCAACTGAACTCGTCAGTCTCCCAACCCTAAGCGTCTACACTGATGGGTTCAAACGTGATCAAAAGGTCGGGTCTGCATTGGTTGTGGTGTGGGAAAATCGCGAAATTTATTCTTGGGGATGTCCGTTGCCTGATGACTGCACGGTGTTCCAGGCAGAACTCCTTGCAATTCGGAAGGCAATCCAAATAGGAGGTGCGCACACCCCACGAGGGACATCAGCAGTTATCTGTTGATTTACTTTCTGTGCAAACTCTGTGATTACCCGATTCCGCAGCTATGGGAGAAACATTCGACTGGGATGGATCAAAGCTCATGCAGGTCACACCTGGAATGAATGGGCAGATGAACTGGCAAAAAGGTGGACTAATGCATCTAGTGCAATTCACCACAGTGCACTGTTATCGAGCTTGCGTGCCTCAGGTCGTGACAAAGAGCTGCGGGCGTGGCAAGCAATGTGTACTTTTGCCAATACAGAGTGCTAAGTACATGCCTTTATCCAACGTGTAGACCAGTTTCAATGCATTTTTGTAGGGAAAATTGTTTCTCTACTCACTGGTCACGGGCCATTCAATTGCTATCTTCATAGATTCCACCTATCTACCTCGGGTGGATGTTGTCAATGTGATGCTCGCGAGGATGATTCACTGGATCACATACTTTACCACTGTCTTCTCCCATACCAGGTCATTGCACGTGATCATTTAGTTTCAGAAATCTCTAAAGTGGGTGTTGTCTGGCCTGCAATTCCATCAGTTCTCTGCAACCATATGGCATCCCTGCATACCTTTGCAAATGAGGCAGTTTTTGCATACACCACTACAGATGATGACAATACTGATGGCACAGACAGGAGCAACAACAGCACCAGTAGCGAATCTGGTACAGATGGCTAGTGTCTACCAACCAGACTGCCATGAACTTGTCAGTGATCTACAATTTACACTTAGTCTGACACTTGCCCTCAGGCACCCAAGTGTGTATTGTTTTCTCATTGTGTGTGTAACAGACTGTTGTATGCCCTCGGGCATGAGTGGCCTAAAGCCTATTGGCGGGTGGGCCGTGGTAGTAATTTGCAACCAGAGAAAATTAAACGCTTATTTTCCCTTTCAAATATAAAAAGGGGAGGGAATAATAGTAGCAAAATTAAACTACAGTTTATCACAGGAAACTGTGCCCAGCATTAGAATTTCTTTTGCTCAGCCCTTTTATGAACATCATCAATTTTAATTGGTTTGTTACTTGGTCTGAATTTTACTTGTCTTACATTTTTTTAACTCCCTGCTAAATCCCATAGAACTAAAAAACTGTTGAACAAACATTTGAAGAACTCTAGTTAAAAACAATTTAGAGTAAATAACACAAAATGAACACGTACATTAATCTATTCGCTTCATTGTGATTCCATTTTATAAGCTTAGCACGTGCAATTCTTTTTCTGTTAATTTTTATGTGACTACATACCTGAAGAAAAATCGTTCAACAAACCATTTTAACATCAAAAACGATCACAACATTTTCTATCTCATTTAAATATAACATTTTCATTGCATATTAATTACGTAAAAACGAAAATGTAAAATTAAAATAACATACACATGTACAAGACACAAATATATATGTTTCGAGGCAACATCTACTTTCAAAGTTGAAACAAGAGTAGAATGTTTTCGAATGCAACATTAGGTCTACTTGTAGATCGATTTATTGTTTTTGTTTTTAAAATTAAAATACAATGCAAATATTACAAGCGACAAAATAGTAAACTACATGTATGTATGTGCGTTTTCCCTATTTTTTTATTGGCCGTATATCGAAAAAATTTGCGTTACAAATCGAAACAGAGCTAGAATTTAAAAAGCCCGTTAGATCTATATAGCAAAATGCCGTATAAAGAGGGGCCGTATAGCGAGGTATGAGTTTATATGGTATTTTTGCAGTGGATATTATATGGATATAATTATTTTGCTTTTGCCGCCCCGGATGACGCCACTGTAGTGGCTAATCTTATGCTCCATACACGTTTTTGTAAATATTGAATGCAAATACCTCAAGCGAACGTTTTTTTTTTTAGAAACAACATTATGAAACAAAAATTATACTGTTTTCAAAACTAGAATGGTAAACGATTATGTTAAAAAATGTCATCGCAATATCTTAAAAAATAAACATTTTATATCAACAGTTTGAAAATTATTAACAATCAGTTTTTATGTCCAATCAATCATCACCAAAGATTCACCTTTGAAAAGGTCATACAAACACGCACAGGTTAACCCGCCCCTAAGTGATTGAGCTAATTTCCCATTAGAAAAGACACTCTAAACACTCACAGGCTAGCATACCAAGAACAAATTCCCCTAAGCCACGGCGTGCCCTGGACAATGTGTGTTCGTTTCCATTTCGGAAGATCGCTTTTGGTAGATGTTTTTTCGAAAGAATTATCTCTTCCGAGTTTGCCTTGTCTGATGCATTATTAATCGAAGGATATTCTTGATGTATTTGCATGACGTCATCTTTCTCTGACTTATAACCGTCAACATTCGTCTCTTTGTTTTTCGTTTGTGCCATTTTAGTATTGTCGCAGGTCTCGAATTCACATTTTTTAATCAAATCTGTTTGAATTTAAAACGAATTAAGTACAAATACGTTTATTAAAGTTTGTATTTCTGTTTTATGGCAGTAGATCGACAATATTACCACCTTTGGTCAAGTTTCCATATGATTGATGGGAATTAAAGTCAGTAAAATATTGGTCCACAAAGTTGACTTTGACAGAGGTTCCATTCTACATAAAAATACATATTACTAATTTGCAAATAATAAGTTTGCACATAACACATAATGAGGGTTGTTCAACCCCGTTTTTGGTTGAAATTAAAAGTACATTACAATATTTGCACATAATTCAGAGTGGATAAAAATAGAAATAAATAGGATTTTTGTGGTTTAAAATAATCAGAAAATGATTTTAATGAAAAAGTCAATTGATTTAAATCAATCGAGCCTGAATTGTAAGCCAGAACTGCGATATTTGAGATGAAAAGACGGTGCTCCAGATAGTCTCTTAAGGTGGTTGAATAGATACTTATTTTTTTTGTTCCTCCAGATGACGCCAATGCAGCGGCTATTATGTTCTATAGGCAACCTCTCCCCCCCCCCCCGCCCGCGGTCTCAAAAACCCGCCGGTTTACCGTTTTATCAAACATAAAATCAAAATCAATCACTATCACTAAAACAAGAATTTGTAATGTTTAATTTTTAAATTTGCAATGTTTATAATGCCCGTCTATCTTTTTTTCCTACCCTGTATCAGTAAAGCTATGCAAACAAATACAAAAACGCGTAAGCACATCGGAATTCATATAAATTTAAATTAACCGCTTTTTTTTTCAAGGTCAACATTATGTTGCGCTCTGCCCATCCAAGAACCCCAGCATATTAAATTGGAGAGGGGAAAGGGTAGGAGGAGAGAGAGAGAGAAACGTGGAGGGGAAAAAGGGGGATGGGATAACTGAAATTAAAATGAAAGGAGTAAAAAAGGGACAAACGACGGGCATGCGCACACCAGAGTAAATGAAAAGCTCATTTTCTCTTTCAAATATAAAAAAGAGGAGGGGATTATAGAAGCAAAATTAAACTAGAATTTATCACAGACAATTGTACCAAGTATTAGAATTTCTTTTGCTCCGCCCTTTTATGAACGTCATCGATTTCTAATTGGTGTGTTATTTCGTTCGATGTCACATGCTTTGCCTTTTTCAATTTCTAATTGGTTTGTTACTTGGTCTGACATCATAAAAGGACGGAGGAAAAAAAATTCGAATGCTGGGCACAATTGCCTGCGAATTTGGCTCCCGTCATTTACGATGGGTTACCCCACTAGTTTGAAATAATTGGTAACGAACCACACTCAAGGGGTGAATAAAATTCTCTCCAAGTATCGTTGCGCTCTTTCGAGCGGTCAGAAAGTGGTTCCTTTCACAAGAACTTTTACAATCAAAAGGATATTTTAGCTGTCTGCTAGTCCTCGGGCTTTCGCCCGGTTAAAAGCTGGTTGATTGTGTTGTCTTCTGAAGTCTCATCTAGTATTGATGATCCAGGTTTACACCTGGGTTGGTAGTTCTAAATGAGAAAATGTTAAAGTCTTTCGTTCACTTCAATAATATAAAGATAAGACTTCTACAACTTTTTAAGCTTAGTAACAGTTTATTTACATCGTTCATACCAGTGATTCAGAATTTGGCCACAATTGGGCATGAATTCATAATCTGAGCAGTTATCAAAAAGTGCTTCAAATATGCTTAAATTACATACAAATACACGGCCTTTTATAACCAAAAAGAGGATACTGAGAACACTTTCTCATAGTCATCTGATTGGGCACAAACAAAAGTAAAAACCAAATGACCAGTGGTCTTCAAAATATTAGAAAGTGACTCCTCATAATCAAAACAAACATACAAAAGAAAATTACAACAGCATTGACTCAATAATATGGCTTATCAGGACGATCTCTTTGTATTAAGGGGTGGGAGTGGGAGGAAAAAGGGCCCAAGCCCCGTGAATTGACCCCAAACAGGATATTGGCATCATCAGCTGATAGAACTAGGTCGAACCTCTGTACAATAGTACAGAGGGTTGACAAAGTTCTATGCCAATCCACAAAAAAAAACGGGCCAGGATCGCTCCTGGGCTTATCGTTTCATAATGATGTAAAATAAAAATGTTGAGTAATGTAACACCCTGTATTTTACCCTTCCGTTCCTACCATAGCCTTGGGGTCTCTAGTTCCGCCCTTTCATTCTCTCAGAAAACTCCCCAAAGAATCGAGTCACATTCTGGTTCTAGTATCGGCAGATGGATACCCATCGATGTACGGTCCCTGGGGCGCGGGCGCACCTGCGGAGGGGTACACAGGCCCTAGGTATAAAAGGCCGTACCTCGATATACTCGAGGTCCATTCTCTGATATTGAAACATGAAGTAAATCAACTCATTCAATGGTCCGGTAGCTAAGCTACGCCACACTAGCAACTCTTCTCTGGTTTAATGTCTCTTTAATGATTGTGTTCATTAAACTACGTATATCGACAATATGCATTCATCTCGCCTGTTTAAACTATTCTTTTCAGCAACAGCATCGAAACAACGGAATACCTTAGAGAATGACCCCGGCACCAGTGGACTCAGGTTGTACCTCTAAAAGTTGTAACACTAAAAGTTCTCTTAGCGAAAAGCGGTATCTGCTACAACTAAGAGAATCAACAACTGAGCCCCGTAACAAGAGCTCTACATTGTTACAGTAAGTTGAACTGTTCTGGTTAATGACCAAATTTTTTTTGTTTAATGAAATTAATAAAAACTTTGTTTCTGAAGTAGTTGATAGATTTTCCAGAGAGCCACGTCGACTGAGCCTACTTTTTAAGGATACAAATACTGGAAATTAAGTTTTTTTAAAATAATTAATAAAAAAAAAACATGAATACTTTAAATCACTTAATTCGGTGAGCCACATGTTAGGGTCATAATAGTATAGGTTAATAAGTTTTTAGTTCATAAATCATAATAGTAGCTTTGGAATTGACCCCCCCCCCTGAAATTATCACTGTGGGCACCACTGAAAGTGTACTCGGAATTGATTGCAATTGCCAATGTGATAATACTCTTGCAAAGACTTAAAAAAAGTGATTTCTCGCACACTGCCTTACTGAAAATGCTGATCTTTGTTTGTTTGTTTGTTTTTTTGCAAGAACCTGTGCAAGATTCACACCAATTTTTGACTTCTTTCTTGCACGGAATCTTGCGAGTTTGATCGCCCGCTTCAGATAATTATTACATTCTGCATAGGTTGTTACTAATAAATAACAAACCTCATTGAACATCATATAAGAAATAGGCTATTGTTAATACAGGTATAATTAATAATAAATAATAAGTAGTTATACCATTGATGCTACTGAGGAGGACGACATGAAACCTTCGAAAATGTTCAAGACCCAAAAAAAGCCAACTATGTGTTTTACACTGAAGTTCCACTTCATAATCGAATTTCCTACAAATTGAACTCAACTGTTGAGACTACTGAAACCAAATGTCAGAGTTTGACAATAATTTGGATTTCGAAAACCTCTGAGCAACTTTCTTTTATACAAGCTTAACACGTGTAAAAAAAATATTTAAATTGGTTACAGCAAATATCCGAAATAAACGAACAACTAGTTTTAAACTTTTTAGGGTATTTTATTTTAAATTGCATTAGAATGGCAATTAGCTAAATGATTTGAGCAAACACTCAAAACCAGTTTTCATTAGATAAAATACTAGTGTTAACTAGTTTAATTATTAGCAGTTAAACACAACTTTGATTAGATTTCGTTATTTACTGTAACATCTACATTAGCTTCAATATAACAGGATGGCCCAAAAGACAGGCAAGTGTGCCCAGCACTAAAATTTCGTTTGCTCCACCCTTTTATGACATCAGACCAAGTAACAAACCAATTAAAACTTGATGGTGCTCATAAAAGGGCGGGGCAAAGGACATTTTAGTGCTGGGCACACTTGCCTTTAACAAAAGACACTGAAGAATCGAATCTTATGAGTCGTATCACATGTAACATGTGTGGTAGAATTTGCGTATTGCTTAATCAAGGTGACCTTTGTAAAAATTACGTAAAAACAGGCCATTAATTTTGTCGTTTGACAGCTGATTCCGTGTAGGCCTTAAGCTTACGAATGTGATCAGCTGTGGCATTACAAACGGTAACAAAAAGTTTTCTGTAAACTTTACAAAACCCGGAACTTGGCTTTCTTCTTTGACACCTATGAATCTTTATTATCTAAGCACCTGCAATATCACAACCACCGGGGGGGGGGGGGGGGGGGTTGGAAAGGGGAGGGCTAAGGGGGCTAAAGCCCCTAATGACTTAAAAATCCGCCTTTTCCCTTTCAGATTCCAACCCCACCAGAGATATCAAATACTACTTATTTAGTATCTAATTACACCCCCCCCCCTCAGATCAAAATCCTGGTTGTGCTACTGAGCACCCATAACGCCCTGTTTCCACTGGGGTGATAATTTGAACTTTTTGAAAATTTCAACTGGAGAAAACTGGAATTAATGTGGCATCCGACCGTTCACTATCAAGCTGGTCGCCCACTAGGTCGGTGACACGGCGTGAAGAAAAAACGGTTTCCAAGCAAAATGCATGTAAAGGAATGGAACCACGTCCATTAGAGCGGAAGCGCGGTGCGGCCATGCTTTGGAGAAAGTTTGAAAATTCTTGAAGTCGGAATTTCCATCCTATAGTATACGGGAGAGCGGAGAAGAATTTACCAGGTTCCTAGCTAGTTAGGTTCGGTTAGGTTTGGTTAGGATCGGTTAGGTTCGGTTAGTATCGGTACTTTTTGGTTAGGATCGTTAAGGTTCAGTTAGGTAAGTTTTGGTTAGATTAGGAAGAAAAGGTTTTTTTTAGCTGTAGTGCCAAGGGGAACAGGCATTTGAGACTGGGTGTGAGATAGTTTGCTGCAGTGTAGAGCGGATCAATGGGAAGAAGGTATTTTAAATTTCATTCTATCGCCCACCAGGATCTTCAATTAGTGACATAGCTGCCTTTTGATCATGTCTTGATGTCCTTCATCATGCACATTATAACCCAGAGCTTATAATTTTAGGAGGTGATATTAACTTTCCAAACATAAACTGGGAACTTTGTTCAATTACAGGTGGGAATGATGTTACTTTAGCTGTTACATTGTTGGAAAGTTTGGGTATTTACTCCATGGAACAGATGGTCATGCAACCAACTAGGAATAGTAGTGTCCTAGATATTGTAATAACTAACCTTCCTCTTGGAATATCTAATGTTGGGGTTTCTGAGGGAATTAGTGACCATCACATTGTAACTTGTGATGTCAATGTTAATGTTAGGAGTACCATTAAAACCATAAGGCAGGTTAGTCTTTATAACAAATATAACTGGGATGGGCTTAAGTTGTATATGCAGCAAAATTTTGTGAACTTTACAAATGATTTTAATCAGTATGATGTTGATGAAAATTGGGCAAATCTTCACTTATTACTGATGTGAGGGGTCTCAAAGTTTGTTCTATTAAAGAGAGTCCGGGATGTCTCAACACCAGCATGGTATACACCATGTGTTAAAAGGGCTCTTTGCAAGCAGCGATTATTAAGAAATACATTCAGAGTTAATCCAAGTTTATTGAATGCAAATGGTTTGCATATTGCTCTTGCAAATGCTAAAAAAACAACTGGCATGTAATTTATAAATACATGTTTAATTAATTTTAAGACACTTTGACAATATTCATAATTTGCATTAATTTGTATATTATTTCAAATTATTTTAAAGGTTGTTTTTGGATGTCACAACTTTTGCTTATTTAAATTAATGTAAATTAATGTGTTTTAGGATCACCAAGTATAATTTCAAAAATGCTATCGACAGGTTCTCACCTCATGCTTGCGGGTGGCCGGGAGGTTATCAAGACTATCCCTCCCTGCCTACCAGAATGAGAAAAAAGGACAAGAGACCTGCATCGGCAATTTTAATAGGACGTATCCTAGAGAAATCGACGATGCAGAACTCTTGGCCAGTGAGAATCTTGTGAAAATGTATGAGGGATAGAAGAATATTCTTCTTTATTGTATTAATTTGTTACATCTTATAGATGTTATTGTGATATATTTTGTAGATTATTGGAAGGTCCTGGTTGTGTCCAAGGAACTTGGACACACCTGGCACCTTTGTTATAACATCAGATGTTTGTATTGTTATTATGTATATATGAACAGTACCGTGTGGATTGAGAAAAGGACTAGAGATTGATACCAATGTAGAATCACCTAGATCTTGCTCTCTTCTCAATCCACAACGAGTCTGTCTTTGTCAATAAAGAGAACATTATCTTATATATCAATCAATGTGTGGACTCTGTTTATTTTCGAGACATGGCACTTTGAATTAGAGCTGCCACTTGACCGAATGATCCAGCCAAAGGAAAGAGTCACCAGCAGCCACTTGTAAGCCGATTCGACAGTACTATTTTCTACCTCTGGACTCCTGAGGTACCGACCCTTGTGTCCTTGGTGTACAAGTATACAACACAGGTGTCAATAGACCGAAAGACTTGAGCATCAACATTCAACTGACACTTTCAAATGGCCACCAGAGATCTCTCTGTGGACCGTGAGAAAACGGGAACATTACATTAATTTATCTTGTTTGTGACGTCACAAGTATGCAAGAGACCTCCTTTTAAAATTTGCCAGATTGTCCTATTCGTTAAATCCTAACTCCATCTCCATCATGTTGTTCTGAGCAGACAATGAGACATATGAGTGTTACTTATATGGTGTCACTAAAATTGCAAGAAATAGTGTCACAATCGTTCAATGAAGATACAAGCACAAAATGTAATAGAAAGTAATGTTCCATTAAGGGATTGCTTTATGCTCATGGATTTTCAAAATGTCCGTCTATTATATATATATTAAGCCAGGTCTGTCCTTTTCATGTGAGTAACGTTTTAACCCTTGAAATACGTCAGAATTTATATAAATTTAAATGAATAAATGAACCGTTTTTTTTCTCAAGGTCAACTATATGTTGCACCCTTCCCATCCAAGAACCCCATGATATTAAATTGGAGAGGGGAAAAGGTTGGAAAGTGTACAGGGGAGAGAGAAAAGTGGGAAGGGGGGACAGAAATTGAAATGAAAAGAGTAAAAAAAGAAAAAAACGACGCGCATGCGCACACCAGAGAAAATGAAACGCTCATTTTCTCTTTCAAATATAAAAAAGGGGAGGGGATAATAGTAGCAAAATTAAACTAGAAATTTTTTTGTTCCGCTCTTTTATGAATTGGGTTGTTGGGTTTGTTACTTGGTCTGAAGGCATAAACGGGCAGAGGAAAAGAAATTCTAATGCTGGGCAAAATTGCCTGTGAATTTTGCTCCCGTCATTTATGATGGGTTACCCCACTAGTTTTTAAATAATGTTTAAATCGTACATTTTTAACTCCATGTTAAATCCAATAGGACGAACCGTTCAACCATTCAAAAAAATTTTTTTACATAAAAAATGATCACATTCACATTCTTCCTCATTTAAAAATAACATTTTCAATGCATATCAAAGAGACCATTACCTCTAGAAATCATTGCCTTCACGCGAGGATTCTTTTTTCGAAATTCTGAAAGGTCCTGCTATCTTTTAAACAAGCTTCAAAATCTTACGTTTTTTAACTCCATGTTAAGTCCCATAGGACCAAAAAACCGTCACCCAAACATTTGAAGAATTCCTATTAAAAGCGACTTAGAACAATGTTCACGATGTTTTCTTTTTGTAAGCTTATAAGCTTACAAAAAGAAAACACCGGTGTCCTTATGTTACTGTAGTAAACTGGTACATTTTTTGCTCGAATACTAAGCTAACACTTTATTCGGTTAGTAAACACTCATATCTTTGTCTGATAATAAACATGATTTTTTTGGTTGAAATGAAGGAAAAGCTACTTCATACAGGGGACACTAAAAACACTTCTCATATTGTTAGGCTCCCACCACCAAACTTTCTGAGAGGGAAAAATTCAATGTTGATGATCTTGAAGTTTTTATTCTTTTTTTCTCTTCATATTGGAAGGATGTGAGGAAAAAACCACAATATTTTTCTAATCAAAATTTTGGCAGTGGGTGAGCCTAATGATATGGGAAACATTTAGTGTCTTTGGAATGAGTAGCATAGTTTTTGAAATGCATAGCTTATTATGCATTTCAACCAAAACAAATATCATTTATCAGACAATGTTGGGAGGATATGCACTGCCTTAAAAAACATCGATTCCCTAGCATTAGCTTAGTATTTCAGCAAGAAAATGCACCACTTAGCATCAGTAACCTAATGAAGAAATGGTTACGAAACCAAAATATCACCAGTTTCAAATGGCCGAAATGTTCCTTCAACTTAAATCCTACAGAGAACATTTGGTGCATCACCGTAGGTGATGAATGATGATGAAGCAGATTGCCATGATTATAATACATTAGTAGAGCTGAAAAGTGCCACTTTAGCTACTTCGAGCAGAATTTCTGTAAATTTGCAGTACGCGTAGAAAAGAATGTTTAATGTTACTGTTGTGTTCAGTATTTTATTTTGTCATTGTAATAAAAGTGAAAAGTTTATTAGTGTGTCTATAATTATGAAAAGGTCATTTTCCAGTTTTTAATTCTTTTTAATTTTTACCTTTTTAAAAAATTTGTTTTCTGCCTAGCAGAAAATTTATAATATAAGATGCTCTCTTTTATGTTGAAAATTTCAGGTGAATCAATCAAGTGTAACTTGAGTTATAATTTATGTCTGGGGTGAAACGCTATCACACCCGTCGAAGACGGGCTTTCTTTCTAGTACCCGGTATATATATATATATATATATATATATATATATATATATATATATATATATATATATATATATATATATAAATATATATATATATATATATATATATATATATATATATATACGTATATATATATATATATATGTAAGACTGAACAATATGGCCGATATAAGCCACGCCCCTACATTTCCACCTCCAAAACTTGAACATTAGTGGAAATAGCGAATGTTGTCTCCCCTTACTCCCTGGTCTTTCTGGTGCAGAATGAAGAGAAACTTGAAAGTATTTAAGAAACTAGAAGGGTTGCTCAGTCTTTCAAAATAAGCTTTTTATTTGAATTTGAAAATGACCACACTTTATAAGCACACAATAATCACAATAATTTGTCAATAAAAAGTTTATTTAGAAAGATATCAACATAAAAATACCCCTAAGTGATTGAGCTAATTTACCATTAGATAACATCTTCCTCCTCTAAACACGCACAGAGTAACATACCAGCAATACAACTCCCTAAGCCACGGCGTGCCCTGGACAATGTGTGTTCGTTTCCATTTCGGAAGATCGCTTTTGGTAGATGTTTTTTCGAAAGAATGATCTCTTCCGAGTTTGCCTTGTCTGATGCATTATTAATCGAAGGATATTCTTGATGTATTTGCATGACGTCATCTTTCTCTGACTTATAACCATCAATATTCGTCGTGATGTTTTTCGTTTGAGCCATTTTAGTATTGTTCTCGCAGGTCTCGAATTCACATTTTTTAATCAAATCTGTTTGAATTTAAAACGAATTAAGTACAAATAGGTTTATTAAAGTTTGTATTTCTGTTTTATGGCAGTAGATCGACAATATTACCACCTTTGGTCAAGTTTCCATATGATTGATGGGAATTAAAGTCAGTGAAATATTGGTCCACAAAGTTGACTTTGACTGAGGTTCCATTCTACATAAAAATACATATTACTAATTTGCAAATAATAAGTTTGCACATAACACATAATGAGGGTTGTTCAACCCCGTTTTTGGTTGAAATTAAAAGTACATTACAATATTTGCACATAATTCAGAGTGGATAAAAATAGAAATAAATAGGATTTTTGTGGTTTAAAATAATCAGAAAATGATTTTAATGAAAAAGTCAATTGATTTAAATCAATCGAGCCTGAATTGTAAGCCAGAACTGCTATATTTGAGATGAAAAGACGGTGCTCCAGATAGCCTCTTAAGGTGGTTGAATAGATATTTATTTTTTTGCCCCCCCCCCCCAGATGACGCCAATGCACCGGCTATTATGTTCTATAGGCGGTATCTTCCACCCTCCCCCCCCCCCCAAAAAAAACTTGTTTTTCACGCATACGTTTTTTCATGAGAAACATTACTAAAAAAAATTCAAAATGTTTTAGAAACTAGAATAGTTGGTGGTAAATTGTAATGGTAATCACACTGCCAGTATTTAAAACAAGAATCACTGAAAAGTAGAGATTGGATTTTGGTTTATCCGCGGTTTTTTTTTTATTAAAAAACCGAAACCGCAAGACCGTCTCCAAAAACCGCCGCTTTTCCGTTTTATCAAAAATAAAGTCAAAATCAATCACTATCACTAAAACAAGAATTTGCAATGTTTAAATAGAGGAAGAACCTTGGTCATTTTCACTTAGCACTTTCTACCACCATCAAGCCAACATGAACATATGCCGAAAGGGCATTTTTATGGAGTAGTCATTTTTGTACAAAACTTCGTTAACGATTATCTCATAAATCAGTAAATGCTCGTGTGTTTTCTTAAAAGGTTATTGTAACACGCTGTATTTCGGGTGGCGCTGATCAAGCGCCAAATTGAACAAGCGCCAAATTGAACAAACGCCAATCTGAACTAACGCCAAACTGAATAAGCGCCAAATGGAACAAACGCCAAACTGAATAAGCGCCAAATGGAACAAACGCCAAACTGAACAAGCGCCAAACTGAATAACCACCAAAATGTGATAAACACATTGTTAGGTTAGGTTAGGTTTGGTTAGATTAGCATGTTCTGTTTGTAAATCTGCACAGTCTGACGTCTATAAAAGCTCACAATATTTGGACCATCAGAATTTACAAAAAACCTGAATAACCGCCAAACTGAATAAGCGCCAAATGGAACAAACGCCAAACTGAATAAGCGCCAAATGGAAGAAACGCCAAACTGAATAAAAGCCAAAAATTTGGCGGTTATTCAGTTTGGCGTTTGTTCCATTTGGCGCTTATTCAGTTTGGCGTTTGTTCCATTTGGCGCTTATTCAGTCGCCCCGTATTTCGTCTTATTGTCATTACCATAGCCGGTCTCTCGTACTCCAAAGTACAGTGTTTCCGCCCCTTCTACAAAACCGAAAAACCGCGGTTTCTCCAAACTCTACTGCAAAGTGTATATGAGCGCCCGCACATAAAGGAAAGGTGTGGCGGTTGCCTCCCCTTTCCAAAGCCATTTTATTGTACAAAATTTTTATTTTCATTATTTAAAATAATGATGTAACATTAAAATCTTGAGTAAGTTGAACAGTTTTGATTATTGTCCAAAAATGCTGACAGGCTGTGTGTTTAATAATAAAATTAATGAAAGCTTTGTTTCTGAAGTAGTTGATAAATTTTCCAGAAAACCACGTCAACTGAGACTACTTTTTAAGGATACAAATATTGGAAATTAAGTTTTATTTTAATAATTAATAACAAAAAAAAAAAACATGAATACTTTAAATCACTTAATACTATGAGCCACATGTTAGGGTTTTAAGAGTAGCTTTGGAATCGCCACCCCCCTCCCCCCATGAAATTATCCTACGGGCGCCACTGAAAGTGTATACTTGAATTAATTGCAATTGTCAATGTGATAATCAGGGCAAGGAGGTTCATGCAATTAAAAGCAACAAAATATGCCATTAAATATGCACTATAAAAAATCTTATTCAGAATTGGAAATTGAAAAAAAATGGCAAACAAGAAACATTTTTAAATTTTCAAATTCAAAACTTCATCGATTTTTTGTCAAATTTTTTTAATATTTATAGAAAAATTTCCCTCAACATCATAGGATGTACGAGGAGCGTAAGTGGTTCAGAGTATCGTTTGTATCAAGATCATCGTTAATTTCATTTATAAGATGAACCTGATTCTATGTTCCCCATTATACAGTATATTTCCACAACTTTCATGAAGTCAGAAAAGTTCTGAGACCTGTTTTTTTTTTTGAAGAAAATTGCAAAAATTACAATTCATGCACTTTTTTTTTGAAAAAAATTGCAAAAATTACAATTCATGCACTTTTTTTTTGAAAAAAATTGCAAAAATTACAATTCATGCACTTTTTTTTTGAAAAAAATTGCAAAAATTACAATTCATGCACTTTTTTTTGAAGAAAATTGCAAAAATTACAATTTATGCACTTTTTTTTTTTTGAAGAAAATTGCAAAAACTACAATTTATGCACTTTTTTTAAAAAAAAAAAAAATTGCTAAAATTACAATTTAATGCACTTTTTTTTTTTTGCCAATGTTGGCAAGATATGCTTGCTTTGAAAAAAATGACAAAATATGCAAAAACATGCATTATAAAATTCATATATTTAGCTTCAGCATGATATGAATCATGTTCCTATCTCATCTATAGCATGAATTCTGGAGCCAAGAATACTAAACATGCATTTGCATGAACCTCCTTGCCCTGGTGATAATACTCTTGCAAAGACTTAAAAAAAAGTGATTTCTCGCACACTGCCTTACTGAAAACGCTGATCTTTGTTTGTTTGTTTGTTTTTTTGCAAGAAACTGTGCAAGATTCACACCAATTTTTGACTTCTTTCTTGCGAGTTTGATCGCCGCTTCAGATAATTATTACATTCTGCATAGGTTGCTAAGTACTAATAAATAACAAACCTCATTGAAGATCATATAAGAAATAGGCTATTGTTAATACAGGTATAATTAATAATAATTAATAAGTAGATATACCATTGATGCTACTGAGGAGGACGACATGAAACATTCGAAAATGTTCAAGACCCAAAAAAAGCCAACTATGTGTTTTACACTGAAGTTCCACTTCATCATCGAATTTCCTACAAATTGAACTCAACTGTTGAGACTACTGAAACCAAATGTCAAGAGTTTGACAATAATTTGGATTTCGAAAACCTCTGAGCAACTTTCTTTTATACAAGCTTAACACGTGTAAAAAAAATATTTAAATTGGTTACAGCAAATATTCGAAATAAACGAAGACTAGTTTTAAACTTTTTAGGGTATTTTATTTTAAATTGCATTAGAATGGCAATTAGTTAAATGATTTCAGCAAACACTCAAAACCAGTTTTCATTAGATAAAATACTAGTGTTAACTAGACTGAACTAGTTTAATTATTAGCAGTTAAACCCAACTTTGATTAGATTTCGTTATTTACTGTAACATCTACATTAGCTTCAATATAACAGGATGGCCCAAAAGACAGGCAAGTGTGCCCAGCACTAAAATTTCGTTTGCTCCACTCTTTTATGACATCAGACCAAGTAACAAACCAATTAAAACTTGATGGTGCTCATAAAAGGGCGGGGCAAAGGGCATTTTTAGTGCTGGGCACACTTGCCTTTAACAAAAGACACTGAAGAATCGAATCTTATGAGTCGACGTATCATATGTAACAGGTGTGGTAGAATTTTCGTATTGCTTAATCAAGGTGACCTTTGTAAAAATTACGTAAAAACAGGCCATTAATTTTGTCGTTTGACAGCTGATTCCGTGTAGGCCTTAAGCTTACGAATGTGATCAGCTGTGGCATTACAAACGGTAACAAAAAGTTTTCTGTAAACTTTACAAAACCCGGAACTTGCTTTCTTCTTTGACATCTATGAAGCCTTCTTATTAATTATCTAAGCACCTACAATGGCACAACCACGGGAGAGGGGGGGGGGACTGGAGGGCTAAGGGGGCTAAAGCCCTTTTCAGATTCCCTCCCCACCAGAGATATCAAATACTACTTATTAAATATCTAATTAGGTGCCGCCCTTCTCCTATCAAAATCCTGATTGTGCTACTGAGCACCCATAACGAATTATTTCCACTGAGGTGAAAATTTGAACTTTTTGAAAATTTCAACTGGTGAAAAATTGAACCGATGTTTGTCTTTTTGCCTATGAAGCTGGTCGCGCACTAGGTCGGTGACGCGGCACGGCACGCCGCCCACTAAGAACGTGGCGTGGCACAGTTTTTCCCTCCATCCTACAGTATTTATGGAAACAATGATGAATGAGTATAGTGACGAGAAAGTATTTTTTTGGATCCTGTGGGGGAGGTAGAGGAGGAAGAGAAAGTACACAAACTATGGAAGCTAGGAACCTGGTAAATTCTTCTCCGCTCTCCCGTTCACTAGGATGGAAGTGCGGAGAAATTCCGACTTCAAGAAGTTTCAAACTTTCTCGAGAGCATGGCCGCACCGCGCTTCCGCTCTAATGGACGTGGTTCCATTCCTTTACATGCATTTTTTCTTGGGAACCGTTTTTTCTTCACGCCGTGTCACCGACCTAGTGGGCGACCAGCTTGATAGTGAACGGTCGGATGCCACGTTAATTCCAGTTTTCACCAGTTGAAATTTTCAAAAAGTCCAAATTTTCACCATAGTAGAAACGAGGCCTAACGATTAATTTTAAAGAAAAATGAAAGATAATAAAAAATTATAAAATGTAAAAAGATTTTTTTTTTTGGCTATAAATATTGGCTTTACAATCAAGAACTTTTGTTTGAAAAATGAAAGATTCCCTAAAATTGACAATAGTCAATGAAAAAAAAAAAACGAATTACTGTATATATGACTAGACCCTGTACTTTTAGTACGTTACAAAATAAGTTACCCAATTTTGGTAAATCAAATTAAAAAAATTAAGAAGAAACTAGAATAGATCTAATAATAATTACTTTATTAATTATACCTAGTACACACTTGATAATTTAAATGCATTTAAATAATAAACGTTTTCTACAGAGCTCTGTGAAGGACAAACAATATGTCGAATTCAATTTATTTAGTTAATAATCTGAAAATATTAAGTTAATACTTAAATAATAATATATAAACTATTGACAAAATATTGAATTTAGTATTTCAATTTCAAATATTAATAATAAAGTAAATTTTTTATTTGATGTTCATGTCCTTAACTGGATTCCGTATAATTCACCTAAACACATTTAATTTGAATTCATTTAACTCATGTGTGTACAAGGTATTAGGGTCTTAGCGAAATTTCGTACCAAATGAGGCTGAACAGATGAAAAATATGCAAAAACATTGAGCGAAACAATTCAAATTGTTTTCAAACTAGAATGACAAAAGATGGCAATATCTAAAAAAAAAAAATAAACATTTTCCAAAGTTCATACTTAATAAAAATTATTTTTATATAACTGTGAATTTTTGGCAATAGAGAGTTTGTGCCACGGTACAACTACTAATATCTACAGCTACTACTAATTGCAGATAGTCGTTTTCCGTGTTGAAAAGTTGTAGTTGTAGCCTTTAGGTTGTGCTCACAACTTACACACACAACAATATAGAGTTTAAACCGGAAATACACACACCTTGCCAAACCAAAAATGGAGTGGGCCTCCCCATATGCAATGCGCATGCGCCGTTACCTTTTTGTTGTAGTTGTGTACGACTATAACTTCTGTTACAATCGTACAGATTCGAATAGGAACGACAACTGAAGATAATTTTTTCACAAAGTTATCGTAAAATCCAGTTATCGTGCATATTTTTTGTGTGGCGCAAACTCTCTAATGCTGAGCAAAAGAAAAAAGAAAAAAAAAATGAGTCAAAATTCGTAGCGCACAGCTTAATTGTACTAAAGTTGCAGTAAAAGTTTGTCTATCCCGCGTATTCGAGGCAGACAATAACCCGGGTAATTCTAGGTATTTTTTTAGTAAAAAAAAACTAGGTTTATTTCTAAAACTTGAGTGTCAACACTGCATGCCAGCACTGGCAACATTGCATGACATGTTCCAGGACTTGTTACATGAAATATGCCAAATCATCACTGAGGAAGGCTACGTTAACCCGAAAACGTGTTAACGACATAGCAACACAGGCAATTGCACTCAGCACAATACAGTCATTTGCCCCGCCCTTTTACGACGAACGGCAACTTGTAATTGCATAGGCGTAAATTAGGAGGGTGCGCGGGGTGGTTGCCACCACCCCAAAAACATGAATTAATTTTTTTTTAATTATTTCTCATTTTTTTTTAGAAGTAATTAACTTGCAATAAAAACAGTTTAAAAGTTCACACATTTGTCACCAATTTATCTGTTCTTGTTTACGCTGGTCAGCTTGAAGCGTTTTAGTGCCCTAACAGTTCAATTCTTTCCAAAATCTCTTGAAGCTGTTGCCACCCCAGTTTTCAATCCCAATTTACGCCTATGTCACTTGTCCCGCCCTTTTCAATTTCTAATTGGTTGATATTTGGTCTGACGCTCATAAAAGAGTGGGGCAAACGACTGTATTGTGATGAGCACACTTGCCCAGTGGCGTAGCGAGGGGGGCAGGGTGGAGAACGTGCCATGGGCGCCATCATTGGGGGGCGCCAAAATGGATTTTTGGACAAATTTTTTTAATATTGAAAAAAATAAGAGTTTTAAAGAAAATAAGATTTTTTTAAAAAAAATAAGACTTAAAAAATAAATTAGATTGTCATTGTCAATACACTTTTTTTGTTAAAAAACACATATTGAGTTTCTTTTTTGAAGTTAAGCACTTTGCCTCTTTGAAAGGATGAACCGGCTGTAAAACGTTTGTCTATCGCTGTGTCAATTTCTAGCTGTGAAAGATCCTTCAGCAAGTTAAAAATTATTCTTTCATATCTGCGCGCATCAATGGGACAAGATCGTCTTAGTAATTTGGCCCTTCTCAGTGTTGAAAGGGATACTTTGGACAAAATTAACTTTGATGATTCATTGACCAGTTTGCATCAATTAAGGCTCGGAAAATTAATTTGATCTAGGATTGCATATACAACTGCATACGCTCTTTATTTTTACTTTTGTATTGTTTTGTTTGAACTTGTTATTGTCTTATTAAACATTCCTTAAGGCTTCAGAACTTAAACCATGCATTATTAAGTGGTTACAAACTTACAGTAGTTACTCTATAGTGATTTTTATATTTTCTTGAGATGTTTTTTTTTGGAGGGGGGGCGCATTTTTGACACTATTCCCCCGGGCGCAAGAAATCCTCGCTACGTCACTGCACTTGCCTGTCTAGCAACAGCTTAGTGTGGGGGTTTCTTAATCCTTGGCTACCAGCCAACCTTCTTACTCTATATTACCTTGGAAACAGGTGCTGTTCCCGTTATCCATAGGCCGATATTCGTAAATTGTAATTGTAAAAGGGGATGGGGGACGTTCAAAAAGTTGACGGTTTCATTAAGATTATCTCACTCTTATAATTCTGTCAGATTATGTCGTTCAGGAACAAAATTAAGACAAACTAGAAAGTGTTCCATAGACTAGACTGGTATCTGAGTTACGTAATAGGTGTTATATTGTTGATATTATGATATATCTTTCAAAATCATTTTTATAGACAAATATAAAAAAAATATCTTCTGCTGAAAGTTGAGTCGTTTTCAAACCTCACATAAAAAGCTGAACTTTATTTTACATAATGTTGGGCCAGGATAAAAAGATGAACGAATGTACATTGGGGTAACTCTAAAGCCCGGCACAGAATGCATGTAGAATTGGAGGAACACTATAATTTGGATGAACACACATTTTAAAGGGACTAACAGAGAGAAATAAAAGGATGAACATACTTTAAAGGGATGAACATCGTTTTAAGGGAGATGAACATGGGTTTAAGTGGGATGAACATGGTTTTGATTGAAAACAATGTTCATTCCTCTTAAAACCATTTTCATTTCGCTTAAAACCATGTTCATCCCCCTTAAACCCACGTTCATCCCCCTAAAACCATGTTCATCCTCCTTCAGAGACCTAGCTAGGCAACCGCAAGACTCGCAACTGCAGGGGGGGGGGGGGCGAAGGAGGTCTGGGGGCGCAAAAAACCCAAATGAAAGTTATGTATTTTCAAAAATAATTGAATAAATCGACTTTCATTCAATATTTACTTTTAATAACTACATACTTGCACCAGTAAATCTTCATAGAGATCAATGGGCACGGCGGAACAACAATGGTCGGAACAACAGTAGGAATAGTCGGAAAAATAGTAGGGACAGTTGGAAGGTTAAGTTTAGTTAAATTAAGCTCGTTGCAGGGTGGTTTTTAAAGAATTATTCTTATTAAACCAAATTACCTCATTGTTCGACTGTTCCCTTGTTTGATTAACGGGAGGAACGGTTAGAACAATGGACAAATTTGTTTTAATAATTCTTTAAAAAATGGGGGGCTGCGCCCCAAGACCCCCTGCAACAGGCTTAAATTCCTAACCTTCCAACTGTTCCTACTGTTGTTCAGATCTATTCCGCTGTTCATCAAAATAGTACCCCCACGCAATATGATGGCTATGTGAAGAGGGAGGTAAGGGGCACAAAGTTTTAAGTGGTGGGGGCACAACCAAGTCTAGCTATGCCACTGTTCCCCTTAAACCCATGTTCATCCCTTTTAAAACCATATTCATCCCCCTAAATCCATTTTCATCTCTCTTCAAACCATATTCATCCCCCTAAACCATGTTTATCCCCTAAAACCATGTTCATCCCCCTTAAACCCATGATCATAACCCTTAAACCCATGATCATAACCCTTAAACCCATGTTCATCCAACTTAAACCCATGTTCATCCCCCTTAAACCCATGTTCATCCCCCTTAAAAACATGTTCGTCCCTTTGAAGTACGTTCATCCTTTTATTTATTTCTGTTCATCACTTTAAAATGTGTGTTCATCTACTGTAATATCATAATTTGCTAAGAGCTGACTCTCTCTATTCCTCCCTCACTCTGTGCACGAATGTTCTTGGAAACTACACACTCTAGAATCGTGAAAATTAACTACTATAGACATCTTTACATGGGCTTCTTCGTAGGCTACATTAGAATTTCTAATCTTCTTCCGTTTACCTCATTTTTGTGAAAATTCATGAAATTTCACCAAAACCCCTGAACATTAAAAGTTGGCAGCCAGGAAAGCAGGCTTTATTGCATCACGTTTTTCTAAAGAATAAATTAACCCTCATGGGTTATGGCAAAAGTCACCTTTGATCTCACAATCTACATTGGTAGCAAAATTGGTTAAGTCTTTGGCAGAGACTTGAGAGATGCTTGGTTCAAGTCCTGGCTGGGGTTTTTGTACGTTCATTTTTTCAACACAAGGCAGGCTTATACTAGGATCAAGAAAGGTATTTACTCAAAATGTATATCTGGAAATGTTCTCAATCTGAGATGTTATACAGTGCATTTCATATATGTATATAGACACACCCAAGAAATTGTTTATAACTCTGGCTACACTCAATAGATTTTCCTGAAATTTTCAACATAAAAGAGCATCCTATATTATAAACGTTCTGCTAGGCAGAATTTTTTTTTTCTTAAAAAGGTAAAAATTTAGAAAATTAAAAACTGAAAAATGGCCGTTTCATAATTATAAACGAACTAATGAACTTTTCACTTTTATTAATTATTGTGACAAAATCACATAATGAACACAACAGTAACATTAAAATTAATAAAGTATAAGACTGTCCTAATGTTTTATAACTTAAAACACTGATTTCTACATACTTTAAACAATATTTATAAGCAAATTTACAAAAATTCTGCCCAGAAGCAGCTAAAATAGCACTTTTCAGCTCTACTGATGTACTATAATCATGGCAATCTGCTTAATTAATATGTACAATAACGTCCTAGAAGTTTTCTGTAAGATTTAAGACCGGGGGACATGCTGGCAATTCGAGAGTGGTGATATTTTGGTTTATTAACCATTCATTCCTTATGTTACTGTAGTAAACTGGTGCCTTTTCTTGCTCGAATACTAGCGAACACTTTAATCGGTTAGTAAACACTCATAATATGACAAAAATTATATTAAATAAGAAAAAAAACTTAAATGACTGAGAGATTCAGAAGATTCAGAATTTCAGTTTTTATGAAGGAAGATTATCATATCAGCATTTTATGGGGGTTTAGGCAATTTCTCCTGGCTGAAATGATTTGTGCAGCTGATGAAAATATTTGTTTTGATGGAACAGACGTAGCTTGGGTCATCTAATATCATAATTTGCTAAGGGCTGACTCCCTCCCTCCCTTTGTGCACAAATGTTCTCGGAAATTACACACTCTAGATTCGTGAAAATTAACCAGTATATACATCTTTAGATGGGCTTTTTGGTAGGCTACATTAGAATTTCCAATTTTGTTCCGTTTATCTTATTTTTGTGAAAAATCACCAAATTTAAAAAATTTTCAAAATTCATTCTTTATCATTAGAAAACAACATAATTTTGAGCTATCTACAATTACACTTAAGTGTTTTTGACAATGTGTGCAGCACCTTAAATACAGATCTGGATTACATTACCACCTAATTATTTATGGTTTGTATTTTAGTTTTAATGAACATTGTTTTTTATTTTATAAATTTAATCAGGGTTTATTGGTTTAAATGGTTTAGATTACCATTGGAATACTTTCACTGCTTAAGAAACTATTCATTTAACTGTTTTATAATGCTTTCACGCTCATGACTGCAGTGGTGGATTTATGTGGGACAGAGAGTACGAGTGTCCTTATTCATTTAAGGTGAAAATTATTATTGACACTTCAATGCAAGGCAGACTTATATCAGGATCAAACAAAGTATTTACTCGAAATGTTGTATATCATGAAATTTTCTCAATCTGAGATATTATGTGAGACTTTCATGCCCGTCAAAGACGGGCTGTTTTTCTAGTAATTAATAATTTAATGTTTCATTTTTCTATTTACTAGCTATACTTTGTTAGAGGTGTCAAGAAAAGTATGTGAAATAATTCTCAAACGACGTGGTTGACATTCAACAAGGGTAAATAACCTGCATAATGATGACATAGAAAGTACAGGCATTTGTAGGCAGCTTCAGAATTTCTTTGGCTCTGCCCTTTTATGGGCATCATCAATTTCTAATTGGTTTGTTACTGGGTCTGATGTCATATGCTCTGCCCCTTTTATTTCTAACTGGTTGATATTTGGTCTGACACTCATAAAGGGGCTGAGCCAAAGACATTCTGAAGCTGTCTACAGATGCCTGTGTAGAAAGTATCAACGATACTCGATATTTTAAAAAATATCGATATATCAAAATATCGAATCGAAATCGCTCATCACTAGCTTGTTCTTTCTCATGTTTATGCTTACATTGATTAGGGGTTTGCGCTGCATACACTTTCGAATTTTTTTTCTCTGTTTATTGTGGAGGACTGTTAAATAGGTTATGTTAGGACTAGAAAGAAAGCCCGTCTTCGATGGGTGTGATAGTGTTTCACCCCAGACAGATCATAACTCAAGTTACACTTGATTGATTCACCTGAACTTTTCAACATAAAGAGAGCATTTTATATTATAAATTTTTTGCTAGTCAGAAAACATTTTTTAAAAAGGTGAAAATTAAAAGGAATTAAAAACTAGAAAATGACCTTTTCATAATTATAGATGCACTAATAAACTTTTCACTTTTATTAGAGTGACAAAATAAAATACTGAACACAACAGTAACATTAAACATTTTCTACATACTGCAAATATACAGAAATTCTGCCCTAAGTAGCTAAAGTGGCACTTTTCAGCTCTACTAATTTATTATAATCATGGCAATCTGCTTAATCATCATTTATCACGTACAGTTATGTACCAAATGTTCTCTATAGGATTTAAGTTGAGAGAACATTTCGGCCATTCGAAAGTGGTGATATTTTGGTTTCGTAACCATTTCTTCGTTAGGTTACTGGAGCGAACTGGTGCATTTTCTTGCTGGAATACTAAGATAATGCTAGGGAATCGATGTTTTTTAAGGCATTGCATATCCTCCCAACATTGTCTGATAAACAATGATATTTTTTTGGTTGAAATGAATCCTAAGCTATGCATTTCCAAAACTATGCTACTCATTCCAAAGACACTAAATGTTTCCCATATCATTAGGCTGACCCACTGCCAAAATTTTGATTAGAAAAATATTGTGGTTTTTTTCTCACATCCTTCCAATATGAAGAAAATAAAAAAAAACTTCAAGATCATGAAGATTGAATTTTTCCCTCTCAAAAAGTTTGGTGGTGGGAGCCTAACAACATGAGACGTGTTTAGTGTTCATTGTATTAAGTAGCTTTTCCTTTATTTCAACCAAAAAAATAATGTTTATTATCACACAACGTTATGAGTGTTTACCAACCGAATAAAGTGTTAGCTTAGTATTCGAGCAAGAAAATGCACCAGTTTACTACAGTAACATAAGGAGCTGAAAAGTGCCATTTTACCTGCTTCTGGGTAGAATTTTTGTAAATTTGCTTATAAATATTGTTTAAAGTATGTAGAAATCAGTGTTTTTAGTTATAAAACATTAGGACAGTCTTATACTTTATTAATTTTAATGTTACTTTTGTGTTCATTATGTGATTTTGTCACAATAATTAATAAAAGTCAAAAGTTCATTAGTTCGTTTATAATTATGAAACGGCCATTTTTCAGTTTTTAATTTTCTAAATCTTTACCTTTTTAAGAAAAAAATGTCTGCTTAGCAGAACGTTTATAATATAGGATGCTCTCTATATGTTGAAAATTTCAGGAAAATATATTGAATGTAGCCCAAGTTATAAACAATTTCTCGGGTGTGTCTATATATATGAAATGCACTGTATAACATCTAAGATGGAGAACATTTCCAGATATACATTTTGAGTAAATACTTTTCTTGATCCTAGTATAAGTCTTCCTTACATTGAAAAAATGAATGTACAAAAACCCCCAGCCAGGACTTGAACCTGCAAGCAACTCTCACTTCTCTGCCAAAGACTTAACCAATTTTGCTACCAATGTAAATTGTGAGATCAAAGGTGACCTTTACCATAACTGACGTGGGTTAATTTATTCTTTAGAAAAACGTGACGCAATAAAGCCTGCTTTCCTGGCTGCCAACTTTTAATGTTATGGGGTTTTGGTGAAATTTCATGATTTTTCACAAAAATGAGGTAAACGAAAGAAAATTGGAAATTCTAATGTAGCCTACGATGAAGCCCATCTAAAGATGTATATACTGGTTAATTTTCACAATTCTAGAGTGTGTATAGTTTCCGAGAACATTCGTGCACAGAGTGAGGGAGGGATAGAGAGAGTCAGCCCTTAGCAAATTATGATATTAGAAGATAGGTTAGGTTAGTTTAGGATATTTTTACTTTCATTTTTATTTTATTGTTTTAGGCGACTTTTTATGACTCCTATGATAAATCCTGGGCTGTTCTTTTAAACAAGCACCATCCCTCCATAACGGAAATGAAGGAGGAAGTAGACAAATGATAACTTTTAACTGTGCAGCGCCCACTTCCCTGTCATCTTTTTATCCTGACCCCATATGTTACATAAAATGTTGTTACTAGGAGGTTTTTGAAATTGGTTATTTTCAAACTCCGACTTTGCGTTACAGTATGTAATGGTTAAGTTCAATTGGGCATTTAGTTCAATTTGTAGTAAATTCGATTATGAAGCGGAACCTCAGCTGATTCCATTCTTTGGGGGGGGGGGGGTGGTTCTGAAATGAAAAAATACCTTTGAGAAACATTTCAACAAACACAGATCAGAACATTCAGAGATCAATAAAAAAAACACCAGCCTGCCTCAACCATTTTTTACTAAAATCACCAGCCTTACAATCAAAACACAATTAGGGCAAATTTCGCAGGATTGTCCACAGTATTTGCGACACTTATATCTCGCCACATCTCTCGCAAATCAAGATTTCGATGTATCAATCGAAATCATCTCCAATTCAATCGACAACCTTTTCTGCAGCTATTGCCCCGCCGATCATTCCCCCCCACCAGAGAAAATTGTTATTTAAATGGATTTATTAAATCTCGAAATTTCAATTATCGCTACATATCAATCGTTATTCTGAAACTTTCAATTCTCCTCTGGCGACTGCATAATAATGTTCCAATCGACGCCGAAACGTTGAATAATCTCATTCATTTCAGCGACGAGCTGCTCGGCAATTACGTCTACGGGACTTGGATTCAACCACGCCAAAACAGCATCGTCCTCTACAGAGCCGAGAAGCTCCAAGTTGGTATTCGGAAACTGTTTGTCCATTACGCAGCTTAGCACAGTTTTCACCAATTTGTCTACGTCGACTTCGCCATCGTCCGAAGCAGGTTTAAAAAACCACAACTGGCCTAGTTCGAAAGACATTCCAATGGCCAACTCTTCTAAGACTTCTGATGTCCAGACATTCGGTGTCAACAAGTAACAATAATCGGAATTTGTCGGCGAGCATCGGACACAAGGTGGGCCGAGTTGGAAAAAATAGCTTGGTTCATCAGCTGCCGAAATTGCAATGGCAAATACATTGCTGCGGTTCTTAGTCATGGCTTTCACGAGCGCGTATTTTATTTGACGCCAGAGTTCGAATTCTTCTTTGACATCGGTTGATGGTGACGTCACTGTTAGGTACTTTTGGTGAATGTTTAATTTCAATTGTTTTGATTCCATTATTTGGAGTGAATTCTGAAACTAAAAAAATGCCTTTGAGATATTTTAACAAACCACATCAGAATATTTTTCTATTAAAAACATTGCATTTTATAACAATCAACAACAGTCTTAAAATCATACACAATTAGGGCAAATTTTGCGGGAATCTCCACAGTATTTGCGACACTTATATTTCTCGCCACATCTCTCGCAGATCAAGATTTCGATGTCCCAATCGACTTCATCTCCAATTCCATCGACAACCTTTTCTGCAGCTATTGCCCCGCCGATCCCCCCAGCGACGCCACCAATGAAGCCTCCCACGATTGTTCCAATACCAGGAAAGATCATCGAACCAATCGCAGCGCCACTCATAACACCTGCAAGAACCATCATAGTTCACTCTTCAACAGCAAAAGTGCAGCGTATAGGTATATTTTACCTCCATAACCTCCACACCACCCACCAGCGACGGAGGCAGCGGTCTTTGCTGTCGTCCTCGAGGTTCCATTTTGGACGTCCTTGTAAATGCTGCATCCCACGCGGGCTGTGTCCATAGTGATGGCTAAAGGCAGCAAGACCTTGTTGGCTTTTTTCAGATATTCCGCAGTCGTCTTGCCAGCCTGCACCATAAGAATAATAATTTAGTTATCTGAATTCAGCCCAATGCTAATAAATACATACTTGAAGGATGTTTGGGCTGATTGGCAGGTGAGGATCCGGAACCCCACTTACAGCGCGATTTATATTAATGTGTTCGAAAGGTGCGCCACGATGGGGGTTGTCCAACCGGACGATCCATTTGCCCACAGGCGTCCCGGTTTTGCCTATCGTACCGCGGGTTTTATCGATGATGTTAACAACATTAGTGGCTCCTTCCGGTAAAAGAATCTTGTAGTTTTTCGCGCATAGTTTTGCCCCTTTTGCTGCGTTGGCTGCCCCTTTTGCTGCCCCTTTTGCTGCGTCGGCTGCCCCTTTTGCTGCGTCGGCTTCACATTTGGCGGCGTTTTTTTCTCTCGAATACTTATCGGCCATTTCGTTTCTGGGCGTTAATGAGCTATTTTATATATATTAAGCTTTGTAAGTTTGTCTGTCTGTGTATAACGCTGTACAAACAAGGGCAAAACAATTAAGCACGTCGGAATTTATTTTCACAGTTTAAATGAACCGTTTTTTTTTTTTTTTCTCATGGTCAACTTTATGTTGCGCTTTCCTGATCTAAGAACCCAAACAATATTAAGGCGCTTCTGAAGTATTTGAATAAAATAGTTAAATAATTTTAGTATACATATATATATATATATATATGCGCTTTTCCCATCCAAGAACCCCATGATATTAAATTGGATAGGGGGAAAAGGTCGTGAAAACAAGCAAGTAGATATTGGGACAAATAAAAGTTGGCTCCGCCCTTTTTATGACGACCGGCAACTTCTAATTGGTTCGTTGTATGGTTCTATGTTGAAAAGAGCGGAGCATATGACGTCAGACTACATCACCAACCAATTAGAAGTTCCGTTCGTCATAAAAAGGGCGGAGCCAACTTCTGTTTGTCCCGATTTCTAATTGCCTGTGGTTGGAAAGGGTAAGGGGAGAGAGAGACACGTGGAGGGTGAAAAAAGGGGGAGGGGGAAACTGAAATTGAAATGAACGGAGTAAAAAAAAAAAGAACAAACGACGCGCATGCGCACACCAGAGAAAATGAAAAGCTCATTTTCTCTTTCAAATACAAAAAAGGGGAGGGGATATTAGTAGCAAAATTAAACTACAGTTTATCACATGCAATTGTGCCCAGCTTTAGAATTTCTTTTGCTCCGCCCTTTTATGAACGTCATCAATTTCTAATTGGTTTGTTACTTGGTCTGACGTCATAAAAGGGCGGAGGAAAAGAAATTCTAATGCTGGGCACAATTGCCTGTGAATTTGGCACACTAGTTTGAATCTTTGATAATAATATTTCAATTTGAAAGCAACAAACGACGTCGACGTAACTTATAAGGTATCATAACTTAAGCTTGTATACAAATTCACTAAATTTAAACTACAACAAACAACTTTAAGGCCTTGTTTCCATTGGGGCGAAAATTTTAACTTTTTTGAAAATTTCAACCTTGTGAAAAATAGAAGAAACGTGGCCTTTGCCCATGATAGTGAATGAGCGGCGGTCACGTGTGTTCTATTTTTTACCAGTTAAAATTCTCAAAAAGTTCACATTTTTTAGAACTCGGTAAAAATTTCAACTGGTGAAAAATAACTATGGAGAAAATGTGTTAATGAATTTCTATTAGTATAGGAGAAATGAAATTCGTCACGGCCACTAATAACAAAACAAACGTGGTCCCCGCCTAGTTACTATTATCAGTTGTTTCTTATGTTAGGCCAATTGAAGTGAGAAGACCACATTTGCTGTACCACTTTAACTAAATCATAAATTGCCGTTTCTCATCAATATTTGCATCGAAACGGTGTTATTTTTATGTAAAACTATAGCTAAATATATCCTAAAACTAATTAAAATACATTAATTTACCTGAAATAATGAGAAATTGAAGAAAAATCGATGAAAAAACACCAAAAACAAAAAGATGGCGACCAGAACAACGCCCAAAAAAACGCAAAAAGTACAAATATTCACCAAAAAGAAGGTTTAAACAAAGTTTACTCAATTTAAACTTTTTTTCAACCCCTGTTTTTGACGAATATTTGTGCTTTATTGAATAGCTTTTCTTTTAACAGTTTTCTTACAACAGTTGAAATTTTTCACTGAGTACAAATTTTCAAACACAGTGGAAACAAGACCTAAACTAAGCTATCAAATAATATTTGTCCAAAAATGATTCACCAGAGCAGAGAAAAAAAAAATGAAGTGTCCAATTCCTCAACTATAATTGGGAATGAATTATATCATCATCTGATCCTCATCAAAAAAATATAATTTTCTTGGTCTTGTTTGTATGTCTGTAATGCTGTGACGTCATCGATCATAGTACGCAAAGATAATGTCATGAAAAATTATACAATCGTATCTTTTCATCTTTGTTATTTTTTCTTACAACGATCGGTTGTAAAAAAAAAAAAAAAAAAAAAAAAAAAAAACAAAGATGAAAAGTTACGATTGTGTTATATTTGTTTGAAAAAGAAGGGAAAGAACCCCTATTTTTTAATCAGACAAAATAAGGGCGAGCGTAGACGACAGACATTACAGGCAATTAGAAATCGGGACGAACTGAAGTTCGCTCCGCCCTTTTTATGACGAACGGCAGCTTCTAATTGGCGCGACGTTGAAAAGGGCGGAGCATGTAACGTCAGACTACATAACCAACCAATTAGAAGTTGCGTTCGTCATAAAAAGGGCGGAGCCAACTTCTGTTTGTCCCGATTTCTAATTGCCTGTCAGACATTCGGTGGCAGACAATGCCAGACAGGTTAGTCGGTCAGAATGAACAATTAAGTATGGCTTCTTTTAGGGCAATGCACACGGCTGACTAAAAAGACGGATCATTTATTCATCACAAAAAATGGGACATGTTCCATTTTTTTTCCAACCGACCTGATGATCCGTGGTGGAATGGATTATGGCGAAACACTAAAACACAGGCAGGTAAAGACAGTAAGATACAGTCGTTTGCTCCGCCCCTCTTACGAGGACCGCGGCAACTTGTAATTGGTTTGTTATGTGATCTAACCTTAGGCTATTCCCTTACTGGACTGGCAACTCATGGCGGGGGGGGGGAACGAAAACAAAATGAATGTCCCAACTTTAAGCACGCAATAATGACAACAATTTGTCTATAAAAAGTTTATTTAGAAAGATATCAACACAAAAATACCCCTAAGTGATTGAGCTACCCTTCTAGTTTCTAAAACAATTTTAATAGTTTAAATTCTCTTCATTTTGCTCCTGAAAGATAGGCTAATCAACAGTTCGAAAGTCAGCAGTTTAGCCTAAATAGTGTTTAGTTTAAAATTTCTCCGAATGTAGGCGCTGCGATCGTTTTTGATTGAAAAACGGTTTTTTAACGTTTTTTTCCAAGTTTCAAGTCACATAATAATTAATAGAAAAATAATTTCACGTGCTAAGCTTATAAAAAGGAAACATCGTGAAGCCAATAGATTAATGCACGTGCTCATTATTATTTGATTGTTCTAAGTCGTTTTTAATGGGAGTTATTCGGATGTTTGTGTTAAGGTTTTTTTTGGTCCTATGGGATTTAACATTGGGTTAAAAAACGAACGATTTTGAACCTTGTTTAAAAATAGAAGGACCTTTTCAAAAATTATATAAATCGAGCAATTAAAGAACAATACTTTTTATTACATTTTGCGCTTTACTGTATTTTAATTGAGCAATTGTGAAGCGATTTCTTGCAGTTTTAGTAACACCATATAAAGAACACTCATTTGTCTCGTTGTCGTCTGCTCAAAACAACAAGATGGCGGTGTACCTAGGCTATTAAAGTACAACAAACAACTTGAAACTATAAGTATATCAAATAATATTTGTCCAAAAATGACTCACCAGTGATAAAAAAATGACGTCACACAATTCCTCAACTTGGGAATGAATTATATAATCATGAAACAATATAATTTTTTTTGGTCTGTTTGTATGTCTGTAACCAATTACGTAGCATGAAATTTTTTTTTCGGGAGGGCTCCAAAACATTTGACCGAAAAGAGTTTACACAGTGTGTTTCTTTGTTTCTTTCCGGGCCGGTTCTAGGCGTAGTACTTTTTATTGCATTTTGCGCTTTACTGTATTTTAATTGAGCGAATGTAAGGCGATTTTTTGCAGTTTTAGTAACACAATATAAGAACACTCATTTGTCTCGTTGTCGTCTGCTCAAAACAACAAGATGGTGGTGTAGGCCCTACCTAGGCTCTTAATAAAACTATATTGGTCTGTAATTACCTGCTTAGGACCTATCTCGAGATTTAAAAATTGGACTTCCATTTGCTATTTTCCAAATGTCAGGAACAACACCTACATGCAGATCTAGAGATTGTTACACTATGAGATGTATCTGTATTTCAATCACTTAAGAGCCCATAAATAAACATTGTTTTAGCAACATGATAGCACTTGTCTTGTTAAAATTTGCATTGTGAAAGATATTAAAATATATAATTAACATCTTCATCTAAACATAAAACATATGTCATGATTAAGAAAACAAAATTATTTTACTTACATAATTGGTAGTATTCCATTTTAATGCTCACAAGAGGAGTACCCATGTTGAGTATTTAACCGCATATGAGTTAAGGCTGTTTAAATAAAGCTAGACATGACCCAGTTGTGGTTGTGCATGCTGGCACAAACAATCGCGAAATGGATACACTGAAAGAGATGGCTGGGCAACTTAAACACTTTGAAGATGAAGTCGAGCATGTCAGGCCTAGTGTCTTGCCTAAATCTCAATGGTGGGGCTAGGTGTTGACTTCATCCAAATCTTGCAGTCCATCAAACCTCACAAGAAATGTTTCTTCTTTGGTATTGTGCTGGTTGGTTACTTGTTCATTGATGCCTTTCAGGAGTTACGTACAGCACCTGAGAGGTATTTTCTACAAGATGGCCTTCACTTGACTGCAGTTGGTTAAGTGTGTACTGAGCTCCATTCTCAGGAAATGTCATGTCTGTCATGTTCTGTTAAAAAAAGAAAGTATTATAAACTCAAAGCTGATATAAAGTTAAAAAAAATACCAATATTCTATTTATCAAATCTTCCTGAAGTACAAACTCTTACTAATAAAATCAATTCAAATTTTTTCATAGTGGCTTTTATAAGAAGGGGCTTCCAAAGAAGAATTTCCTCAGCATTTTAACAAGTTCCGAAAAGAAAGGAATACAAAAAGGTGGAAAGACATTTCTTGCTATTAGCAAAAGTCTCAGTGTCATGTAGGTTGTTTGCTGCAGCATTACTTTAAAATTTGGCAAAAACTTTTATTTGTTTTTTCATTAGTCACCTTTAAATGACTAGGAGGACTTTTTCCAATTAGGAAAACGCTTAGATGCTCTATTTTCTACCCACAATTCTGCAACAGTTAATTGTCCGTGGTGACTGCAATCTACCATGCATAAATTAGAGTACATACACTTATGATGCTTTCTATCCTAATCATAAATAGTTGTGCATCCATTTATTCATTAGATCTTTAGTGAATAACCTTACACATTTCTTCAGTGGGGATTACATCGAGAAAACGTTGTGCAACCTGTAGCATGTGACATGACACAAAATGTTTCCTCTGAGGCATGCTACAAATGTGACTTGTGCATCATGTTGCATGTTGTTGCCATTGTTTCTGAGCCGAGTGTAAACAAATGGATGACACATGAAAATAGTGTGAGACAGAAACAACACAAATAAAATGTATGCAGAACAAACCAGTTCCCACACAGCACAAAATATCCACAGGACGTCCTGTTATGTCCACAATAAGTCCAAGACATCCTGGGATAATTTGGACAACCTTAAGACATCCCACTGATGTCATAAAAAAAATCAAATTTTTAAATTTTTTACTTAATTTTATCATTATTAATGAATTTTAAGGTTATAATAAAATATGTAACTATTTATAACATAGTGATTTAAATATTACACTAATTTTATGTATATGCCACAGCATGTCCACAGGACATCCTGTGAATATCAAAAGTGTACATCGTTATGATATCTAAAGGACATCTTCTGGATATTAAATATTCATTTTAGAAGATATCCACAAGATGTCTTATGGATATGTATGGCAACTGCTTATACAAGTATAGTGTATATACATGTTGACCATAGCCTAAGGTAATATAGGATTGTAAAAGGAAGTTTTCATTAAGTGGGTGGCAAAAGTACCACCTGTACTACCCTATAATCCTGTTTTGGAAAAGCAATGAGGGTTTGGGTAAGGCTTTTGGAATGTTAGTAGTATAGGAAAAGTCATTTCTGCACCACTTTTCTCCATAGACTACTATGGTGACCTCATTTCGAGCTCCACATTCCAATCTCCCATAGACTCTCATTGAGTCATTTCTGCACCACCCGTTTTAAAGTCATTTTAATGCTTCATCAGAGAGAAAAAACTTTGACCCAGTTTTCATAGAGGGAAAAAATAATAGTCAACAACATGTTTTTTTGTATTGCCTGTTGTTTTTAACTCATAATTTATTTCCTGCTTAAATTCTATAAAGAGAAATAACACAAAGCAAGGTTACTTGACCACTTATTTTTATACAATTTATGATTATAAAAAACCTGTTTGTTTACACATTTTCTGTACTGTAGTTTTTATGTATTGAAGGTAAGTCATTTAATTCCATCAGCTGAAATATAATATTGTATTCTTGTCTACAGCACTTTTTCCTCACTTGTTTTTTCATGCCTCATAGAATAACAATGAGTCATTTCTATGGCATGGCAATCAATGTCAACCAGTTTTCATGCAGTGTTTCACAAAATACTTAATTATGTATTCTTTTCATGAAAGGGAAAAAAGGATAGTCAAAAACACTTTTTGTATCTCCTGTTTTTAACTAATTTATTTCCTGCTTTTAAATAAATTCTATAGAGAAATAACAAAACAAGGTTACTTGGCCACTTATTTTTTATACATTTCATGGCCATAAAAACTTGTTTATTTGTTTCAGTTTATATTATCATTGTAAGTTTTGTATGAAAATAAAATGAGGAAACCTGATATGAATTTAAAATGAATGTTTAATGGCTTCTGTTTTTAGAGATGATGATTATCAATGTGTCTCAAACTTTTCATTATTATTTAAAGAAAAACCAGCTTCTTGTTTTGAAGTTTTAATCATATGTAGTCCAAGGTTGTTTTTTTTATTTTGTGATTAATTCGTGATTTTATATTGTATTTTGTTTTTTAAATTAATTTTAAAAACAGCCTTGGTATGTTATCTATTATTGAATTTTTTGGGGTTATGTGAAAAATGGTTTACTATAAAAGAAACCAATTTTCACTTATTTACAACACATTCATCTTTTCTAAAAATATGGAAGCACCACAAATGAAGACAAAGGAAGAAAAGAAAAAAGGTAAATATATATTTTTAAAAATAAACAATCATTTTTGTAATGTTTTTTTCTTATTTTTTTTTCTTTCTAGGTGAAGCAAAGATATTCATCAACGATGGCCACCAGCTGCCTACAATCAGTCAGCTAGAGGAAGCTGCTCAAGAAATGAGGCAACGGCTTGAGGACATCGAGGATTTCATTGAAGAAAGCGAGGAATCACATAAAATGGATGTTGATGATGGAGAAAAAGACATCAACGATATCAAAGACCCGGATGATGCGGATAAAGCCACCATTGATGGGATGAATCCTTTAGAACTTGATGGTGAGGATTGGGAGTTGGAGACGTATTCGAAGGAGGAAATTGCAGCAATGGAGGAGGCTGCAAAAATGGCCGAAGTGGCCAAAAAAATAGCTCAGCAAGAGTGGAGGGAGAAAATTCGCCAACAGGATAAGCTGTGGATAGCTTTTCACAATGCAAAAATTTAATCGTTTTTTTTATTTTGTGTAATGTTTTTAATATTTTTAGCTATTGTGTTTATTTTTTTATTTTTTTGTTTTGCTTTTAATTGGTGTTTTATGAATAAAATGTTTTAAAAGTTTTTTTGGTTTTGGTATTCTTTGTTATTTTTCTTTTAGTTCTTTTAAAGTTTTTAGACTTCAGGGTTTTAATTCTTTTTTTTCATTTTTAGTTTTTTAAAGTTTTTAAGTTTTTTTAGTTTTGTTAATAATTTTTTATTTTACTTTTAGCTATTTTAAAGTTTTTAGGTTTTATGTTTTTTAAATTGTTTTTTTTTCATTTTTAGTTTTTTAAGTTTTTCAAGTTTTGTTTTTTAATTGGTTTTTATGAATAAAATGTTTAAAAGTTTTTTGGTTTTGGTATTCTTTGTTATTTTTCTTTTAGTTCTTTTAAAGTTTTTAGACTTCAGGTTTTTAATTCTTTTTTCATTTTTAGTTTTTAAAGTTTTTAAGCTTTTTTTTTTTTTTTTTTTTTTTTTTTGTTTTTTTTTTTTTTTTTTTTTTTGTTTTGTTTTGTTTTGTTAATAATTTTTTATTTTACTTTTAGCTATTTTAAAGTTATTAGGTTTTATGTTTTTTAAATTGTTTTTTCATTTTTAGTTTTTTAGTTTTTCAAGTTTTGTTTTTTAATTGGTTTTTATGAATAAAATGTTTAAAAGTTTTTTAAGTTTTGTTTTTTTTAATTGGTTTTATGAATAAAATATTCAAAAGTTTTTTTGTAGTTTTTTTTTCACTGTTTAGTTTTTTGGTTTTTAAAAGTTTTTTAAATACTTTATAAATAGTATGTGTTACAAGAGCTAACTAAAGCTATTCATAAGATTGGCTATTTTACATTTTTTTTTGTTTCCATATTGATGCATTCTATAGCCTTGTTCTGTTTTCTATATTTTGTATAACCTTGTTCTATTTTCTATATTTTGTATTGATGTCTTTCATAACCTTGAATTACTTCTTATTATTGGTGGTTTGTTTTTAATAGCTGAGTCTTCATTGGTCAATCTTTTTCATCAGGATAGCTAGTTGAGTATAAAAAGATTAAAATTTTATCATAGAATTCACATATCATCTTTTATTCTGAAAGCTTCACAGCAAAGACTGTCTATTGACATTTGGTCATCTTGCTTTTTACAAAAATCAACACTTCAGAAATTTTTTTACTGTGACTGCTGTTAAAATCAACACTCCACAACATTTTTTTAACTGTGACTACTGTTAAAATCAACACTTCAGAAATTTATTTGCTGTGGCTACTGTTCAAATCAACACAAATTCTTTCTTTTGTGCTGGTTGCTGTTATTTTTGCCATCTCTTCTATATTCTGTGTAAGACAGTGTTCATCAAAACCTGATCATCTATAACATCAAAAACAACTTAACACAATGCAGGATAATCACGAGATCATTGGTGAGCATGGATTTTTTATCATAAAAGCCATATAGCTGATAATAGACATTTCACAAATCCTTTCTACTTTTCTACTATTTTTATTTGATGGGGAATTTGCCTTTCTGATAGTTAAAACATACACATTTTCAAATTTCATAAAGTAGTCAATATCGCTTCTTAGAAAAAATTCTGAAAACATATTGATAGACTTGACGGTAGAATCTGCAGTAACTGGCCGAAAAACAAAAAGGAAAACCGCACCAAAATCTGAAGTTGCAAAACGTCCAGCGAAGGCAATCGGCGAGGCGGGGCCATCTTCAGCTGTAGCGGAAGACACGATCAAAGAATGGTTTGGACGTCACCTCAGTAAATCGGAGGAAAAGAACACTTTACCAGATTTCAAAGTTCATGAAACTATCCCCGTCGAGGACAACTGGAAACTACGTATTCTCGAAAGTAATGAGAATTGGTTCATCGACATCCGTAAATATAGCATAGAAAATAAATTTACTAAAGGGGCTTGTATTCCAGTTCATATTTACCCCCAGTTAATCACCAAACTTAATCAAGTTCCTACTGTTTTGGGTAAATTGGGATTTGATTTTGAAAAATGAGCTGTTTCATATGTGGGGATCCAGATAGCTCCATGGAGCATTTTCTCAATGCCCATGTTATTGGACCTATCAAAGAAAAATGTAATCTCTGCAATTCACAATTTAATACTAAAACGGAATGGTTGGTCCATTTAAATAACACTCACGAAATATTTTTACCAGATTCTTTTATCGTACATAAAACGGGATTTGGGAGTGTATTAGTTACCTTAAAACACATGAATGGGAATAATATTCAGGATCCAAGGGACTATTTTCAACACGTCTATAATGATGTTACGAATTTGTTAGAGGGATGGTCTAATAAAATGAGATTTAAATTTCAATTATGTTTACGCATTCATTTTATGAAGCCAAAAATCATTTATGAAAACAATGAGTCAATAATGACTTACGAAACCAATGATTCTTATTTTTGTAGTAATATGAAACTTATTATGCATCATTCAGAAATAAAACAGTACTTGCGAGAATGTGAAATGCAAATCTTAGGCGCAATAGAAGCTTTCATTAATAGAGGTTCGGGTTGGGTGATCGATTCCATCGAAGATGTAGAAATCAAAATTGGTAAATACAGACCGTATAAAGGGGGATGTTCGGGAAAACTTCCCGTTTCATTAAAAAATAAGAAATCTATTTTAAATATCGCATCTAAAGATGCCAAATGTTTTTTATGGTGTATATTAGCTCATTTACATCCGGTCACGAGAGACAACCATCCAAATAGATTGAGCCACTATAAGAAATTAGAAGGTTCTCTGGATACATCCATGCTTGAATATCCCGTTGGTTTAAGCCAAATTTCAAAATTCGAAATTGCGAATAATCTCAAAATTAACGTTTTCGGTTACGATAAATTTGTGGTTCCTCTTCAGTTAAGCAATTCCAACTCAAATAGAGAAATAAATCTTCTTCTTCATGACAGGCACTACTTTCTCATTCGAAATATTGCTCGATTAATGGGACGTGATGGTTTAAACAAAAAATTTTTTTGCTTACGATGCTGCCAAGGGTTTAAAGTCGAAAGCGCTTTAGAAAGGCATCGTCCCATGTGTGAAGAGCATAAAACGGCCAAAATTCGGTTACCCAGCAAAGAGGATTGTGTTTTAAAGTTTAACGAGTTTCATAAAGCCTTGCGGTGCCCTTACGTAGCTTATTTTGATTTCGAAAGTCTCATCCAAAAAGTCAGTGGCCCAACTCAAAATCCGAGTACCTCCTATACCAAAACCATCCAAAAACACGAAGCTTGCTCGTATTCTTACGTTATCGTTGATTATCACGGTAAGGTTGTAGCTCACGAATGTAAAAGGTCCCAAGATCCTGCGTATGAGCTTGTCATGACGTTAAGAGACAAAGCCAGTGCATTGCTGAAATCAGCCCCAATAGAGCCTATGATCATGACGAACGAAGATGAGGAAAATTTCCAGAAAACCACACACTGTTACGCTTGTCATACGGAGTTCAATGAGTTTATAACGGGCAAAGTAAGAGATCATGACCACCATCTTCCGGGAAACAATTACAGGGGTGCAGCGTGCTTCAGTTGTAATGCAACCTTGCGTGACCGCTCTTACTTGCCATGTTTCGCTCATTGTTTACGTTCGTATGATGAGCATTTTATCGTTAAAGCCCTATCTAGGATTAAAACGGAAAAGCCCATTAACATTATTCCATTAAATATTGAGCGCTATACGAGTTTCATCGTCGATGATCTCGTGTTTCTAGATAGTTTTCAATTCTTGTCCGCTCCACTCGCAACCCTCGCTCAAAATCTTTCTAAAGAGAAATTTAATTGCGTTTCGTGGTTTTTCGAGGACCCTTCAAAAATTGATCTCATGACGCAAAAAGGACATTTTCCTTATGAATACTTGGACAGTCACTCAAAATTTGACGCAGTAGGCATTCCGGATAAAGCTTGTTTCAACAATACCCTGAATGAAGAAGTGATCTCTGATAAAGATTACGAGCACGTGAAAAAGGTATGGGAGACGTTCGGTTGTGAAACATTAGGCGATTACCACGATATTTACTTAAGAAGCGATTGTCTCATTTTGGCGGATGTTTTCGAAAATTTCCGAACTATTTCTTTTAAAAGTTTTGGACTAGATCCCGCGCATTATTTCACTTTGCCCATGTATGCATGGTCCGCCGCTTTGAAATACACAGAAGTTGAGTTGGAATTACTTACGGATTATGATATGCACTTATTTATCGAAAAAGGTATTCGCGGAGGTGTTTCTGTTGCCAGCCACAGATACGCAAAAGCGAACAATCCCTATCTAAATGATTACGATCCATCTAAGCCTAAATCTTATTTAGCCTATTGGGACTACAATTCCTTGTATGCTACGGCGATGTGCGAGCCCATGCCCATGAAAGATTTTTGTTGGTTAGATGAAAATGAGATCAAAACTTTTGACATCCATTCCATAAATCCAGATGACAAAGAGGGATACATATTAGAAGTGGATCTCGATTATCCCCTTGATTTACATTTTGATCATAGTGACTACCCTCTTTGTCCAGAAAGGCTCGATATTCACCTCGATATGCTATCTCCTTATGCTAAAGACCTTCTAAAAAAAGTAAAAGGAAAAGAACCCAAAAACTACAAGACGAAAAAACTCGCACCAAATCTTTATCATAAAAAACATTACGTGATTCATGTTAGAAATTTACAATGCTACTTAAACCTGGGGATGAAATTAATCAAAATTCATCGTGTTCTTTCTTTTACCCAAGGTAAGTGGTTAAAGCCCTATATAGAATTTAACATTGCCATGCGTAAACTAGCAAAAGATGATTTCGAAAAAGACTTTTTCAAATTAATGAACAATGCCGTTTTCGGGAAAACGATGGAAAATCAAAGAAAAAAAATGAATGCCGAACTCGTTAATGAAAAAGAACGGTGTCTAAAATTACTCAGTCGCGCAAATTTAGACTCATTTCACATTATCGATAAGAATCTCACTGTTTTTAAAATGAAAAAATGGTCCATTTATTTTAACAAACCATTGTATACGGGTTTTACTGTGCTAGAAATATCGAAGTTGTTCATGTATGAATTTTATTATTATGTTCTGAAATCAAATTATCCCGGAAATAGATTGAAATTGTTGTATACCGATACGGATAGTTTCATTATGCATATTCAAACGAAAGATTTGTACCATGACATGCAGCGTTACCAATACCATTTGGATACGAGTGACTATCCAAAAAGTCACTTTCTGCACTCTCTTAAAAACAAAAAAGTTATGGGAAAATTTAAAGATGAAATGAATGGTGAACCTATTTCGGAATTTGTGGCCCTAAAATCTAAAATGTATTCTATACTGTTAAATAGCCATAAGTATAAATGTAAAGCTAAAGGTATTAAGAAACAGATCGTTAAATCTCACTTCAATCATGATATGTACATTGAATCTTTGCATCAGTCTATTCCGAATAGGGTGATTCAACGGCAAATCATGTCTAAAATGCACGATATTTACACTCTAGAAGTGAACAAAATCAGTCTTACCGCATTCGATGATAAACGTTATATTGAGAATGACGGAATTACTACCCTCGCTTATGGCTATTTTTCAATTTAAACAAAATTTAGATAAAATCATTTGTTGTTCATTATAGAACCTACCATAATGGTTAAGAGATTAAGCGATGCATGTGTCATCCCGAAGAAAATGAATATGGGTGATGCCGGATATGATCTGTATTCTGCGGTGAACTGCACTATTAAACCTGGAGATAGAATGCTCTGTGCGACAGACTTATCCATGGCTATACCGTATAATTCCTATGGAAGAATCGCACCAAGATCGGGCCCCGCGCTTCATTTTGGAATCGATGTTTTGGCCGGTGTCATTGATTCCAGCTACAGGGGAGCTATTAATGTTCTGTTAATAAATTTCGGAACCTATGATTTTTCTATTAAAAAAGGGGATAGAATTGCGCAAATCATTTTTGAAAAAATATACCCCGATGTGGAATTTACAGAGTGCGATGTTGAACTCCCTCCAAGCACCCGTGGTGAGCTTGGGTTTGGCTCTACGGGAAAATAAGTATTTACTCGATGTAGTCCTATAAATGTTTATTCACGATTGTATACATCCCATAATGTTACATATACCCATTTTAATATATTTACTTTATATAAATAATATAATAATACATGTATTGAAAAGGTAAAGGGTAAATAAAAATGTAATTAAAAAGCATACAGTGGTAAATATTTTTTTAGATTATAATTAATAAATGCGTGAACAATTTTATCATTTCGCAAATAATTATGTCGATGAAACGTAGAAACGATACTTTTCATAGATACATTAGAACATCTTAAAATAGAATAAAAAATACAATATTGGCCACATACGGCCGTTCTCGAATGTTGGAGTCTACGTGCATTGTAAGTCCAGGAGAGACTGTTTCTCGTAATGAACTGATTTATCTCGTCCGTCATTGGCTTCATTCCGTAACTGTCAAAATATTCAGCCATTCCATTATTGAAATAAATAGTGATCCAGTGAGATCCAGGCTCCGACCGCGCGTCCAGATTAACGATATAAAGTTTACGATTCACTCTAAAAGGAAGTTGGTCCCGTGCGAATACACCAGCAAACACAAAATGCGTGGCTGGATGATGAAATAATAAATATTCCAGTTGACTAGAATCCATTTTAATAATCTATGATAACATTGCGATGATGATCCACTTCGATAATGGACTGGTAGATGGAATAAACGATGACATTCACCGTTGTGTTCAATGGATTTTTAAATTTCATATTGAGCCGTAAAGATCCGTTTTTACTCAAGTTGAAATGGGATCCTGATAGAGCACTTTGATCATTGGTGAGATCGAAGGCATAAAGAGAATAGCCGTTTTTAAATTCCTCGAACGTCACATCTACACCGTCTGTGCCATAATACTTGCGGCACGCAGAAAATAGCTGCTGATAAAGATGACCGTATTCTTTCGTACTGAAATTTGGACTGAACTGTATCCCCGGAAACTGGGTACCATCTACCTGTAGCTCGAGAAAACTAAGGTCCTTGTAATGAAAATGAAAAGGATTCTTTTTTAAATTTCCAGCTCGTGCATCACTATCAACGAGTCCAATCATAACGAAACTCGGTAATATGCCATTACAAATGTTGATGTTAATATCGTGGCCGCCGCTAGGTTCACTGAAAGAAGTGCATTTGATTCGGTTGATGGGATAAATAAAATTAGACTTCAACGACTGCTCAATATGCGTTTTAACGATAGATGGATTTGGTATCACTTTTCGTACATAGAGGGTAGCAGATCTAATATCCACTTTGTAATCATTTTTGTCACTATCTGGTTTCAGTAAACAAAAGGCATCTTTTTGACGAATTAATTTAATGGAGAGATCGAGCATATTAGGTAAGAGCCGCCCCTGATGAAATATATCTCCGTGAAGACGTCCGCACATATCCATAATAGCACTCGCTTTTGATCTTTCGAAGCGTTGCGCTAATCCATCTGCCGGATCGGCGGTGGATGGTTTACGATCTTTAAAGGCAGCGATGGTATCTTTGTAGAACATCTCCAGAGATAAATAAGGTTTATTCCCGGTGTTTTCGCTGCCTAGAAGGGTCGTTAAATAAGCTTTATATCCATAATCGTGATCAGTGGAACTAATAATCGTATGCCCGAGAGTAACCGTAATTTCACTAAAAAGTGAGTGAAAAAACCCATTTATAGGTGTGACTTCGCAAGTAGCGTCCAATGGTTTTCCGTCCGCTTTTAAGATTCTTGCCTTCACATTCAGGTAAATATCAGAAGGATCTATGTATTCATCGGCATTTCCCATGATATTGAACTCTATCGTATTTTGGTCTTCGATACTGTTCACGGGATGGTATTCCTTAATGCAGTCATCCCGATTACTCGTTTGCGTCGCGGGCACGGTAAAAATATCCAATTCACAACTCATCCCGGGCCCCGAGTCATGATGTACGAGAAAGCCGCTCATGTTTATAGGAGATTCACGAAATTGCTAGTTTTTCTTTTTTTACCCGAAGCTTTCTTTGCTGCGGTTTTCCTTTTCTTAGCGACTTTCTTCTTCGATGCTTTCCTTTTCACTGTACGCTTCGTACTGGCCACGGTTCTTCTATTTCCAGATGTTTTAGTCGTTTTCCGGCGCTTAGCTCCACCTGTCATTGTCTTCAAAAATTCATGCCCGGCTTCCGTTCCACGCCTTTTTAAGGCACTTTTGAAAGATTCCCCCGCTTCAATATCGGATACGACGTTAGTTCCAGACTTTAACAACTGCTTACTTGCTGAGAGGGCTCCTTTTTTCAAAAAAGGGATCACGAAACGATATAACGAAGAGAAAAATCCGTGTCCCCGCTGATATTGAGATCCCACGAAGACGGGTAAAGAGGATCCAATTTGTTTATGATAATTATAACACGGATCAGACGCTGATCCACAATAGTAAGGCACCCTCATTTGTGAAAAATGGAACACGGACGAAAATGAACTGTGGCTATCACTACGTCTCCACTGGTAAATAAAATTTTACGTCCAAAGACATCGCTTATACGCACTTCGATACTATGTATACTATCACGTGATACTCTTTTGTACTGTAGTTGATTGTAGATTTTGGTAACTCTCATTCCATCAGAATCCTGAAGATGAACGGGCCTCAATAAAGGTGAAAGTATATCCCCCACCGGCTGGTACTCGATGCAGTCGATATACACGAATAAGGAATGAATATCACGCTGAATATCCGAAAGAAAGTCGGCCACCTTAATAATGGGAAGTTCCGACGTATTGCTAAGATAGTCCTCTTGAAACCCGAGCATTCTTTGTATTTTTTCAGAGAATTGAATGCTTGAATTGGGCTGAACGGTAACTTCTACACGTGACGTTGTATTCCGATATTTGAACCAAGGATTCTTTTCACTATTTAATCTCGGATTAGCGATATTGTCCATTCGTGTTTTGCTTTCTAACAATTGCTGATGATAATCTTTCATATTTTGTAGATCTTGTTTTGACTTGGCTAAATTTTCTTTTTTTTCATCATACGAGGACTTTAAAATATTGTAATTAAATTCATTCGCTTCTTTTTGTAAACGAACCGGATTGATGAGTTTATCTTTGGTATCTTTATCGTCAGTCTTCTTTTTTTGTTCGTCTTGTATTTTTTGTTGTAAGACATTAACGAGACGCTGAATGGCTTCATCCCGTTTTCCATCGGGTCCAGGTATGAGGCCTTTTTGATGTTGTAATTGATTTTCGAGCTCGTTTATTTTGTTTTGATATTCCATTTGACTGGTATTCTTATCCTTAACGAGATTCTGATAGTTGGTGCGTGATTCCTCGCACGTTTTGAACATGACATTCACATTGTCCGCAGTTGTTTGCACCCTGGCTTCTTCTATTACCATATTTTCTTCCTCTTTGTCTATATTAGCTGTAGATTTGTCTATTTTTTTAATCAATTCATTTTTGCTCGATTGAATCGAGGGATGCCTCAAATGAAGGGGCCCGAAATATTCATCGATATGAGAGTTGATGGCATTCACGAGAAATCCGGGAGAATGATACGCCCCGCTAGGAACGCTAATATTGATGCTTAGGCTCCGCTCCAGATCTCTGATAATAATTTCACCTTCCTTTTCATCTGCAATCTTTAACCAGGTACGTGAAAAATGAATCTCAGCCAAGGCAACTTCGTAATCTCCAGTAATTTCGATGGGTTTTGGGAGTTTCACGGTGTAATTCGTTAAAGTGTTGTCCGGATAATATTTCATACTGCTATTACTCGGCAGTGTCACGTAAAAGTCTTGAGACTCGGTCATTTTTGTAGTTGTTTCAAATCTCCCGCTTTAATCCAACTGTTGTGTTTATCAGCGTATCCTTTCCACTTCACCAAAAGTTGCCGGTGCTGTCCTTTTCCTTTTTCAGCTACAACTTTTTCTACCCTCCAAAAATCGCTGTCTTTCTTGTCAATTTTTTGAAGTTCTTCCTCGTAAAACGTACCTTCTAATAGTTCTCCATCAATATCCACGAGACGGTATACCGAAGGTATTCGGTCGATACGCGCAGAGATGGTGAAAACTTCGTCCGACCAATTGGGTAAGTAACCTTTTTCGAAAGTTAGCTTCGTCTTGGAAATACGAACACGGTCACCTACTTTGAACTTGGGCAATCTACTATTGGCTGATGGAAACAATCGTTTAAATACATCTTTTTCATTGGTAGATGAGACTTTCTCCGGAGCCATGCCAATGCTTCTATGATACGATGCATTGTATCCTTTCACCAGATGACTCAACTTATCAATGTACTGATAATTCCCTTTCGCTGTAAAATACCTCCACATGCGTGATTTCAAAGTTCTATTAAAACGTTCGACAACGGCAGCTTTGACTTCGTTAAAAGTGGTATAAAATCCAATACCATTTTCTTTGAGAAAGGTCTGAAAGTTCTTATTCAGGAATTCTTTACCCCTATCCGATTGAATTTTTCTCGGCTTCCTTCCATCTCGCAGAATAATTTTTGAAGCAGCGATCATTTCCTTTCCAGTTTTTTGTTTTAATGGTTGAACCCAAGCATGTTTTGAAAAAACATCGATACAAGTTAAAAGATAGTTGTAACCCTTATTCTCTTTTTTGTAAGACTGCATATCCACGAGATCCATCTGCCATACATCGTCTATTTTACTGACCAATGTTCTATTTCTCGTAAATGTTCTTCTCACTGGTTTATGTAAAGTGTAGACATCTTGCGTTCGTAACCAGGCTTCAATTTCACCCCGAGTAAATTTCTTTCCAGTTGCCGCATGAAGGCGGTCCACACCTCCGAAAGACCCGCTGGAGGATGGATCATAATAAATTTTTTTGAGTTCTTTGTTTTTCATGATTCTTCCCATACGGGACGGTTAGATTCTTTGGTTTCTGGATGATAATCCCATCGCTTGTCGTTAGCTATGAGAGATCGAGGTACATTCATTTTTTTCAGCTCCGTGATAAATGGCTCCCATCCTGGGGGCTCGTATCTAGTTTTACTGATAACGAGATCTCTAGTAAGGTCCATAATATTGGTATTCGGCACGACTTGACCATTTATCAGAAGCTGATGCGATGAATTCCAACTTAATGGCCCTCTACCATCTTTTATCAAATTGAGAAGACGACCGGCCTTCTTCTGTTGTGTCTTCGGCAGTTGGTTAACTATATCGCTGATACCTGATGATTGTTTTTCTTCAATGGGACTCGAAAAACCAGGGTCCTCTAATGTCACTTTCGTTACCTCTTTGGGTCTGTTCTCATAAATGGATTTATACCGGTGTTGTAATTGTCCTAGAAGTAAAACCTTATTGTAGTTATCCAAGTTTTCTTCTTCTAAAATACGTTGAATGGCCTTTTCAATGTCTCTTAGAGTACGTTGAACGGGCGTTTTATTTTCTTGTCTTTCTCGATATTGAGCTTCCCAAGATTCAGCGGGGATGAGGATCATTTTCTCGGCCATGATGTTATTAAACCCGTTAACATCGACAATACGGGAGAAATTAACAGCGGAAGCCAACCCCCTTTTTGTTTGACGAGAAAGTTTTTCTTCGACTTTGGAGATGCTTTCGTAGTCACTAATTTATTCAGTACATGGCTATAGGGTCGTAACTTTCTTTTTTCACGTTCACTCAGTACAATGTTAGAGTTCCCAATATTATGCGCGCAATCACACAAACACTGAATAAAATCCAAGTTGGAGTTCTTTAGAAGTTCTTTTTGAAGTCGCGGATTACTTTCCACAGCTACGTGTAATCTGTGAATGTTACGATCGAGACGTGAAGGAATTTTTTGACTTACTTTCATCGTTGTTTAGGTAAAAATACAGCGGTATACTCTCCCGGAAATATATTCGTTCTGAGCCTAGAATTGTCATCCGCATTCTGCGTGAGATCAATCATCAAGTAACTGTACGGATCACGAGTACTCTGGTTAAAGGCATCGATCATAAACTTGGTGTTACCAGGATACATCTGATGAGACAAATGAGCAATTTGAGATTTGTCACGAGGGTTTTTAAAAAGAACCAGATAAGAGGCATTCAAAGAAATGGTGCGCTGATACGGGTTCTTGTCAAAAATATTTTGAGTAATAAATATAACACTTATATTTCTATGATGCGAATCACACGTAAAGAGCTGAGAAACACCCCTATCCACATCTTGAAACAGATCGTCGAGTACAATAAGCTGGTTTCTATCGCATCTTAGAGTCTTCATGTCAGGCATTCCTTTTAGAAATGTCGCTCGAGTCCCATAAAGTGAATACCAGTCTTGATATTGAGAATAGTACCACGTTACTCTTTCCGGTGGGGGTTTAATCATTCCCCTGGCATGATCCAAAATTTTCTTAACGAAGGTTGTTTTCCCGCAATTGCTGGGACCGGCAATAATCATCCTAAACGGTGCCTTCAATGGAATGAAGGAACCCTCTTTTTCCATGATCGATACGGAATGTTGCGGTAGTTGTATATTGGCAGGTGCTTCCGTTTTAGTAGAAATAGCGATGTTCGTTGTTTCGAGGATAAGCATAAGAGCCCCTATGCAGCCCATAACGATGTATTTTATACTCGGTTTCCTTTTTTGCGACATCACCGTTTCCTCTATCGTTAAGCGCGATATTTCATCTTGCTCTACCATTTTAGCTTCAAGAATGTAACGAGAATGAGTACATAGCGTGATATTTATTCAGTATTAGTACAAGCTTTGAAAATTTCACATCGCCACTCATATTCTAACCAATGGTCGATCAGATACAAAATTCCTTGAATGATGACGCTTCTAATCGGTTTGGCATATTCGATCCAGCGGTTTAACACAAATAAGACATTCACACTCTCGAATAAATCATTTATTTTTTTCCTTTCGTATTCCTCGGGATACATCGTACAAAAATGTGTCGGAACTTGACTTCCATCACCCGCTTTTAGGAGTTCGTCTTGATGAACACAGTCAGCACACGCTTTATTCCAACCTGGTAATTTTATCATGGTTTTTATCGCATCACGAGCTTGCGCGCGAATACCAGGAAAATCCGTTGGCGTATACAACATTCTGAGTAAAATAAATTGTACATATTAGCTTATTTCTGTTTTTGTACCCATAATCCAAAAATATAAGCCTCATTTTTTGCACAATGTGCTATTCCATTTCTCCGTTTTTTATGACGACTACACGTATAGTCAACTTCTTGAGGGCCAAAGATTGTCAGTAAATTCTCATATTTCATACAAAGGCCTAGTTTCTCGAGGTTTATGCTAGGAATATTTAATTTCATTAATACATTTTTTTCCACAGTGCCCCCCTTATAAGCAAATAAGGCATTTGAATTTTTCTCAGAGGCATGCGTATACAAGCTACGTAAAACATTCAGAAATGTTGAAAATGTGATATCATCAATATCATTTCTATAAGAAAGACCATGAATATGTGCCGTCACGAATTGCATTGTTCTGACATCCTTTTCAGTAAACAGTCTATTTTGAGGAAGTCGAATAAACATATTATGCGGGTGTGGATCACCGATAGTATAGTATCCCAATTCCTTAATGTAAAAATCACTTCCAATTTGAAATCCATCACAATCAATAACGGTGGATATATTGCCGAAAATAGGCATTCTGGAAATTAATTTTTCATTCATAAGGCTGAATCAAACCGAGAAAAGAAAAAACATACCTAATGCCGTGAAATCCGAGGCTTCGGGTAATGAGTAGATCTTGCCATAGCGTATACGTTTCTCCAAGTACTTATACCCCTTAGCTTATTCCATTCTTGTTTCCAAGGGGTGTAAATAAATCTCAGCCTTGACAAAACAAGAATAAACGTGTTCAGACATGTTTAGGCTTGTTCAAACACGCCTTGATGTGGTCCAAAGGGTGTGTCTAAATCATGAACTTATGAACACATGTATAGGCATGATGACTCATCTGTCTAATCTGTCCTACTGAAATACTCCTGAGGATGTACCATGTCTGGTCCCCGTTAACACTATTTCTCATACCTAATGTTAATTTTTCGGAGCATGATAATTCCCGAGCCTATTGTCAAACCTTGGTTGGGCATGATGCAATTATGTCTTCTTATAATTCATGTATTCCATTTGTAGACATTGCATCTGATTCTGAAACGGAGCCTGAAACTGTCTCGAATGCCTCTACTAGAAGTGCTGCAGTTAATAGACATCCAATTGTCTATCTCGATGACTCCAGTAAGTAATTAGATTGGATGTAAAAAAATTTAAAAAAAAAATAATGAAATTGCAACTGCAGATGACACGACCGATAGTGAAATTCTCCTCCAGCTGATGGGAAATCCACCTGTAAGCCGAAAAGAAGAACTTCTGGAGAAACTACTACCCTACGATGATGAAGAAACGGCCACTATCAAATATTGTACTATTTGTTTAGTGAAGGGTGCACGGGTTGTATTTGACCCTTGTAAGCATCAAGCTGCCTGTAAGGCATGTACAACAACGTTATTAGAAATGGAAAGTTTTTTATGCCCAGTGTGTAGAAACCCCATTTCAAATGTAATTGATGTTTACCAGCCCTTAACAGACTTATTGCCAATTCAATGAATATCATCTAAAATAAAACCTGAAGTTCTTTTATATATTGAACACTTCTGCAACAGACCTCTGCCTGCCTTGGGATACCAAGTTTGCTATCCCTAAGCAGGCAGAGGTCTGTGGAATGCAGAAGTGTCATGAGTTATTATAAAGAAATGAAACAATACTGCAAAAAATTTCAGCATGTAACATTTTATTGCATTCGTATTAATAAATATAACAAAGTGCTAATCATCAGTAATTGCGGAACCACATGAATAACGTTACTCGGAGTGTTGTTAGGTGTTGCGTAGACATCCTGCATCGCAGCCCATGATCCATTATCTCGAAGCCACGATGCCGATGACTTGAACACGTATTCACCAATATGCACTGCCGTTGCTTCCTCGAATCCGGATCTTGCCAGTTGGAGGACGAGTGCGTAAGTCACTATAATTTTACCGAATGATGGTAATCCTCGATAAATTTCGTCCAACAAGAAGGTTAATTCTTGGTTCAAATGTGACACAGTTTTTAAAGTTGTTGCTATGGATTCGAAAGCTTGAATATCCTTATTTCGAGCTTGTTCGGCGAGTTTGTAAATTGTTCGTGAAAAGTTGGAATTCACGGTTTCGTGCGATTGCTTGGCTATATGATACACATCAATGGCAATTTTAGTAGATTCCTGCATGTTGAACACCTTATTTGTAAAAGCTAAGCACAACTAACATTAAAAAGTATAAAAGTGGTAGGCCTTCATATATATATATGCATAGTATGAATTAAAGCTTCTCACCTTCTATATACAAAACAACAAAGTCGTGAAAACAAGTTTCTTTATCATCACAGTAGGTGGTATCTAGAAGTTTTAAACTTCTTTCTCTGAGAAGCAAAAAAAACTGGATCAAAGTTTTTTTTTCTTATGATGAAGCATTATAACATAGCTATGTCTCTATAGCTTATAAACTGGTTGGCCTTGTGGTGCAGAAATGACTCAATGAGAGTCTATGGGAGATTGGAATGTGGAGCTCGAAATGAGGTCACCATAGTAGTCTATGGAGAAAAGTGGTGCAGAAATGACTTTTCCTATACTACTAATGTTGGATCATAAAAGGGTGTATGTTTGCTAAAAGAGCACAGAAGTGACTTCAAAGTTTGCAAACTTTTAAAACTTTTAAAAAAAGAAGCATTTTAAATGGTTTTACATATTGATGGTTCATGTAAAAAGTCTCTTAATTTCATGTGTAAGTTGACATTCATTATTCATTTTTATTTCAGTTTCTTTATTAAGTCCTTTGCTTCCCATAATATTGTGCTATGATTACTAAAATCCTTGCATTTATAAACACATTGGCCAAGCACATTCAGGTACCTCAATGCGCTTGGCCAATGGCAGTAGAAAATCTTAAAAATCGAACTTAGGAAAACTAAAATTCGATTTTTTAAAATTGAATTTCCCAGAAGAAATACACAGTACTTTATATGAGAATGTTATTTATGCTAAAGGTCTAAAAGTTCAAGGGAACATTGTCAGTTCTTTGTGCTAGCTAGTTTTTCTCCCTTTTGTTATTTTAAACTGTGAACACCAACCAAACTCTGGTTATTCTGTCTTTCAGGAGTAAAATTAAGAAAAGCTTGAAATTATTTTAGAAACCAGAAGTTGTATCTTAATCACTTAACAGCATTTTTAAGGTAATGATTTTTACAACTGGCTTATATGTTTGTATATTAACTTTAAACAGACAATATTTTCATGTTGGTATTATTTTAGATTTGATATTAATTTAGAAAATAGAACTTTAGACTAAGCTTGGTCTGTTAGCAATTATTTAAGATCATAACATTATGATCTCAAATAATTGCTAACAAACTAAGCTTAGTCTAAAGTTCTATTTTCTAAGATAATATCAACTTCTTTTTATAGTGTTAAGAGGGTTACAGAAGCGTCACGGATGTTTTCTTTTGACAGACGACACTGATTGCTGTGTCTGACATCAGAGGCGCCACTTGTATTGAATTAGCATAGACATAATGCTAATTTAAATTTCAAACATACAGTTAGGTTTGGTAGCCATTATCTGGAGACAATATCAGTTTTTAAAATGTGATTCAAACTGTAATAAATATTAGATTGTTTAATGAAACTGATAAAAAAAATTTCAGACTTTAAATCTGCCTTTAAATATTTTTAATTAAGTATTTAAAAAGGTGTTTTTTTTTTCCTATGCAAAATCTCATAGGAAAAAAAAGCTACATATTTGGTATCCATTATCTTATTTTTACAAAAGAGATAATAGTAAAATAAAAAAATGTGGTGGTAGATTTATTTGTTTTCTATAAGAACAAGTAAATTTCATTACCTAATTGCATACGTTTATTTTTATATTGAAGTAAAACTCAATCAATAAGAATCTGATTCAGTCAAGGCCTGGTTAGAGAGTACGTATTTGAATTTCGTTTGAACCAAAATGAGCGCGCATGCGCAGAAGCGGTTTAACGCCGTTTGAGAAAGTTGAAAACAACGCCATTTTTCCACCGCTTCGATGGAAAACGACGTCATTTTAAAAAGAATAACCAACCCTACATGGAAGATTTCCGATTAAGGTAAGAATATTAAGTGGAAAGAACAATAAAATTTAAAAAAATCTACCTTTAGCAGCGATTTTTTAGTCAAAAATGACCACACAAATCGCCGTATATAAGGTGAATGATTTTGTTTACGTTTTTATTTTAGGGTCGCTTCCCTAACTAAAATTGTTATTTTATTACGAAATTTCGCTAAATCTTTATTTTTATATTTTTTTTCAAAAATTTAAAAAAATTTGCCAGAAAAAAGCAAAATAAAATACGTTGGTGACTTAAATCACGCTAACGGACATCCAAGATGGCGGAAAAAATTTGTCCGTTGTAGCCTCTAATACATAGCAAAAAAATTACCATATGTACATAATAAGGTGTATGAGAGCGATGCGAGCACCATCTATGAATATGTTTAGAAATTAATCTACTTTGTAACCCTCTTAATCCTGAAATGCAGAATAAGGAGTTTGGAATTTTTTTGTTCATAAATTAATCATGACATTAAACCTTTTGCAAGTTACAGTAAACTAATTGGCACTTAAGATTTGAATGTGAAACAAGGAAAAATAAGGACTGAATGAATGAACACAAGTGATAATGAATGTTAATACATGTGCTCTAGAATTGTTTCTTGCCTAGTAGGAAGTTGTAACTACTTATCTATGCTCTTACTCATATGAAAATAAAAGAATAATAAGGTGACTAATATATAATAATAATAATATATAATAATAATAATAATAATAATAATAATATATATAATAAGGTTACTATAGTGTGAAATTCATGTATCAAATGTTTTGTCATTGACAATTTACACTCACAATGAATATATTCATTCGGCTGCAGAAGAATCCAAAAATTGATCAACTTACATTGATCATTTGTTTGCAGCCCACCCGAAGGAACCTCACCGTCCACTGGAGGGCCACAGACCACAGTTTCAGAAACACTGCTCTACATGAAGCCTTGGACATCCATTGTGCATCTTCTGGATGTAATAACAATGTTCTGAGAGAAATTCTTTAGAGATCCATAACATGCACACTGGATATCCACAGTCATCTGTGGTTTATGGTATATCTACATCCATAGCATGCACATTGGATATTCAGAGTCATCCATGATGGCTTTTATATATACATCCATGACATGCACACTGGATATCCACAGTCATCCATAATGGATGTTCTATCTACATCCATAGGTGGGACATACGGACGTTCACAGGACATCTAATAAAGGCAATTGGGATATTCATGGAGGTCCACTGGATATCATGATAATCCATTGACTAAACCCATTGGATGTCCAACGGACGTCATTGTTCCGTGTGGGTTGTAATTTCTGCGAGCGGTGGATCCAGGATTTTTTCATAGGGGGAGGGGCAAAGATTTCAAAGAAGCTGGGTTACATGCTTTCATCACGTGCACCGCACCTATATAATTCTCCTGTTATGTTCATGCAACTAATGCACTGCATACAGCATTACAGAAAACTAATGTCACCACCATGTTGTACCACACTGGATTGTGGTACAAGGCGCTGGCTATGAAGCCATTTTTCTGTAATGTTGTATGCAGTGTATTAGCTGCATCAACTTAATGAAAGACTCAGGCATGCCTGTGTAGGCCAACCTGATGACAGCAGTGCATGGTGCACACACTCCACATACTGCATACCTGACAGGTTTACTGGACCGTGTGTGGCGCGGCATTTAGTTTTCTTAGCCATCGATGTTGCTTTTATGATGATATACATGTATATGCTACTACATTCATCATGCCCATCACCACTCTCTCTTTCTCTCTCTCTCTCACTCTCTCCCCTTTTTTAGGGGCATGCGCCCCCTGCGTCCACTGGATCCGCCACTGCCCCATTCCCCGAGATATCAACTGCTTATTTAATAATTAATTAGCAACCAAAACAGAATCCTGGTTGCATAGTGATACCAGAAGCTCCACTGAAGTGAAATCTCCTTCTACAAAATGTTGTCAAGCAAACTGTGTATAAATTCAGTAAAATTTTCGAATGCAACCAGATCATAATAATTGATTTTTTTTTTGGTTAACTAAAAAAAAAAAAATGAAAATTTAAGGCACTTCTTAGGATTTTATTCTATCAGAAACTTGATACTACTGTATTATGACCGCAACATTTATTTGACACGTGTTATGAACACGGTGAACACTGTCTTCTCTATGACATACAATAAAATTATTCACCTGTGCCAATTGTATTTAAAACGCCAACGTTTCATTGACGTATCGTAGTTTTACAGAGAAAGAGAGAGACGTGTCGTAAGTAAGGCAGTGGTTTTTTTTTTTAATTTTATTTTGCATTTTACAAATTGAATATGTTAAGTTTAAATTAATTATTTTTAGGCATATTTCACTTAATTATTTTATATTACTATATATAAAATTTGTATTTTGTAATATTTCTATGTTCCTTTTGTTGTGATTTTTGTCAAAACCTCACCACATATGCACACTCAACTTGCAATCACCATCCACGTGGCAAATTTCAAACAGAACCTCCATTTGCAAGAAAAATTACATCAAAATTGCATACATATATTGCATAACATGAAAATAATATAAATCTGGTTACTCTTACCCAAAAATAATGATACTGTACAGTTTATTTAAAGTTAAGTTAAACGAAAAAAAAAAAAACGTGACAACACAATTAACCTATGAGGTAATAGTGATATACAATATGCTCAATAGATTGATCTATTGTGACACCCTGTATTTCATCACCCTTTCAGAACAACAGCTTTTGGGGTCCCTGTATCTCAAGTGTCCTATTTCAGCCCCTCTTCTAGATCCAGAGGACCCCTAAAAACACATCAACATCCATGTTCCGTGAATCAGCAGATGATACCTGTCGAGGCACGGTCCCATGAGCATGACACTGGCTAAATTTATGAAAGCCTGTGTCTCGAATACCTCGTGGTTCATTCGGTTGGGGGTCACTACAGCTACCAAGGCTCACAAGCGCTACAAGGGGGAGAACCGCTACTTGGGTCACTATAGCTACCAAAAAATAGGGGGACAAAATATAGACCTTTTTTCATCACTTTCTCGTCACTACAGCTAAAAAAATAACCTTTTCCCCCTAACCTAACGGAACCTTACCTAACCGAACCTTAACGATCCTAACCAAAAAGTACCGATACTAACCGAACCTAACCGATCCTAACCGAACCTAACCGATCCTAACCGAACCTAACCGATCCTAACCAAACCTAACCGATCCTAACCGAACCTAACCGAACCTAACCGATCCTAACCAAACCTAACCGATCCTAACCAAACCTAACCGATCCTAACCGAACCTAACCGATCCAAACCAAACCGAACCTAACCGATCCAAACCAAACCAAACCGAACCTTACCGAACATAATGAAACCTAATCGAACATAATGAAACCTAATCGAACATAATGAAACCTAATCGAACATAATGAAACCTAATCGAACATAATGAAACCTAATCGAACATAATGAAACCTAATCGAACATAATGAAACCTAACTGAACCGAACGTAATCTAAACTGAACGTATTGATAAATAAAAAGGCCTATATTTTTGGGTAGCTGTAGTGACCCTTGGTAGCTGTAGTGACCCAGTTAGCTGTAGTGAGCCAGTCCCGTTCATTCACTGATTCACAAAACATGTTATAATTCATGTCAATGGTCCGGTGGCTAAAGAACACCATGGTCTTATCAGTCATTCTCTATTTGATGTATACTACGGTTCGGTTACAATAAATAAGTACTTCGTTCAACGTGCATTCGTCTCGCCTGTTTTGTTTTGTTTTCTTCTCGACAATTGCGAATTTAAGAGAAAATCCATGCGAACGGTTGGAGTCAAGCCTAATCAACTACACGCTCTCTAAGCCAAAGGCTGTTCCCACCCTAAACGAAGAGAGCCTAGGCCTGAGTCCCGTAACAGGGGCTTTACACTGTCATACTGTTGTGATCGACAAAATTGAGATTATTTATTATTATGTATTTTTTTTTTTAGATCCAATTGTTTCGACATGTCAAAGGTACTATATTTGTCATTGGGTATGTTGGTTATTTTCACAATGCTTATTCCATTAGAGGGTAAGTCATTTTTAGAAAATATTTTCTATATATCTAAAGCTCTGTCTGTCTGTCTGTATGTATGTATGTATGTAACGCTGTGCAAATAAGGACAAAAAAAAAACATTTAAGCACGTCGGAATTTATTTAAATTTAAATGAACCGGTTTTTTCTCATGGTCATAGTTAAATAGTTTTAGTAGCCAAATTAAACTAGAATTTTGCCCCTGGCATTTATGGCGGGTTATCCCACTCGTCATTATATATATATATAATATCCCAGGTCTGTGTGTGTGTGTGTGTGTGTGGAGTAACAAAAACCATTGATTGAAGCATGTCGGAATTTATATAAATTTGAATAAATGAACCGTTTTTTTTTTCTCTTCCTTTTTCACTCTTCTTTTGGAAAGTGTAGAAGGGGGGGGGGGAGAGAGAAAGAAAAGTTGGAGGGGGTGAGGGGAAAAGTTTGGAAAGTGTAGAAGGGGAGAGAGAGAGAAAAGTGGGAGGGGGTGACTGAAGTTGAAATGAAATTAGTAAAAAAAGGAAAAAACGACGCGCATGCGCACAATTGCCTTTGAATTTTGCTCCCGTCATTTATGACGGGTTACCCCACTAGTATATATACAGTATATTAAACCAGGTCTGTGTAATGTGTGTGTGTTTAATGATGTACAAACCTTGAAGCACGTCGGAATTTATATAAATTTAAATGAATAAATGAACTGCTTTTTTTCTCAAGGTCAACTGTATGTTGTGCTCTCCCAATCCAAGAACCCCATAATATTAAATTAGAGAGGGGGAAAGGTTGGAAAGTGTAGAAGGCGAGGGGTAGGGGAGAGAGAGAAACGTGGAGGGGGGAAAAAGTGGGAGGGGGAAACTGAAATTGAAATGAAAGGAGTAAAAAAGGAACAAACGACGCGCATGCGCACACCAGACTCATTTCCTCTTTCAAATATAAAAAGGGGAGGGGATAATAGTAGCAAAATTAAACTACAGTTTATCACAGGCAATTGTGCCCAGCATTAGAATTTCTTTTCATCCGCCCTATTATGAACGTCATCAATTTCTAATTGGGTTTGTTACTTGGTCTGACGTCATAAAAGGGCGGAGGAAATAAAATTCTAATGCTGGGCACAATTGCCTGTGAATTTTGCTCCCGTCATTTATGACGGGTTACCCCACTAGTTTTTAAATAACAACCATATAAAGTAGTAACTTATAGCGCATAACGTGCAGAATTCCTAATTTTTCTGTCACCAAAAAGAAGTCTAAGGTCGCTGGGGCTGTCGTCGCAATGTATTTACTAGGAAAAGACGCCAACCTTGGCACACAGTTGAAAGTCGCCTGTGTGCCAATAATGCAGTCCATCCATAGGAAATGCATTGCGACGACAACCCCGCGACCTTCGACTTCTGTTTGTCGCCAAATGGAGATTTCTCTTATATTAATAATAAATTTTGCTTCTTTTTCTCCTAAAGGTAACTGGCTTACAAAGAATCTAAAAGGTATATTTAAAATTACTTATGAGCAGCTGATTTTCAAACTGTGACGTTTTCGCGTCCAAAAAGTTCAAACATTCGCCATCTAGTGCTACATGGACAAATTAAATAACTATTCAGCCACCTTAAATGATTGAACTAACTTTCTGATTTCTAAAGATTTCAAATGGTTTGGACTGAAAAAATTATTTTCAAGGAAGCGCTTGGAATATACACTAACCCCGGAAGGTATATGCACATTGTACAGTATATTACGAGCTTAGGACTCTCGAACGTGCATAATTGAAGTTGCAATCTCTTCTTGAATGTTGTGGCCAAGTAATAACATCGGGTTTTTTTTTTTGCAATATTCAAAGGCGGTTTTTATTTTATACAATTTTGAATTATGCTAATTTGTTTGACCCATGTTAAAGACCACTAACTTCAAAAAGGTCCATTTTGCTAGCCATCTTTCAGTTCATGTTTCATCTTTAAGCAAAATTGGGTTGTATTCTTTAATATGATCTTAAAGTATTAAGGTAAATTCATGACGTTTCGAAGTGCATTTTGGTTGCTAGGAACCATTTGTGCAACTTTGGAACCGCAAAATACATCATGTCTCGTGGCAGGTGAAACTATTGTGTCTAGGCTCTTCAGAGCCGAAATATTTGTAGCAACTAAACTAGTGAACGGCAATTCAAAACACCATGAATTTGTCTTATTACTTTTGTAGAACATAAAGAACATACGCCATTTTTCTTAAAGCTGAAAGATGTTTCTAAAAAAACGGAAAGCTGGCTAGCAAAATGTACTCCTTTAAGGTGAATGGTTTTTAATAGGAATGGGGCATTCGAATCCTCAAATCCCGCGAATCCCGCGAATCTTGAAAAATATTCGAGATTCGAAAACTCGAATCCATGCGCTTTTTTCGTCTTTCGAATCCTAGCCTAAAAAACTATTAAAAAGTTTGGTAAAATTAGTTTTAACTCCATTGACGTAAAATAGAAGAAGAGTTCACTAACAAAAAAAAAAAAAACCGGCGACTGTTGCAATTTCGGTGGTATCCGGACAAATGGATCACCTTGTGGCGAACCTGAGTGTCACACTTGTTTTTTTTTTCTTATTATTAATAATTTAATATTTAATATTATTTAATTTATTTGTACCTTCTTAATGAATAATATAGGATTCTTATATAAAGGATTCGAGAGATTCGGGACATTTGAGGAATTTGAGAACCTTTTAGGAATCGGATTCGAGAAAATTTAGGATTCGTCCCACCTCTAGTTTTTAACATAGATCAAGCAAATTAGCATAATTCAAAATTCGAGACCATGTTTTTGCACACGTCGCACCCTCGGCCCAGGAGAGTGGCGCAACTAAAAAAAAACACTTTTTGGGGGGAAAATGAGTTTGAAGTTAAGAGAAGATTCATAGCTTACTTTGCTTAGCTTTTCAAGTTCCAAAAACCGTTTTAACTATTCATAATATTGGTTTATTTGGCTCCCCTACAATAGATTCAGAAAATGCAACTATAAACTCATTCCCTCCCCCCCCCCCCAAAAAAAGTGTTTTCTTTTAGTTGTGCCACTCTCTTCCAGCCGAGGTCCGACATCGAATTTCGCTTAACCTTGCATCTACGAAGTCATGCAGCACGTGCACCCTGGAGTGTCTAGGCTCTTAAGAGGCTACATCCCAAAAGTATTTCGAAAAATCTCCTCAAAGAACCACTTAGTTTTTTTTATATTGAAGTGATTTTGATATTTTTATTGCCCTTCTAGAAAGGCAGTGAGTGGGTGATAATAAAGGAATTTATTTCTTTTTATTATTTTGTTTCTCATATCAATAAGAAAGAAATTCCCCCCCCCCCCCCCCCCCCCCCCCCCCGGTTCCTCTTTCAATCATTTATTTTTTAGGGGCAATAAATTACTATTCTCTATTTTTTAAACTTCAGCTTGGCTTTACAATTTCAAATTCTGGCCGATTTTCTGGTAAGAAAAAAAAGTTCAGATTGGCTCAACTTTTTCTTTGCACAGAATCTTGTTTTAATATTCTGACCAATTAGAGCAGCTCAAACCACGTAATAAAATCAACCCCTCACTTTTTAATAAAGAGAGGAGTGCAAGGTTGGGGCGACTGAATAAGCGCCAAATTGAACAAACGCCAAACTGAATAAGCGCCAAATTGAACAAACGCCAAACTGAATAACCGCCAAATTTTTGGCTTTTATTCAGTTTGGCGTTTCTTCCATTTGGCGCTTATTCAGTTTGGCGTTTGTTCCATTTGGCGCTTATTCAGTTTGGCGTTTGTTCCATTTGGCATTTATTCAGTTTGGCGGTTATTCAGGTTTTTTGTAAATTCTGATGGTCCAAATATTGTGAGCTTTTATAGACGTCAGACTGTGCAGATTTACAAACAGAACATGCTAACCTAACCTAACCTAACCTAACCTAACCAATCCTAACCTAACCTAACCTAACCAAACCGAACCTAACCTAACCTAACAATGTGTTTATCACATTTTGGCGGTTATTCAGTTTGGCGCTTGTTCAGTTTGGCGTTTGTTCCATTTGGCACTTATTCAGTTTGGCGTTTGTTCCATTTGGCTTTTATTCAGTTTGGCGTTTGTTCCATTTGGCGTTTATTCAGTTTGGCGTTAGTTCAGATTGGCGTTTGTTCAGATTGGCGTTTGTTCAATTTGGCGCTTGTTCAATTTGGCGCTTGATCAGCACCACCGCAAGGTTGTACCCTAAAGCCTAAAGGTCATTTTTACAGTTGTAAAGGGTGAGGGTGGTGGGACCACTTTCTCAAAACGGATGACGTCACGCCATTTTCCAATGTTAATTTCTGTTCTGATGTGTGACCACCATTATAAAGACGGATAAGAATATTAGTTTTCTTTTTCTTTTCTGGGGAGATTTTCCCCAAAAAAAATTCCGTATGTGTGTCTCCCGCTTTAATTTACATTAAATTAAATAAAAAATGACATCTCAATACTAAGGTAATATAAAAAATAACCCAAACGAAGCCAACACATTAGCACACGTGCTGATATTTTTCCTATTATTTGTTAAATTATTTTTAGGGATTTTTATGAACATTTTAATTTTAATGTTTTTCTTAATCTATGGAGTTTAACATAAGAGTTAGAAATTCGCAATTTTTAAATAGTTTTTTAAAAAAATCACTGCACTTCCCAATTTTTTGTCATTCTATCACTCGATCAGCATATATTTAAGGTCCACATTGAACCATCAAAATTGGACAAATGTATATTTTTTCTTTAACATTGAGTCCATGGGCTCAATATAAAAATGATGCTAGAACACCTTGTGGAGATTTTTCGAACTAATTTTGAAATGTAGCCTCTTAACTAAAATTGCAATTTATTTTTGTAATATAAAAACCTAACACATTTTTTTTTTCAAAAACTACAAAAGAACTGAATTCACGGTGCATACGTTGTGAAGATGTGACGGACTTATACGACACCATTCTTACAGTAGAAAACGATCCTCTTGTAGGCAAGCCACCCTTTATGATACCCTTAATTCGACGGTGCAATGGTTGCGAACATATCACAAGAATGGCTCTCCCACATTTTCAAAAACTCTCTAGTGTAAGTGACAGACATGCTAGTGTTCAAAGTGATAAACAGTTGTACTGGATATAGACATTTACTCTAGACACTTGCCCTAGATCCACCTGTCCTAAAGGAACACTTGCCCTAGATCCACCTGTCCTAAAAGAACACTTGCCCTAGATCCACCTGTCCTAAAGGAACACTTGCCCTAGATCCACCTGTCCTAAAGGAACACTTGCCCTAGATCCACCTGTCCTAAAGGAACACTTGCCCTAGATCCACCTGTCCTAAAGGAACACTTGCCCTAGATCCACCTGTCCTAAAAGAACACTTGCCCTAGATCCACCTGTCCTAAAGGAACACTTGCCCTAGATCCACCTGTCCTAAAGGAACACTTGCCCTAGATCCACCTGTCCTAAAGGAACACTTGCCCTAGATCCACCTGTCCTAAAGGAACACTTGCCCTAGATCCACCTGTCCTAAAGGAACACTTGCCCTAGATCCACCTGTCCTAAAGGAACACTTGCCCTAGATCCACCTGTCCTAAAGGAACACTTGCCCTAGATCCACCTGTCCTAAAGGAACACTTGCCCTAGATCCACCTGTCCTAAAGGAACACTTGCCCTAGATCCACCTGTCCTAAAGGAACACTTGCCCTAGATCCACCTGTCCTAAAGGAACACTTGCCCTAGATCCACCTGTCCTAAAGGAACACTTGCCCTAGATCCACCTGTCCTAAAGGAACACTTGCCCTAGATCCACCTGTCCTAAAGGAACACTTGCCCTAGATCCACCTGTCCTAAAGGAACACTTGCCCTAGATCCACCTGTCCTAAAGGAACACTTGCCCTAGATCCACCTGTCCTAAAGGAACACTTGCCCTAGATCCACCTGTCCTAAAGGAACACTTGCCCTAGATCCACCTGTCCTAAAGGAACACTTGCCCTAGATCCACCTGTCCTAAAGGAACACTTGCCCTAGATCCACCTGTCCTAAAGGAACACTTGCCCTAGATCCACCTGTCCTAAAGGAACACTTGCCCTAGATCCACCTGTCCTAAAGGAACACTTGCCCTAGATCCACCTGTCCTAAAGGAACACTTGCCCTAGATCCACCTGTCCTAAAGGAACACTTGCCCTAGATCCACCTGTCCTAAAGGAACACTTGCCCTAGATCCACCTGTCCTAAAGGAACACTTGCCCTAGATCCACCTGTCCTAAAGGAACACTTGCCCTAGATCCACCTGTCCTAAAGGAACACTTGCCCTAGATCCACCTGTCCTAAAGGAACACTTGCCCTAGATCCACCTGTCCTAAAGGAACACTTGCCCTAGATCCACCTGTCCTAAGGGAACACTTGCCCTAGATCCACCTGTCCTAAGGGAACATTTGCCCTAGACACTTGCCCTAAGGGAACATTTGCCCTAGACACTTGCCCTAAGGGAACATTTGTTCTAGACACTTGCCCTAAAGGAACATTTGCCCTAAAACCATTTGCCATAAAACCATTTGCACTGAAGGGAAGTCTGTCCTAAAATGATTTGCCTTAAAGAACATTTGCCCTAAAACCACTTTTTGTTCTCTCCTTTCATACGGTTTAGTGTCTTTCGGTGGAGTATGTTAAATAGGTTCTGCATGCCACAGGTGCACAAAAAAGCCAAATAACAAATTTACACTACTGATTAAGGCAAATGTTTTAGGGCAAGTGGTTTTAGAGCAAATGTCCCTTTAGAACAAATAGTTTTAGAGCAAATGTCCCTTTAGAACAAATAGTTTTAGAGCAAATGTCCCTTTAGAACAAATAGTTTTAGAGCAAATGTCCCTTTAGAACAAATAGTTTTAGGGCAAATGCCCCTTTAGGGCAAATGATTTTAGGGCAAATGATTTTAGGGCAAATGATTTTAGGGCAAATGACTTTAGGGCAAATGACTTTAGGGCAAATGACTTTAGGGCAAATGACTTTAGGGCAAATGACTTTAGGGCAAATGACTTTAGGGCAAATGACTTTAGGGCAAATGACTTTAGGGCAAATGACTTTAGGGCAAATGACTTTAGGGCAAATGACTTTAGGGCAAATGACTTTAGGGCAAATGACTTTAGGGCAAATGACTTTAGGGCAAATGACTTTAGGGCAAATGACTTTAGGGCAAATGACTTTAGGGCAAATGACTTTAGGGCAAATGACTTTAGGGCAAATGATTTTAGGGCAAATGATTTTAGGGCAAATGATTTTAGGGCAAATGATTTTAGGGCAAATGATTTTAGGGCAAATGATTTTAGGGCAAATGATTTTAGGACAAATGATTTTAGGGCAAATGATTTTAGGGCAAATGATTTTAGGGCAAATGATTTTAGGACAAATGATTTTAGGACAAATGATTTTAGGACAAATGATTTTAGGACAAATGATTTTAGGACAAATGATTTTAGGACAAATGATTTTAGGACAAATGATTTTAGGACAAATGATTTTAGGACAAATGATTTTAGGACAAATGATTTTAGGACAAATGATTTTAGGACAAATGATTTTAGGACAAATGATTTTAGGACAAATGATTTTAGGACAAATGATTTTAGGACAAATGATTTTAGGACAAATGATTTTAGGACAAATGATTTTAGGACAAATGATTTTAGGACAAATGATTTTAGGACAAATGATTTTAGGACAAATGATTTTAGGACAAATGATTTTAGGACAAATGATTTTAGGACAAATGATTTTAGGACAAATGATTTTAGGACAAATGATTTTAGGACAAATGATTTTAGGACAAATGATTTTAGGACAAATGATTTTAGGACAAATGATTTTAGGACAAATGATTTTAGGACAAATGATTTTAGGACAAATGTCTATAGGACAAATGTCTATAGGGCAAATGTCTATAGGGCAAATGTCTATAGGGCAAATGTCTATAGGGCAAATGTCTATAGGGCAAATGTCTATAGGGCAAATGGCTTTAGGGCAAGTGTCTGTAGGGCAAATGGCTTTAGGGCAAGTGTTTGTAGGGCAAATGGCTTTAGGGCAAGTTTACATAGAGCAAATAGCTTTAGGGCAAGTTTCTGTAGGGCAAATGTCTTTAGGGCAAGTGTCTGTAGGGCAAAAGTCTGTAGGGCAAAAGTCTGTAGGGCAAATGTATGTAGGGCAAATGTCTTTAGGGCAAGTCTCTGTAGGGCAAATGTCTTTAGTGCAAATGTCCCACACCCCTGTTGTACTATATTTTTGCAAACTCTATAATGCTGCGGTTACAGTGGATGCGCTGTCTGACGACAAATTGTTGTATGCTCCGCACGTTGTCGTAAATTTGAAGGGAAAACACATTTACAATGCATGCGAGTGTGTCACACAGTGTCGTAAAATATCTTTGGTCCGACCATTTCAAAAACATGAAAAGTACATGTAGTGAGGGGTGGACAGAGAAGTGTTTGTGACGTGTTTCAACTTTTTTGGAATTTGTTTAAAGAGACCATTTCCTCAAGTAATTTATTTACAAAATATCTGTCAAGACTTATCCAACAATTACCAAAACAATTTCTTAAAATTAAAAATAATTAAAAAAATTAAAAATCAATTGACTTCACATAAATGAACTTTATCAGATAGATGCGCCACCAAACAACAAACATTGGCAATAAAAAACCTCAAGCCTACCCTTCTACTCAGATACTGTTTTCACCTCACATTACTTCTAATTCCTTATTCAAATACACGTTATTCCCTATTTAATATTTAAATTATCTCACGTGGCACGTGGTTCTAGAGCTGACTGAAAGTTTGTATAGAGTTTACTATGAATAGGGAATACATGTATTTGAATTAGGAATTATAGAAATATGAGTTGGCAACAGGGTAGACTTTTTTATATTTCATATATTGTTGTTTGGTGACTCATAAAATTCACTTCAATTTTTAATTTTTTTTCATGATTTTCATGACATTTTTTATTTTAAAAATTATTTTTTTACAAGAAATTTCTAGAGGTATTGGTCTCTTTGACAATCGATTGTGATGTTTGTCGTCAGACAACGTGCCGCAGTGGCGTAGCTAGGGAACTGCAAGACCCGCAACTACTAGGGGGCGCAAGAGGTTTGGGGGCGCAAAAAACAAAATGAAAGTCGATGTATTTTCAAAAATAATTGAATAAATTAAGCAAGTGATTCCGAATCACTCGCTTAATTTATTTAATTATTTTCGAAAATAAATCGACTTTCATTTTGTTTATTGTGCATAGAAATCTTTTTAGGGGTACTATTTTGATGAACAGCGGAACGGTCCAAACAATGGTACAAACAGTCGGAAAAATAGTAGGAACAGTCCGAAGGTTTGGTTTTAAGAATTATTAAATCAAATTAGTCCATTGTTCCGACTTGTTCAATGGGAGGAACAGTCGAAAAAATGGACAAATGTGATTTTTCAATCTTCAAGCTTTCAATCAACAAGCTTCATTTTACGAAACCTAATCTTCCGACTGTGGAGAGGGCGGGAAAGCGAGCGCAAAGTTTTACACGGAGGTGGGGCGCAACCAAGCCTAGCTATGCCACTGACGTGCCATCCAGAAGAACAATGACAAAATAAATATCTATTCTGCCACCTTAAGAAGTAAAAAGCAATTCTAATTAACATCTTGCATTGTACATAATTATATTACAGGTCCATGACGCATGTCGAAGAAAAATTGCACCAGTTAATGCTGTAATTGCTTGCTATAGTTTTGATAGGATTTGGCATGGTGGAGTTTTTCTCGGTTGTACAATGAGTGGATTTTATGCAAGTATTTTCTAAATGTTGAACGGCAGCGCAAGCAAAATATATCTGTACTAGAAAGAAAGCCCGTCTTCGACGGGTGTGATAGCGTTTCACCTAAGACATAGATTATATAACTTAAGTTACACTTGATTGATTCGCCTGAAATTTTCACCATAAAGAGAGCATCTTATACAGAAAACAAATAAATACAGAAAACACATTTTTTAAAAAGGTAAAAATTAAAAAGAATTAAAAACTGGAAATTGACCTTTTCACAATTATAGACGCACTAATAAACTTTTCACTTTTATTACAGTGACAAAATAAAACACTGAACACAACAGTAACATTAAACATTCTTTTCTACATACTGGAAATTTACAGAAATTCTGCCCGAAGTAGCTAAAGTGGCACTTTTCAGCTCTACTAATGTATTATAATCATGGCAATCTGCTTAATCATCATTCATCAAGTACGGTGATGTACCAAATGTTCTCTATAGGATTTAAGTTGAGGGAACATCTCGGCCGTTCGAAACTGGTGATATTTTGGTTTTGTAACCATTTCTTCATTAGATTACTGGAGCGAGCTGGTGCATTTTCTTGTTGGAATACTAAGCTAATGCTAGGGAATCAATGTTTCTAAGAGCCATTTTGAATATTAGCAAATGACAGATATAGTTCCATTTTTCGCCGTTTAATGGCACCCCACAGCGAAGCCATTGAAGCAAATGAGAAAGAGAAATTCCTTTTTTAAAAAATACATAGTTCAGGCAAATGTTGTTTTCTGCAACGAAAATTGTTATTTTCAAAATTCAAATTGCAATATGTACATAACAATATTGCTCATCTAGTGATACGTTGGTAAAAAATTATAATTAGTTTTTCTATTTTTAATTTCATTTTAAAATCTCGTATTTTTTTAGCTCATGTTAAATCCCATAGGCCACAAAAGCTCCTCCCGTTTATACATTTTATAGGATCTAAATTTCCCACTAACAATAAGTTTCATAATACCCTAAAATTTGACCACTAATTGTATACGACTCATTACTCACCATTGTAGATCAAAACTTGCTCTTCCTTTTTTTAGTATTGCATATTTATCAAAAAAATTTGTTATTAAAATATAGCCACTTCTATCCATCGACAAGAGAAAAGATGGCAGACAAAAGTGTATCAAAATTGAATTTTTTGTCACAAGTTGACGTCACAGATTTTTGTAAGTTTTTTTCACTGTAGGCTCTTAAGGCAGTGCATATCCTCCCAACATTGTCTGATAAATGATATTTGTTTTGGTTGAAATGAATCCTAAGCTATGCATTTCAAAAACTATGCTACTCATTCCAAAGACACTAAATGTTTCCCATATCATTAGGCTCACCCACTGCCAAAATTTCGATTAGAAAAATATTGTGGTTTTTTCCTCACATCCTTCCAATATGAAGAAAAAAAAAGAAAAAAAAAATTCAAGATCATCAACATTGAATTTTTCCCTCTCAGAAAGTTTGGTGGTGGGAGCCTAACAATATGAGAAGTGTTTTTAGTGTCCCCTGTATGAAGTAGCTTTTCCTTCATTTCAACCAAAAAAATCATGTTTATTATCAGACAAAGATATGAGTGTTTACTAACCAAATAAAGTGTTAGCTTAGTATTCAAGCAAGAAAATGCACCAGTTTACTACAGTAACATAAGAAATGAATGGTTAATAAACGAAAATATCACCACCGGTGTGTCCCCCGGACTTAATCCTACAGAAATCTTTTAGGACATCATTGTACATAATAATTAGGCAGATTGCTATTATTATACTACATCAGTAGAGCTGAAAAGTGCCATTTTAGCTGCTTCGGGCCGAATTTTTGTAAATTTGCTTATAAATATTGTTTAAAGTATCTAGAAATCATTCTTTTAAGTTATAAAACATTAGGACAGTCTTATACTTTATTAATTTTAATGTTACTGTTGTGTTCAGTATGTGATTTTGTCACAATAATTAATAAAAGTGAAAAGTTCATTAGTTCGTTTATAATTATGAAATGGCCATTTTCCAGTATTTAATTTTCTAAATTTTTACCTTTTTAAGAAAAAAATTTCTGCCTAGCAGAACGTTTATAATATAGGATGCTTTCATTTTGTTGAAAACTTCAGGAAAATCTATTGAGTGTAGCCTGAGTTATAAACAATTTCTGAGTTGTGTCTATATATATGAAACGCACTGTATAACATCTCAGATTGAGAACATTTCCAGATATACATTTTGAGTAAATACTTTTCTTGATCCTCGTATAAGCCTGCCTTGTGCTGAAAAAATGAATGTACAAAAACCCCAGCCAGGACTTGAACCGAGCACCTCTCACTTCTCTGCCAGACTTAACCAATTTTGCTACCAATGTAAATTGTGAGATCAAAGGTGACCTTTGCCATAACCCACGTGGGTTAATTTATTCTTTAGAAAAACGTGATGCAATAAAACCTGTTTTCCTGGCTGCGAACTTTTCATGCTCAGGGGTTTTGGAGAAATTTCTAATGTAGCCTACAACAAAAGCCCATCTAAAGATGTGTATACTGGTTAATTTTCACGATTCTAGAGTGTGTAGTTTCCGAGAACATTCGTACACAGAGGGAGGGAGGGATAGAGAGTGTCAGCCCTTAGCAAATTATGATATTAGATATCACTAAATATAAAAACTATTCACTTGAAACTTGTGTTGATTTGTGAACTGTTGATTTTCGAAATCTGATTTATTCTGTTAAATAAATCTGTGGCTGTGATTTAAAAAAAAAAACTATATTCATCTTTAAACAGGAGCCATTTTGCTTGCGCCATCTGATAAATTGGTTTTTTTTTTTGGCGATTCGTGAACAATTTTTTTATTTATATTTCAAGATTGCTGAGCAACGTGGCCATGAATCGTTTGTAAGGAAACACATACGGTATAATCATTGTAAGGGAGTTTATTTTCTGGACTGTGGTGAAAATTACTACTTTATAGCATTTCCAAATAAAAAATGATCTCATATTATTTGCATTTTAATTTTACATCTTAAAGTTCAAAGCGGCAATCACATTTTTGCAATATTTAAGTCTACATTGCAAAATGACTTCGAAAAATCTCCACAAAGAGTGCTAGCATCGTGTTTATATTGACCCCACAGACCCGATGTTAAGGAAAAAACGTTTATTTTTATAAAATACACAGTCGCGACAATATGTTCATTTTTCATATTTAAAGTTGGCCAATTTTGATGGATCAAAGTGCAATGTGCATCTTAAATATATGCTGATCTAGTGATAGAATGACAAAAAATTGGCAAGTGTTTTTCTATTTAAAAAAACATTTCAAAATCGCGATTTTCTAACTCATGTTAAACTCCATTTCACTTACGAGCATTACGAGCATTTTAATGGATGTTTTTTTCTTACAAAGCACGTACTCGTGCTTTGTAAGAAAAAAACATCCATTAAAATGCTCGTAAAATAATTTTAAAAACTACAAGTAAACCACAGTGAAGCCAACGCATTTTAATTACCTTCACTATATGATAATAAATCTGAAAAAAAAAAACATTTTTTAATTTTTATTTTAAAAAAATGTTTAACACTTAAGAGCCTACAGTGGAAAAAAAACTTACAAAAATCTTCGCATGTAGGCACTTCTGTAGCTTTGACGTCAACTTGTGACAAAAAATTCAATTTTGATACATTTTTGTCCGCCATCTTTTCTCTTATTGATGGATAGAAGTGGCTATATTTTAATAACGACTCTTTTTTGATAAATAGGCACTACTGAAAAAAGGATGAGCAACTTTTGATCTACAAAAGAGATATGTATGATATGTAGAGATATGTAAAAGAGATTGTATACAATTAGTGGTCAAATTTTAGGGTATTATGAAACTTATTGTTAGTGGGAAATTTAGATCCTATAAAATTTATAAACGGAGGAGCTTTTGTGGCCTATGGAATACAACATGATCTAAAAAAATACGAGATTTTAAAATGAAATTAAAAATAGAAAAACTAATTATAAATTTGTACCAACTTATCACTAGATGAGCAATATTGTTATGTACATATTGCAATTTGAATTTTGAAAATCACAATTTTTGTTGCAGAAAACAAAACATTTGCCTGAACCATCTATTTTTTAAAATAGGAATTTCTCTTTCTCATTGGCTTCTATGGCTTAGCTGTGGGGCGCCACTAAATGGCGAAAAGTGGAACTATAACTGTCATCTGCTAATATTCAAAATGGCGTCACACATATAGGCTCTTAAAAACTAACACTAACATTCTGCCGTTCATCAAAATAGCGCCCAGTGGCGTAGCTAGAGTTTGTGCCGCCCAGGGTGGTCCTTGAGTTTGCCGCCCCCTACCTCACAAAAAACACCACGATACACCTCAGTGGCATAACCAGGATTCTCGTCTGAGAGGGGTCAAACGATATTATCGATAACCAGTGATTAAAATGGTTTATATAATTTTATATAAATTATGACATTTTAAATAAACCAGTATCCGGACCTAAATACATCATGCTAGATTGCGGAATAAATTCCACGAGCGCAGCGAGCGACAAAATTTTTCTAATTTCTTCTTGGGCCATCTTAAATGAGTTTTATAAAGCTCCGTCTACTATCCCGACAGGAAAAAAAAAAACTTTTCTTTTAGTTGGTGCCGCTCCCAAAAAAAGGCCGCGCAAGGCAGACCGCCCCCCTCGCCACGCTACTAATAGCATCTCTCCTGGTTTTGTCGACAGAGCCGACTACATTTTGCAGTCGAACTCGACACTCAAAACTGGTTTGTGGAAACATGCGAATAGGATGTTGTTTACATGTTAGAATTTAGTTAGATATTGTACATTAAACACGTGTTTCACTTTCGATTACCATGTGTTGGTACGAAAAATCTGAATAAAACTTCCCAGATTTAAATGTTAAATTTTAAACAACTTTCACTTTTATTCCTGCCAACGACCGATCGCAAGGTTCGAATACATTTTGTTACATTTTGTAACTAATATTTTATTATACTATTTTTACATTATATATTACATTATACATTATATTTCATATTTTTTTTTACCAACTTATTTTATTCTATGTTATAATTTTTCTTCAGAGCAACCTTAAATTTAAAGAGACCATTACCTCCAGATATTTCTTTTTCTAAATATTATCAAGATTTAACCTAACGATTTTCAAAATTTAAAAAAAAAAATTGAAAATCAATTAACTTCATCTAAATGGACTTTATCAGATAGATGCGCCACCCAACAACAAACATTGACAATAAGATAAAAAACAAAGTATACTCCTTTACTCGGATTCGGATGTCGTCTCTTCACATTACTTTTAACTCCCTATTCAAATACAAGTATTTCCTATTCATTTCAAAGTACTATGGATTTAATATGTGAAATTATACCCCTCCTGCCCACGTGGCTCTCGAGTTGATTGGAAGCATGTATTGAGTTGAATATGACTAATGAATACATGCATTTGATTAAGGAATTATGGAAATGTGAGCTGACAACATTCACCACTAAATTGAGGGGTTCACTTTCGTTTTTTGAAATTTAAAATGGCGTTGTTTGGTGAATCATGAAAAGTCACTTCATTTTTATGTTTTTTTAACGATAAATTTAATAAAATAAATTTTTAATTAAAATTAAAAATAAGTCATTGAAATGACTTATTTTTAATTTTAAAAATTATTTTGGCAATCGTTGGGTAAGTCTTGACAATATTTTAACAAAAAAAATTCTTGGGGGGGAGTGGTAATGGTTTCTTTAAGTTTAGCATAAAACCGAAAATTGTAAGAGAGTTTGTATTCAGAGTTTATGAAAAGCGAGTTTTGCAGACAATGCGGAGCGATTGTCCACTACCTTGATTTATTTGCTGCCGCTTAAATAAATATGACGTGAAACGAGTAGTATAGTAACGAAACATCTTGCTACTAAGAGCATGTTAAGTTAAAATGCAATCGATTTAAATTGAAATGAATCGAAATTTATAGGAGGTGTCATTTCAATTGGACTCTTAATTGCATCCTTATTTCGCGGGCTATACAGCAATATGGCTAGATCGGGTCCGTGGGTTCGATCTGTTCCATGGGCCATAGTTTACCGACCCCTGTATTAGAATATTCACGTACCTTTCGATGGTCATCAATTTTATTTTATATATATATATATATTAAGAGGCTAGATACATCGTTTAGTTCAAAATTTCTCCGAATGTAGGCGCTGCGATCGTTGTTGATTGAAAAACCGTTTTTTAACGTTTTTTCTCCCAGTTCGAAGTCACATAATAATTAATAGAAAAATAATTTCGCGTGCTAACCTTATAAAAAGAAAACATTGTTAAGCCAGTAGATTAATGCACGTAATAATTATTTTGTTATTGTTCTGAGTTGTTTTTAACGGGAGTTCTTCAAATGTTTGGGTGACGGTTTTTTCCTCCTATGGGACTTAACATGGAGTTAAAAAAACGTAAGATTTTAAATGTTATTTAAAAATAGAAAGCCCTTTTAAAATTTAGAAAAAGGAATAATCCTGAAGGCAATAAACACATGTAAGTACGTGCTAATTTTTCTGATTGCTCTAAATCATTTTTAATCAGACTTCTCTTAACTTTTGTTGGACGGTGTTTTAGTCCTAAGGGACTTAACATGGAGTTAAAAAACGTACGATTTTAAACGTTATTAATAAATAGAAGGACCTTTTCAACATTTATAAAAAGGAAACATCGTGAAGCCAATGCATGAATGTATGTGCTTATTATTTTGTTATTGTTCTAAATCAGTTTTAACGACAAATGTTTGTCGGACGGTTTTTGATCCTATGGGATTTAACATGGGGTTGAAAAAACGAACGACTTTGAACGTTGTTTAAAAATAGAAAGACCTTTTCAAAAATTATATAAATCGAGCACATGAAGAACAATAGTTTTTATTGCATTTTGCGCTTTACTGTATTTTAATTGAGCGATTGTGAGGCGATTTCTTTCAGTTTTAGTAACACTATATAAGAACACTCACTTGTCTCGTTGTCGTCTGCTCAAAACAACAAGATGGACGTGGATCTAGGCTCTTAAGCTTTGTCTGCGTATAACGCTGTACAAACAAGGACAAAAAACGTTTAAGCACATCGGAATTTATTTCAATTTAAATGAACTGGTTTTTTCTCACGGTCAACTTTATGTTGCGCTCTCCCGATCCAAGAACCCAAACAATATTAAGGTGCTTATGAAAAAATGCAAGCGGTCAAGGCATATTACTTCATGACAACCGGACACTCACACGAAATGTTCCCGTCATTTATGATGGGTTACCCCACTAATTATATTATATATATTAAGCCAGGTCTGTGTGTGTGTGAGTGTGTGTGTGGTTAACGCTGTACAATTTATATAAATTTAAATGAATAAATGAACCGCTTTTTTTTCTCAAGGTCAACTATATGTTGCACACTGCCCATCCAAGAACCCCATGATATTAAATCACAGAGGAGAAAAGGTTGGAAAGTGTAGAAGGGGGAAGGGGGAGAGAGAAAAACGTGGAGGGGGGAAAAGTGAGAGGGGGTGGCTGAAATTGAAATGAAAGGAGTAAAAAAGGAACAAACGACGCACATGCGCGCACCAGAGAAAATGAAAAACTCATTTTCTCTTTCAAATATAAAAAAGGAGAGGGGATAATAGTAGGAAAATTAAACTAGAATTTTTTTTGCTCCGCCCTTTTATGAATTGGGTTGTTGGGTTTGTTACTTGGTCTGACGGCATAAAAGGGCGAAGGAAAAGAAATTCTAATGCTGGGTACAATTGCCTGTGAATTTTGCTCCCGTCATTTATGACGGGTTACCCCACTAGTTTTAAATATTAATCATCTAATTGCAACCTCTAAATACATCTATACTTCTTTTGTGTTTAGAATTCATTTGTTTGACATGTCGGTAGCAGTTTCTCTTACTTTGTGCCTGCTTCTCACAATCCTTGAAGTAGGAGGTTCGTAATTTTCATAGTTTATACAAGTGCTTTTTAAACTGTCTGATGTGGCTGACCTGTGTTTGTTATCTGGGTCTCAGGGACACTAGAATCGGGTACCTCATGAGTCCAGAAGGTAGAAAACAATGTTGTCCAAGACTGTCGACAATCCTTCAGATGTTCCTCTAATGCCAGAGTTTCATTTGCAGAATTTTGGATGGTGATTGAATTGTAACTTCGCGAAATAAACTATCACCAAGATAGTTTGTAAAACAGCATTATTAAAGACTACCTAAGGTGTTGGTGGTTGTGATGGTGTTGGTGTTAGTGTGCAAACTATCCTTGTGATAGTTGACTCTTTTGTGTACGCTTTTTTGTGTGGCTTCTATTCGAAGTTCAAGTGTGACTGTTGTATTGGTGGAGCAAAAAAAATTCTGAAGCTGTACGCAGATGCCTGTGTTCCACACTGCGATGACATGTTCAACCTGAAAGTCACAACCACTGGATGCCGCAAATTCAGATATTTATACGCAAGCAAATAAAAAGGACCGCATCTTTATAAGTTTTTTACCAGCGAATACAGTGGGGAATTAAGAAACCTGTCCAAAGCGACCAAAAGTAGCACCGCGTACCCGCACCCCTTTATCGATGGTTTAATATTATCGGTGGAATTCTGTCGTGGTTTATAAATTGTAATATTTTTTTTTAATCTGTAAACTCGCTACAGACCAGCCAATCATAAATCGGGCACTTTGAGTAGCACTTAGTTTACTCAATATAAATTTTCAGGTGGGAGTTATCATAATAATTCAGTAGTTATTTGTTCTATTCATCACAGATGCAAATTTACATTGGAGGAAATATTTACCGAAGCTTAAGTACTTCAAACAAACAGTTACAACAACAACAACAGGTAAAAACATTTCTTACAGACCCTTGTAACACCCTGTAATTCGTGATCCCGCCAAAACCATAGCCCGGGGGGGGGGGGGGGGGGGGGGGGGTAAACAACTCTCAACCGTCCCTCCCTCCCCTCTGACTTACCTTTCTGACTCATACTCAAGTGGCGGATTGATACACGTAGGACCAGTGCCGGATTAAGGTGGGTGCTATTGATGCTGCAGCATTAGGCTGATTCCTGAAATAGGCCCAGATGAAAACAGACGACGACATTAAACAGCTTACTTAGTAATTTAACTGTGTTTTTTGCAATATCTCCAGGATTCTTGCACTGATCAGGCCCAATTTTTTCTTAATCCGGCCCTGTGTAGGACCATGGTCACTTGGACCTGGTTACACCTCGCAGGTGTACACAGGTCCAAGGTATAAAAGGGCCGTGTTCCTCTTTGTAGTTAGTTCTTGTCCTTGCCTAAAATTGTATTACGTCGATCTTTATCCGTACCACATAATGGGCATGAGGACACTCATCTTTGTATTCTGTGTTTCTATACAAGAGATGAATAAAAGCGTTATAACAAGAAACAGCGTGGTCTTTATGTATAAGTAATCAACTTCTCTTCAGAGGCCGGAGACTACATAAAGCAGGAGGTATACGATTCCTAAGCAGCTACAACATCTTCTCCTGTCGGCGTGCCGAAAGGGGAAGATGTGTATCAGCATCGACCGGAGGAGAGAAAGATGGCCGACACCCTGCTGCATTGATTTCACCCCCATGCAGAAGGGTGACCACAATCCGTCTCCATCCAACTCTCTCTGCAGCTCGGGTCTTCTCCGCGCGGGCACCGCGCGATGCAGAGAAGCAACGAGGTACAGAAAATGTCATCTACAGGTTGGTAAGACAAAATGGTCGATGTCAAAAGCTCACACCCTGTTTTTCGTGCAAAAAAAATGAAATTATGTTTTAAATTTAAAATTGTTAATGAATTTGATAAATATATTGTATATTAGGAATGACATCTATTTAATACCATAAATGTAGGAGAGTTTTAAGATTAGAATCCGCTTAGCCAGTGCCAGATTAAACCCTGTGGAGGCCTATAGGCAGTCGTAATTTCAGGGCCCCCACCAACAAAACTTTAAACATTTACTTTCCTCAATTTTTTTGTCGTGAAATCTTTCAAGATATCTTGGAATATGAACCTGATGTTTATGGTTTATGTACTTTAAGAGGCTATTGTGAGCTTTTCTCGACGACCTTATATATGAGTAACATCAGAATTTATATAAATTTGAATAAATGAACTGCTTTTTTTTTTCTCAAGGTCAACTATATGTTGCACACTCCCCATCCAAGAACCCCATGATATTAAATTGGAGAGGGGAAAAGGTTGAAAAGTGTAGAGGGGAGGGGGAGAGAGAAAGGGAGGGGGGAGAGAGAGGGAGGGGGAGAGAGAGAGAGAGAGAGAGAGAGAGAGAGAGAAAACGTGGAGGGGGAAAAAGTGTGGGGGGGGGTGACAGAAATTAAAATGAACGGAGTAAAAAAAGGAAAAAACGACGCGCATGCGAACACCAGAGAAAATGAAAATCTCATTTTCTCTTTCAAATATAAAAAGGGGAGGGGATAATAGTAGCAAAATTAAACTAGAATTTATCACGGGCAATTGTGCCCAGCAATAGAATTTCTTTTGCTCAGCCCTTTTATGAACGTCATCAATTTCTAATTGGTTTGTTACTTGATCTGACGTCATAAAAGGGTGGATGGAGGAAAAGAAATTTTCATGCACAGAACAATTGCCTGTGAATTGCCTGTGAATTGCCTTACCCCACTAGTATATATATATATATATATATATATATATATATATATATATATATATATATATATATATATATATATATATATATATATATATATATATATATATATATATATATATATATATATATATATATATATATATATATATATATATATATATATATATATATATATATATATATATATATATATATATATATATATATATATATATATATATATATATATATATATATATATATATATATATATATATATATATATATATATATATATATATATATATATATATATATATATATATATATATATATATATATATATATATATATACATATATACATATATATATATATACATACGTATATATATATATATATATATATATATATATACATATATATATATATATACATACGTATATATATATATATATATATACGTATACGTATATATATATATATATATACGTATACGTATATATATATATATATATATATATATATATATTAATTCGCGTTTGACTGAAATTTTAAAATTTCAATTCTATTCTGGATATCCAGTAAAATGCAGCTAAAAAGTAAAATGACTTTCCACATCCACATGATCTGCTGTGAATCTTAAGTGAAAATCGTACGTGATTTTCTTCAATGTCAGTTGACCCCTTGGTTTGTGTCCATATTGTGATCAACTAACAGGAAAGTTCATAAACCGGAAGTCATGAAACCGGGAATTCGTTCAATGTTACATATGTTATTTCCAGCAAACGGCCTGATTGGTTGTTTATCAGAAAGTTTACTTGAAAAGTCTCTCAAAGTTGAACCTGTTCAACTCGGCTGAGAATGAGTTTGACACTAGATGAAAGGAAAATTTTATCCAGTTCCAATGTCATATCACACTATAAACATTGAAGTTGCATGTCACGTTGCACGTTTTATTGCATCAAAAGTTGCTAGTGTGATAGGGGCTTTAAAGACCATTCACGGAATGCAGTATTTTATTTTTGCAGCATGTAAAACCCGCTCTTTAGAATTAACAGTATTCTAAACAGAAAAATCAAAAATTTATTGAATTTAAAATGTATATTGATAAAAATGGAAAAAATAATATTAAAAAGAACACATTAAAAAATCACGTTTTATCAATATTTCATCAAACCTTGGAATGCAGAGTTCTTTGTCCGTCATGAAACCAAATTAATGCCTCCATGGATATCGATAAAGCACGCCATTCACAGCTACTTGTTTTTTACTAAATGGGAAAATACCGTACACAGCAACTAAGTCATAATTTTGTCGGGGGTTTACTCCCCTGAGGCGTAACTCTTTTTACCGTTACCCAACCTATGGCACCCGTAGTCACTTTTGACCACGTTCGGTCAGTTTTGCCTACGGTAGGTCACAAGTGGGCCCGGGGTTGCCCATCCCCATGCCGGGTTCTAACCGACCGGGATCGGCCGACGCTTTTTCGACAGTAAAATTGACTAACTGAATCCATCTTGTATGGGAAATAATATTGACTGTGAACTTTGAAACCTGAGACATAGCAGGCCTATAGCCGAGTGGCAGGATGACCTTTATACCCTTATTAGAGCTACTTTTATTGAGGAAAAAATACTGTGTTCCTATTGGCCAAAATCAAATTTACCAAAGCTATCGCCAACGAGCGGTCTTTAAATATCACAGTCAATTAGAAAACGGGATAAACAGACGTTGGGCTCCGTCCTTTTTATGACGAACGGCAACTTCTAATTGGTTTGTTGTGTGGTTTGACGTTGAAAAGGGGCGGAGCATGTGACGTCAAACTAGATAACCAACCAATTAGAAGTTGCGTTCGTCATAAAAAGCGCGGAGCCAACGTCTGTTTATCCCGTTTTCTAATTGCTTGTTCAAATATTCATGCAACTATAAAACATATAAAACATAAATATCTGTTCAGACACCTTATACGAACCCCACAAAAAACAAATTAATCACCATCTCTTATGTGTTACAGAAAATCAATACGTAAATTGTAATGACGGTTCGATCCACTATGGCTCAACAATGCAATATTACGGGATGTATAAAATAATGTGTTCCTTGCCACCTGTAAATTTCTTCTGCAGCATCGATAAAATTGACATTCTAAAAAACTTTGTTCCACAGAAAAGTGTAAGCATGCTTGGTAATTACTAGTTCTCGGATTTGTATGCAATAAAAAGTAAATGTTTCTCAATCTGTGGCCCAAGAGCCAATTTTGAAGGAACAATCCCGTGTTTAGACCAAACCAAAATAATTTTTCCAAACAAAAAAAAACACCTGGTTAGAGGCTATAACTAGTTGACAACTGATAGTAACCAGACATCTAGCCTCTAACCAGGCTTTTTTTATTAGAAAAAAAAAAAAAAAAAGAATAATTGCAGTTACGCTAATGATGACAATGATTATTTCACAATTGGCACTTGGAGCCACAAGTTGAGAAACATTTGCTTGATATTTTGCATAAAAATCCTAGCTTTGCTAACAATGACAAATCTAATTTAATAAATTTAATGTTAAATAATGTTCACGCAATAATGTTAATAAATGTTCAATTGTGTTAAACAGGTTCAAAAAGAATGTCAAAGTAAAAAGAAATTGCCAAAAAATGTCTTGATTGGTTATTGCGAAAAGGAAACAAATGAACCTAATTCTCGTGGTCGTTTATGTCACCATTATGCACTTTTTCTTGAATGTACATCTGCATTAGATGGCATCGTGGTAATTTTTTTTTTTAGTTATTCGAGTGTCGAGTATGGGTAAAGATTTAGGTCTAGGCCTATATGTTACACGATTGCAGTTCATTCAATGCACTTCAATTCAATTAAGTACACACCTGCAATCAGCTCGAGAGCCATGTTGACAGACAGGCATCTGTACACACAGGCGGTTAGAAATCGGGGAGAACTTCAGTTTGCTCCGTCCTTGTTATGACGACCGGCAACTTCTAATTGGTTTGTTGTGCGGTTTGACGTTGAAAAGGGCGGAGCATGTGACGTCAGACTACATAACCAACCAATTAGAAGTTGCCAGTCGTCATAACAAGGGCGGAGCCAACTGAAGTTCTCCCCGATTTCTAACTGCCTGTTCTGTAGACAGCTTCAAAATTTCTTTGGCTCCGCCCTTTTATGAGCGTCAGATCAAATATCAACCAATTAGAAATAAAAAGGGCGGGGCATGTGACATCAGACCCAGTAACAAACCAATTAGAAACGGATGACGCTCATAAAAGGGCAGAGCCAAAGGTATTCTGAAACTGTCTACAGATGCCTGTATGTGGCAAGGGGGGAACAATTCCCAATTACAAGTGATTGTCACTGAGATGAGGCGCAGACATCAATAGACCAAATGTTAAAGAAAAAATGTTAATTTAAAAAAATACACAGTCGCCACAATATGTTTATTTTTCGTACCAGTATTTAAAGTTGTCCAATTTTAATTTTTTAATGTGCATTGTGTACCTTAAATCAGTGGCGTAGCTAGGGACCCGCCAGACCCGCAACTGCGGGGGAGGGGGGAGGGGTTCGGGGGCGCAAAACACGAAATGAAAGTCGATGTATTTTCAAAAATAATTGAATAATCACTCGCTTAATTTATTCAGTTATTTTCGAAAATAAATCGAATTTCATTTCGTTTATTGTGCATAGAAATTTAATTTAGGGGGTACTATTTTGATGAACAGCGGAACGGTCCGAACAGCGGAACGGTCCGAACAGCCGAACGGTCCGAACATCGGTACGAACAGTCGGAAAAATAGTAGGAACAGTTCCAAGGTTTGGTTTAGTAAAATTAAGGTGTTGCAGGGGTTCTGGGGGGCTCAGACCCCGACTTTTTTTTTTAAGAATTATTAAATCAAATTAGTCCATTGTTCCGACTGTTCCGTAATTTGTTCAATGGGAGGAACGGTCGGAAAAATGGACAAATTTGATTTAATAACGCTAAAAAAATGGAAGGGGGGCTGCGCCCCCTGCAAACAAGCTTCATTTTACTAAACATAACCTTTCGAGTCGTTCCGACTGTTACTAATGAACCGCCGTTCATCAAAATAACACCTCCCCCCCCCCCCCTCAGTATGAGGCTAAGTGGAGAGGGACTTAAAGGGAGCGCAACGTTTTAAGCAGCCCGGGGGGGGGGGGGGGGGTGCAACCAAGTCATAGCTACGCCACTGCCTTAAATATAGGCCGCTCGAGTGATTTGTAAGTGAGATTGTATTTTTCAAAACTATTTCAAAATCGCGAATTTCTAACTAATGTTAAATTCCATTGATTACGCCCAAAAAGAAAAGAAAAAATCCATTAAAATGTTCTAAAAATACGTAAAAATAATTTTAAAAAACCACAAGTGAAGAAAATACATTGGTGCACGTGCTGTTTTTTTTTTTGGGTTTTTAGGTGCATTTTACAGAATGTTTTTTTCTTCTTTGGACCCGATTTTGAAATAGTTTTTAAAAATAGAACCGCACTTACCAATTTTTTGTCATTCTATCACTCGATCAGCATATATTTAAGGTGCACAGTGCACTTTGAACCATCAAAATTGGACAACTTCAAATATGAAAAATAAACATATTGCCGCCGCGACTGTCTAATTTGAAAATTAACATTTTTTCTTTCACCTTGGGTCTATGGGCTCAATAGAAAAACAATGCTAGCGCTCTTTAGTTTTGTGATGTAGTTGTTGTGTTGCGAAGTTTCCATGAAAGTACTCAATTATGGCACAGCCTTTGAAAATTACTGCTAGATCCTATAAACGATCATTTGTGGAAATAAAATCATTGATGAATTCTTTTATAACTTTTTTGTTTCAGATTTCAGATCAAAGTTGTGGTTCAAACTTTCGCAAAAGAACTATTTATTTTACGGGCTGTGGATCAAAAAAACTAGATTGTGGCAACGAGTATGTTTTTCTTTTGAAACAGAAAAAGAAAACCTTTTTGCATCGGCATTAAAATTTTAAAACAAAAATAATTTTGAAATTCCACAATCTAATATAATAATTTGGTTGAACAGACCATAACCCTATAACTAACACTGTGATTGGCTACGGCGGGAATGCGTCATGATGACATCATGTTACTGATTGTTATATATTGAGACGTTTTGGGCCCGCCGCTGTATTTTTATTTTAGCGCTATGCGTTTTGGGGTTATAAAACTTGTTGTAGCTTCTGGGTCACTGGTACTTTTGGGTATTGATTGACCCAGATTCTATTTTTGCAATTGACTTTTCGTTTTATGCAATTTTAATTGTTTTGTTCACTTAAATGTTGTGAGACGATGAGTCATGGTTTTGGCCAAGTAGACAAATCCTTTGATTGGTCTATTTGGGCACAAACTTTATTTTAACCAATCAGAAGTTTGTGCCCCGAGAATCCGACTTGTGGATTCTCAGGGTATATAAAGTGATATTTTTATGTTTGGGATCGATTTCTAAAAATACCGAACCTATGCCCAATTTTGGCTAAGTTCTTTGCATAATTTTCAAGTTACTATTTTTCTAAGTGTTGTGATTTAAAACCCAAATTCTATTCTCACTTATTATTACATTAGGAATAAAACTTCCATTTTTCTTTAAACTAAAACCAGTGGTATTTTTTTTAATTATTTTGTGTTCTATTATTTTTGCAAACGTGCCTTTCATCATTACATTGCGGCTCTTCACCATTTGGATCCTTCAAGACTTCAAACGGGTTCAAACCTGCAATGCAAAGTTGTAAAGTATATTCACACTATTTTCAGGGGCAAATTTACGTAAAAAAGTCCGAGAGACACAGAGACAAAAGATCCTCAAGACTGTGAAAATCTTTAGCCAGAGACTAGTGACGACATTAAATAGATGTTATATTGGTCTAGTCCTCCCGGGCCAGTAGAATTAGTGACCTGGCCAGTAGAATTAGTGACCTATCCACTTACTATTAATACGAGTGCAAACTCGCTCGTATTATTTAAAAGAGCAGATTCTACCTGGGGAAAAATGTGACACCCTGTATCTGCATACTTGTGGAACACCTCATAGAAATTCCTTTCTTTCAGTATGGCACCCCATTGTGCACACATGTCCAGACTTGGGTGGCCCAAACTCTTAGTGAATTCGAGAAACCCAGAAGAACCGTGAGAATTGGGAAAAGAGTCCCAAAAATGCCTTTCCTTAAAAAGTAATATTCTCAGCCCAGGGCAATGATTGGCCCAGTTGGACACTCCTTGAGCCCTGAGGTGACAGTCGTCCCTCCCTAGAAACCGAACGAAAGTGCCGGGAGACTTATGTGTGAGGACAGTTCAGAATAGAAAATCGAAAAGTAGAGTTCGATCAGAGATTTCGAATAGAGAGGAATTCTAAACTTAGAGATTGCGAATGTAATATTCAAGAGATTGTAATCAAATTGTATCGTCAGTTATCAATATGCAAACAACAATGTAAAAGTAATAGATATGTTATAACAAAGTAGAGAACTTTTCTACCTCAAAGTGTTTTGTGTGTAATGTTTATTTCCAAACAGTACAATTACCCAAAAGAGGCTTTAGCCCATCACTCGGCCACCAACAGAGGCACTCAGAAACCTTATGAGTTCCTCTGATTGAGACCTTCAGGCCGGGCTAAAGAGGACTAGTATCGTCGAGGTCGTTACACATCTATACATAAGATTCCCAAGTCGAGACCAACCATGATCTAACTCGAGAGCGTGAAGAGGGCCATGTTTGGCCCCAAATGAAACAGAGGTCATTTTGTGGGCCTTTAAGATGGCCGGACTCGAGAGACTGAAAGAGTGGGTAAAGTGCTTGAACTTTCGGGATGTTGTGCCTGGTTAAATCAGGGGCTGATTCAGAGCCAGCACCACCACGTCAAAATGGTGGTGCCAATGGGCCAGCCTCATCACAAAAAAGTCCATTACAATATATTAACGAGAATCTACCCCCTCCTCATGGTTAGTTCCAAGGAGGTTAGAATAAAAAGAGACACGATTATGTGACTTTAGTGAAGCCAAACATTTGGGTGGGAGGAAAATAGTCGCCATCTTGCAAAGACCCAGCACTACATCTGTGCTAGTTATTCTTATATGAATCAAATATGATTTTACATTTGACATTTGCATGTATAGTATTCATTAGAGGTAATAAATATTTTTTGATTGTTTTTTAAATTAAAAAATACCTATTTGCTGTATTTTGGTTGCCATATTTAGTCTAAAAAAGTTCTGGAATCACATTTCAGAGGTAAGTATTATGCTGTATACAACTATACGTGATAAAGATATTTCATGAACATCTGATTTTCAAACTCTTGATTATTCTTTCAGAAGAGCATCGCTTTTATGTGTCTAATATGCTTGAAACAATCGAAGGCATCATAGGACACGAAGGTAAAAGAACCCCATAGCAATGAGACAATCCAGAAATTCTGAGATCAGAAATTCTGATCTCATCCTCTTCAGAAAGGCATTCGTCATCTGCGGCCATCCATCTACTTCTGCTCTTCCAATCTGTCTCACTTTAGGTAACAATATGAGGGAGAAAGGTACGTGAGTCAGCAATTAACAGAAATCAGGTATCATCACAGTGTCATGCGTATTTCAGTAGAATAACCTCCACTGTACGAGAAATCTCACACCTCTTAAGCAACTCGACTCACAACAGAGGCATGAAAGTCTGACGAGTAGGTCGCTTGCATAGACCTCTGTGAGTGACTGTTTAATAACGTTCAAGATAAGACATGTTAGCAGAAAAAAACTGTTTCAAAGCAACATGAAAAAAGCTGCATCAATCAAAAATAGCATTTCCTTAATGACACACCAACATGGGTGTCTACAGAAACTATTCCAAGAGGAGGGGTGGGGCATTTCTAAAATTAGGTATTTATTTATACTGCTTCATATACTAATGTAATGTATGAAACATGTGAGCTTTCGACGTCGACCTTATAATTTTACCAACTTGATAATCAAGATGATGTTTTCTACAACTTGTTTCTTCTCCTGATTGTGCTGTGACCGCACGAAGATTTGAGTTACAGAAGTAATCGTATGGCGATTGATTGTGATCATCCTCTGTGCAGGGGTGTAATCTTTGCAGAAGGATGGTGGCCATCTCTCCTGGTAGACGCTGATATGCATCTTCCTTTGTCTGTTGCCAATTGAATATGCTGTAGCTGCTCCTTGCCTTATGGTGTCTCTGACCTGTTTAGATAAGTATTAGTTTCCAGATATAAAGACAACGCAGTTTCTCATTGTAACGCTTTTATTCATCCTTGCTCAGAAACATCAAGAGTACAAGAATGAATATGGTTGTGTTGATTAAAGGTGCGTCCTCGTGCCCATGATGTGGTACAGATAAGAATCTACATAATACAAACTTGAGCAAAGAGAATTATGACGAACACAGAGGAGCATGGTCCTTTTATACCTTGGACCTGTGTACACCTACGAGTTGTAACCAGGTCCAAGTGACCATGGTCCTAAGAGAATCAATCCGCCACTTTGATATGACTCAGAAGTATGAGTCAGAAAAGAGGGTGGGACAAACAGGAGTTGTTTACCCCCAGGCTATGGTTTTGACGGGATTGGGAGTTACTGGGTGTTACAAACAATATCTTAAGAAATAAACTTTTTATGAGTTTAAGGAATTGTTTTTACAAAAAAAAATGTGCTTGACAAATAATATAAAAAATCGCTTTTTTAGATTGTCATAAAAAGTTTATTTTGAAATATATCCTTTTCAAAATTGTTTCAATACCTTCATTCATTCTTCTAGTTTCAAACAAATCTTAATTTTTTTTAAATAATTGAGTTTCCAAGTAACGTTTAACCCATTTGTCCTTAAATTTAAAAAAAAAATCAACTCCCCCCCCCCTTTGCTCCCCTTCTGAACGCCCATTGACGCAAATATGGAGATTTACGAAAACGTTTTCTTGCTGTCATCTATTGTGGCAACACTTGTAAGTGTGACGTCAGTCGCAGATAAGCTGCAGATGTGCTGACTGACTTATCTTGCTACACGTTTACATTTTCATTGTAGGCAAAAAAAATAAAAACAGAACCATGAGTAATTTCAATAAAAAAACTTAAATCATATTTAAAATGTGTGGAGGAGTTCTAGAAACGGTGTGTTCCGGTTGGCCGACTTTTTGAAACAATAATTATTCTAACGGGTTCGACAAAAAGGGTTGGAGATGGAGGCTAGCAGTAAGGGAAGGTACAAACAAGCAGTTAAATACCAAAAAGCAGTGGTCTCTAAACTTTTTTTAATTGCGTGCCCTTAAGACAGAAAAAATAAATTGCGTGGATAAGAAGGTTATGTCCTGCCTCACATGGTACAAACGTCTGCTGCCATTGCAATAATACTGTAAGTGTTGCTGGCAGCCCCTTCTATGTGTATGCGAAAATGTTGCAATGACCAATTCGTCATTCGTCTTTAAAAATACAAGTTAATATTTGTTATTCTTTACTTAATTTTCTTATTTTTTTTATCTGTCAATACGGACTTAGCGAAATTTCGTACGAAATTAAGTTTCACGAAATTTATATATTTAAATTAAGTGATTTCGTTTTCGTTTCAATTTCGTAATTTTAGTCAGCAAAGCAACGCGAAAACGAAATCATTCACCTTATACGGCGATTTGTTTGGTCGTTTTTGACTAATTAATCGCCGCTAAACGTAGCTTTTTTAATGTTTTATTGTTCTTTTCACTTAATATTCTAACCTTAATCGAAAATCTTCCATGTAGGGATGGTTACTCTTTTTAGAACGACGTCGTTTTCCATCGAAGCGGTGGAAAAATGGCGTCGTTTTCAAGTTTCTCAAACGGCATTAAACCGCTTCTGCGCATGCGCGTTTATTTCGTTTCTACGAAATCCAACTGCGAAATAATTTTATAATAGGGACTTAGCGAAATTTCGTACGAAATAAATTTATTTACTAAATCCATTATTTTGACGTCATTTCCGGCTGATTTCGTTACAACACAAAGATTTCATACGAAATGAGGCATTTCTTTACGAAATTATAAAATTATTTCGTAGTTGGATTTCGTAGAAACGAAATAAACGCGCATGCGCAGAAGCGGTTTAATACCGTTTGAGAAAGTTGAAAACGACGCCATTTTTCCACCACTTGGATGGAAAACGACGTCTTTTTAAAAAGAATAACCATCCCTACATGAAAGATTTCCGATTAAAGCAAGAATATTAAGTGCAAAGAACAATAAAAATTACAAAATTTACGTTTAGCGGCGATTAATTAGTCAAAAATTACCACACAAATCGCCGTATAAGGTGAATGATTTCGTTTACGTTTTCGGGTTGCTTCGCTAGCTAAAAGTACGAAATCGAAACGAGCACGAAATCACTTAATTTAAATTTATAAATTTCGTGAAACTTAATTTCGTACGAAATTTCGCTAACACTCTAATTTCGTAAAGAAATGCCTCATTTTGTACGAAATCTTTGTGTTGTAACGAAATCAGCCGGAAATGACGTCAAAATAATGGATTTCGTAAATAAATTTATTTCGTACGAAATTTCGCTCAGTCCCTAATATAAAACTTGTCTTAGGAAAAAAAAATACGTATCCGTATACGTATACGTACGTATCGACTCGCATACGTGCGTGTGTACAGAATTCTGGTCTGCGAGGGACCAATCGATATAATCGATATCCAGTGATTGAAATAGTTTATATAATTTTATATTAAATATGAAATTATTAAATAAACCAGTACCCGAAAGGAATTATTTATCAATAGGGCTCGGATTTTTATGCAATATACAGCAAGTGTTTCACAATTTGTGGCCCAAGTGCCAATTATTTTGAAGTAATCATCATCACATTAGAACAAATGCAATTTGGTTTTTTTTTTCTCTAATCAAAAAGGCTGGTTAGAGGCTAAAATGTCTGCTTAATATCAGTTGTCAACTACAGTTCTAGCCTCTAACCAGTGTTTTGATTGAAAAAAACTATTTGTTGGTTGATCTAAACTGAGATGGTTACTTCACAATTGGCACTTGGGCCACAGATTGAGAAACAGTTGCTTGATAATGCATAAAAATCCGAGCCCTATTTATCAACGATCAATTTTCATTTTTACTCAATTGTCTATGTTTTCCAGGCTTATTAAATAATGCTGGATTGCAGAATACATTCCGCAAGCACAGCGAGCAACAAAAATTTCGTAATTTTATCTTTCTGCTGCCCATGCAGTTTCTACAGTTTAGAGATACCCTTCTACTATGCCGACGAAAAAAAAAACTTTTCGTGGGTCCCGCTAACAAAATAATGCCGCCTGGAGCCCTATGGAGACCACTGGCATATAGGAGCGGAATAGAACGCAATAAAAAATTACAAATGGTAAAAGAATGGATTTAAATTGAAATAGTTCATTTTAACACTGAGATACACGTTCCTGCTAGCCTCCACCTCCAACCCTTGGCGTCATCCCAGTTTGAATCGTTCCAGATGGTTACAGCAGTAGGAATATTCTCAAAATAAATTGTTACTCGGCCCCTGCAAGTTTTATCTGTAACAAAAAGTTACGTCTTTGTTAAGAATATACGTGGCGGTTCGCTACATATGCTAGAAATATTGGTTACACCCCACCTCTCACCGCATAGCTTTTTTATCCGTATCTTTATAAAGGCACATTTTGAAATTCTGACTAAAACGTTACACACCCAGCAACAATTGAACAGGGTAAGGATAAAATACTTCTCATTTGAAAATAATATTTGAAAAAAATTACTAATTTATATTTACTTTATAAGTAAATATTAAAAAAAAACTTGGAAAGTGTTTTAGAAACTAGAAAGGCTAGTATAATCACTTGAGGGTATTTTCATGTTGGTATCTCTTTCAAAAGAAGCTTTTTATTTGAGTTTGATTCAGGGCCGACATTTCAGTTTTTTCCAGGGGGGGGGGGGGGCAAAACGTGACCGACTTGCTAATTTTTGTATATATGCAGGCCAGTGCTGCAAGACGTGTGCATATTGCCACTTAATATAAATTAGGTTTTGATGGATTTATTTATATTTGCAAGAAATTTGAAAAAAATATGCACAAACTCTAGTTACAACATATGTATATACTGATTGTAATAACACAATTGTTTTTCAGAAAGGGGGGGGGCAAATGCCCCCCCCCTTGCATCCCCCCAAATGACGTCCCTGGTTTGATTAAGTAAACTTTAAGTAGACGAGAATTAGCAAACGATATTTTCAGTGTTGGTGAAAATACTTTTAAAAAGTATTTTAAATAAAAATACAAAATAGTTCCATATAATGTATTTAAATTAAAATACAAAATGCAAAGTTTCACTTTTAGGGCAAATGGTTTCAAGGCAAATAATGTCCTTTTAGGGTAAATGGTTTAGGGTAAATGTCTCTTTAGTGCAAATGGTTTTAGGGCAAGTGTCTTTAGGGCAAATGTCTACATCCCAAAAACTATTTTGAAAATACCCTTAAGTGATTGAGCTTTATAACCTTCTAGTTTCTCTGAATTTTCCACCTGAAAGACAAAATAATCAAGAGTTCCAAAATCAGCTGTTCACAAATTATCTTTACGAAACAACATTCATCTAATTGTATCTTTTTTTTTATTAGATTCCATTGGTTGAAAACATGTCAAAAATATTGTATCTTACTTTTCTCTTACTTTTCGACGTAGCCATTCAAGTAAAAGGTAATTTATCTGTTTAATTAAGGAAATAATCTTTTAAGAAAACGTAATCATATTTACATCATATTACAAATAATACAAAGGTTCAAAATTCGCTTGGTTTGGAGGCAAGGCTCTTTTATCTAAACTGAGGCACATTAAAAACCCTGCAAAAGATGGTAATATATGATACTTTCAATAAAATCCATTTTTCAATATTGCATAAATAAGATTACAAAAGCTTGATTTCAAGCATTTAATTTGGCTTTTAAAGCTGGGCGCCCACTAGGTCGGTGATGCGGCGCGACGCAGCGAGTAGTTTTCAAGTAGATGTCCGTCCAATATGAACGTGGCGAAAATCGGCTTTGTTCCATCCATTCTTCCCCTGTAGATTGGCAAACTTCAGGTATTCATTCGTAAGGGAAAGCGGTACAATGAAGCAGCCACAAACTTGCACAAAACCCCGCGAAGAATTCAACTCCGCTCTCCCATCCATTCGGGTGGAAGCGAGGGAAGCATGGCGAAACTCCGACTTCAAGAAGTCCCCGCCTTTTTTTCCAAAGCGGCGCCACGTCCCGCTTCTCCGCACTTCTGCTCTAATGAACGGGGCTCCACTTATTTACATGCATTTTGTTTTGGGGCCGTTTTTCTCCGCACCGCGTCACCGACCACGTGGACGCTCAGCTTAAAACGTTCACTTCGATAGATGGCATCTCAATTTTAACTAAATCTCATTTTTTAATTAAAATAAAATAAATCGGAGCTCAAGCAGAGCCCTGCATCTGCCGTAAATAATCTTCTTAGAAAGTTTTTGAAAAATTTGGGCGCAAAAACGTAAAGAGAACATTTTCTTGTAGAAACAACATTACGAAAACATTAAAATTGTTTTCAAGACTAGAATGGTAAAAGATTATTGTCGTTTAAAGCGACCATTACCGCCAGAAATTTCTTTTCAAAATATTGTCAAGACTTACCCAACGATTGTCAAAACGATTTTTAAAATTTTAAAATAAATCAATAAAACCATAAAAAAAAAGTTTGAAAATGAAGTGACTTTTCCTGAGTCACCAAACGACACCATTTTAAATTTAAAAAAAAAGTCTCCCCCACCCCCCATTTTTGTGGCAAAGGTTGTCACCTCACATTTGCAGAATTTCTAAATCAAATATAGGTATTCCCTATTCCTATTCAACTCAGTACAACCTTCCATGTGGAATAATTCAAATATTAAACCCATAGTACTTTGAAATGAAAGTAATGGAGTAAGGTGATTGCAACACATCAGAATTCGAGTAGACGAGTAGACTTTGGGGTGGTTTTGTTGCCAATGTCTGTTGTTTGGTGGCGCATCTATCTGATAAAGTTAATTTGCATGAAGTCAACTGATTTTTAATTTTTTTTAAATTATATTTAATCACTTATTTTAAATTTTAAAAATCGTTTTCGTAATCGTTGAATAATACTTGACAATGTTTTGAAAGAGAAATTTCTGGAGGTAATGGTCTCTTTAAGAAGTGATACCATGTAACTGACATTTTGGTGCTTTTGAGGTTTCAGGAAAATGTCGCCAATATAAACAATGTTCAAATCCATTTAATGTTATTTTGCAATTATTCAGAAAACAAATATTTGTGATGTCATATCTACATAACAATTATATTAATTTTAGCAACAAAAAATGTCCAAATAAATTTACTAGCAAAAAATTGTGTAACAAAACCTTAAATTTGCATTAATGTAAACGTTTTTTGTTCTTGTCAAATTTATATTTTGCTAGTTACGTGGTATCACTTCTTAAACAACGTTATGCTAAAAGTTTTTTCATGGCATTATCATAAAAAATAAACATTTCATAGTTCAGTTTGAGAATGACCCGGTTTTTTTTGGAATTTTCCATTGAGTTTTCATGAAAAACTATTTTCGGCCTTTTTCCAAACTGTCACAGAAAGTTTATTTTGAAAGATATCATTATATTTTTTTTTTAGCATTATCATCAAGTATTCTAGTTTCTAATACACCGTGAATTTGGTTCGTAATGTTCCTGCTGAAAAACTTTCGCTTGAAAAACATAAATTTTCTCAAAATTTCTGGATGGAGCGGAAGAGACCTCCATATATAAAACATAGGCCTAGTAGCCCCTTCAGTGGCGCCATCCGGGAGGGCAAAAACAAACTTAAATATCTATTCAACCACCTTAAAACAAAATAACTGCAACACCCTGCTCTTTAAAATTACTAAATTACACAGACACTATATCTGATTTTAGGTTATTTACATTGTAAAGACGGTTCAAATGACTACGAATCGAGCGAGTTCACTCCTGAAGAAAATGGATTTAGCTGCTTACCACCCATACGCATACTGTGTGGTGTTTATGAATTAAAAACATTGGACAAGATGATAATATTGAAAACTGTAAGTGATATCCTAACTTAAGAGTCTAGATACAGCGTTTAGTTCAAAATTTCTCCGAATGTAGGCGCTGCGATTGTTTTTTTTTTTTGGTATAAAAATGGTTTCGAACGGGTTTGGCCCCGGTATGAAGTCACGTAAAAATTAATAGAAACATAATTGCACGTGCTAAGCTTACAAAAATGAATCACCATGAAGCGAATAGATTCATGCACGTGCTTATTTTTTGTCATTTGCTCTAAATAGTTTTTAAGAAGAGTTCTTCAAACTTTTGTGGGACGACTTTTTGTTCTATTGGATTGAACATGGAGTTAAAAAAAATGAACGATTTTAAACATTATTTAAAAATTGAAGGACCTTTTTAAAATTTATATAAAACGACCACTTAATGAACAATAACTTCTATTGCATTTTGCACTTTAATGTATCTTCAATTGAACGATTGTGAGACTATTTCTTGCAATTTTAGTGACACCACATGGAACACTCGTTGTCTACTCAAAACAACAAAATGGAGGTGTATCTAGGCTCTTTAATAATTATCAAAATATAACGTATTTCATCTAATAGTTACATTCTGTCGTAATACAGGTCTACGAATTACGTGAAACTCATGTGCCATCAAATGTTTTAATTGCTTCCATTGAAACTTTAGAAAATTCTCAAACGACTTACCACCATTTGGCTATTTTTCTTCATTATATAGAAGGTGGCTTTGTGGTAAGATAATGGTGACTGAACGAATTAAAGTATTGGAATGAACCTTAAGAATGTAATATATCAGACGTATTTATATATTAAGCCAGGTCTGTGTGTGTGTGTATGTGTGTAACATCGGAATTTATATAAATTTAAATGAATGAACCACTTTTTTCTCAAGGTCAACTATATGTTGCACACTCCCCATCCAAAAACCATATGATATTATATTGGAGAGGAGAAAAGGTTGGAAAGTGTAGAAGGGGAGAAAAAAGAAGGGGAGAAAGAAAAAGTGGGAGGGGGTGACTGAAATTGAAATGACAGGAGTAAAAAAGGAACAAACGACGCGCATGTGCACACCAGAGAAAATGAAAAACTCATTTTCTCTTTTAAATATAAAAAGGGGAGGGGATAATAGTAGCAAAATTAAACTACAGTTTACCACAGGCAATTGTGCCCAGCATTAGAATTTCTTTTGCTCAACCCTTTTATGAACGTCATCAATTTCTAACTGGTTCGTTACTTGGCCTGACGTCATAAAAGGCCGGCGGAAAAGAAATTCAAATGCTGGGCACAATTGCCTGTGAATTTTGCTCACGTCATTTATGACGGGTTACCCCACTAGTATTATGATAACATCTTTGCAAATATGTGAGGCTCAATCAAAAAGTTATCATCCTGGCATTGTAAAAATGTACTGGCTTGTCTATCAGAATATCTATGAGAATGTCTCTCTATCGAATAGTTACCATTTGATGGATGATAAAGAGCAAGAATGGTGATGGATTCCGTGAAGAAGATGAAACTCTTCGGAAAGGTGGTTGCCACCGTTTCTGATCGTTTGTCCGACGCTCCGACGGGGTACTTTATCTCCTTTTTTTCTGTGGGTTCTTCAAAAGATCTACAAGGATTACATAAGAAAAGACGATGCCGTTTCTTGTTTATGCACTTTATTTATTTTTGCCCAGAAACATTCCACAAACATAAATTGGAAATGCAGGACCGTCATTTCAGTTTTTTCCAGGGGGGGGGGGGGCAAAACTTGACCGACTTGCTAATTTTTGTATATGTGCAGGCCAGTGCTGCAAGATGTGTGTGTATTGCCATTTAATATAAATTAGGTTTTGATGGATTTATTTATATTTGCAAGAAATTTGAAAAAAATATGCACAAACTCTAGTTATAACATATGTGTATACTGATTGTAATAACACAATTGTTTTTCAGGGGGGGGGGGCAAATGCCCCCCCTTGCATCCCCCCAAATGACGTCCCTGGTTTGATTAAGTAAACTTTAAGTAGACGAGAATTAGCAAACGATATTTTCAGTGTTGGTGAAAATACTTTTAAAAAGTATTTTAAATAAAAATACAAAATAGTTCCATATAACGTATTTAAATTAAAATACAAAATGCAACGTTTTACGTTTATTTAAAATACAAAATATAAAATACTAGTGGGGTAACCCGTCATAAATGATGGGAGCAAAATTCACAGGCAATTGTGCGCATGCGCGTCGTTTTTTCCTTTTTTACTCCTTTCATTTCAATTTCAGTTTCCCCACTTCCACTTTTCCCCCCTCCACGTTTCTCTCTCCCCCTACACTTTCCCCCTTAAATTACGTTTCAAACATAACTGCATTCGAAAAGAACGACTAAAAGAAAACCGAAGACACCCTTGTTACACGGCTATACCAAATAATGCTTCATACTGATTTTTCTTCTTCTTTCATGTCGATAAGCCTCTTCAAACATTAATTTGTGTTTTAGGTTGCTGACAGACTTGTTGATCAACCATTTAAAGAAAGGACCATTTTATATGACTATAACGAAGGTGCCGAACCTGAAGATCAAGGCAAAACATACCACTTTATCGATTTTAAATATGTGGACCAAAAAGTCATCTAAATGCTGGGAGAAAAATGCTGCACCATTACACACTTATTACCAAATTATTATTACACATTTTTATTTTACTTCATTTTAAGCCCGTTATACAATAACAATTTTTTTCTTGCATACTTGTGTAAATTAAATGATGAAGGTAAATGATTTGGAAAATAAAATGTATAAATTAATTTACAGGTGTCAATCTGCGGTTATACACGTGTAAAAGTATTCCCACATTTTTACTTCGATAATGTGCGCAGAACAGTGCGTAGTGTGGCAGTTTACCATATCTCTAACCTTGTAACTTTGGATAAAAGAGAATTGGAGAGTTGTAGAGCGCATCGCTCTTTGAAAACGTAAACAAGTTTTTATAAATTAATTTAAGAAATAATTGTGTGTGTGTGTATAACGGGATTTATACCTTGTACACAGATGAGTTAAATGAATTCAAATTAAATGTGTTTAGGTGAATTATACGAAATCCAGTTAAAGACATGAAGCAAAATTAAAAATTAACTTTATTATTAATATTTTAGATTGAAATACTAAATCAATATTTTGTCAATAGTTTATATATTTATATTTAAGTACTAACTCAATATTTTCAGATTATTAACTGAATAAATTGAATTCGACATATTGTTTGTTTGCCCTTAACAGAGGGCTCTGTAGAACACATTTATTATTTAAATGCATTTAAATTATCAGGTGTGTACTAGGTATAATGTAGAAAGTTCCATATGCTTGGCTTTTTAAATGAATTTATTTAACTACCATTTGTTTCCCCCCCCCCCCCACAAGTTTGCCAAAGAAGCAGTTGGGCGCAGCGAGAAAGGTTCGTTCTGGTTGGTTATTTCGGTTTGTTACGTGTTTGATTCCTGTTTGTTATTGGTCTGATACTCTTATAAGGGAGGGGCTAACAGAGTTTTTCTGGCTGCGCCCAACTGCATTGCGTTTGCCAGTGCCATGATGTCTTAACCTTTACAATATAACTACTGAAAAATAAGGTCCACGTTTACAGCTGCGCCCTTTTTTTGTCCTTGACATTTAAAAATTCAATATTAACCACTTTATTACCATGTTATTATGATCACATGTTACTACCATCCTTGTAAGTTGTTCTGAAAATTATTAAAATCGGCAGATGATAAATGGATTATATTGTAAAAAAAAGTACAATTCATCGATTTCGAACTACGTCAACGGTTTCGTACATATGTTCTTAGTTATTACTGTATGACGTACGGATACGTTTCGTATATAATGGAAGCTTTCCACTTTACGCTTTACAAAACACATCCTTGTATAATTTTTAAAAAAAAAAAGTGAAGGAAAAAAAAAAACACAGGGGAAAAAACAGTGAAAAGAAAACTGAACTCGTAATTTACAAGTAGTACGTACAATCCTATTATATTTTTTAAAAAAATGTTTTCCGAACTATTTAACTTTTAAATGTTTTATAGATTTGTCATTTTCTTCAATAATGTACCAATCATCCTATCTTACATTGGGTTTGCTGATCATCTTTGCAAATTGCATCGAAAATGGTGGTAGGTCAATTCTTTTCTTTTAGCATTAATTAGATTTTTATAATTTTCTCAAGATGGTTTTATTATGAACAGCTGATTTTCGAACTCTGGATTATTCTGTATTTCAGAAGAGCAAAATTCAGCAAAAAGTTTAGAAAAGTGTGTTTTATACTGTTGAGTCTGTTGTGTTCAGACTGAAGTAGAACTGAATACCACGTTATTAAATATACAACATTCAAAGCCACTACTGTGTTCAGACTGCCATTTTTATAAATATTAAGGCTGTACCGATCACACTCTTTTTTTACCGAGCCAACACCGAAGTTGACCGAACGCCGATCAACAATTTCCTTTTAAAGATGAATTAGTGATAAAGTTGGTAATAAATTGATTGAGTCTCCACCGTCTGCTGTTTTTTTTATCGGGAAGCAGACCTAATTTTTGAGTGCAGAAATCGGTTAACATTTGTCGCGCCGAACCGATTTTTGCCGATTAGCAGTAAATCGGAAAAAAATCGGCTCGGTACAGCCTTAATAGAGAACAATGGGCACGACGACACGGACATCTCACACATTTAAAAAAGTGAAAGTTTCTTAACAATGAAGTGGCATGATAAGTGTGAGGACTAAGTGGAGGGAGTAATGGGGGCGCAAAGTTTTAAGCAGCGGGTGGGGGGGGGGGGGGAGGGGGCGCAACCAAGTCATTAATAATCCCAGGGGTTTACTCCCCCGGGGCGTAACTTTTTTTTTACCGTTCCCAACGTATGGCTACCGTAGTCACTTTTGACGGAAATCCGCCAGATTCGGCCACGGCTGATCAGAAGTGGGCACGGGGTTGCCGGCCACTCTGTTGGGTCCTAACCGACCAGGATCTGTCGACGCTTTTTCGACAGTAAAAAAGTCATAATTTTGTCGGGGGTTTACTCCCCTGAGGCGTAACTCTTTTTACCGTTACCCAACCTATGGCACCCGTAGTCACTTTTGACCACGGTTGGTCAGTTTTGTCTACGGTAGGTCACAAGTGGGCCCAGGGTTGCCCATGCCCATGCCGGGTCCTAACCAACCGGGATCGGTAGACGCTTTTTCGACAGTAAAAAAAAGCCAAGCTAAGCCACTGGCCAGATTCAAACGTATCCTTGCAATTGCTATCGTTTTGCAATTCAATTACGTCCTCCTAGTTTTCATCAGGAAGCTCCCCGAGTTTCATGTTGAAAGGGTTTCGGATCACCCTCCCGTCCTCCGGACAGCTTCCATTTCGACTCCGTCGCATTCTGAGAAGTAACGGGTAAATTTGTCTTTTAAGCGTTTGCATCTGGTCCCACCATGGGCTGTGCTTTCCGCATATTATCCCATTTTTCTTAATGGGATCTTTTGGGGGATTCTTCTTTAATGGGATTCTTTTTCTTTCTGTTGGGAACCTTCCACTGCCTTAAGGCCATTATCATGTTGATATCTTTCAAAATAAACTTTTTTTATAAACAAAAATTTAACTCATTTAAAGAGCTTATTTTGAAATATAGCAACGTGTAAATACCCTGTAACCTTGTAACCACATGAGTTAAATGAATTCAAATTAAATGTGTTTAGGTGAATTATACGGAATCCAGTTAAGGACATGAACCATATAAAAATTGACTTTATTATTAATATTTGAAATTGAAATAATCAATATTTTGTCAATAGTTTCTATATTATATTTAAGAATTAACTCAATATTTTCAGACTAGTGGGGTAACCCGTCATAAATGACGGGAGCAAAATTCGAAGGCAATTGTGCGCATGCGCGTCGTTTTTTTTTCTTTTTTTACTCCTTTCATTTCAATTTCAATCAACCCCTCCCACTTTTCTCTCTCTTCCCCTTCTACACTTTCCAACCTTTTCCCCTCGCCCCCTCCCACTTTTCTCTATCTCTCCCTCCCTTCTACACTTTCCAAAGGAAGAGTTCAACATATAGTTGACCTTGAGAAAAAAAACGATTCATTTATTCAAATTTATACCAATTCCGACGTGCTTCAAGGGTTTTGTTACTCCACACACACACACACACACACACACACACATACACAGACCTGGGATATTATATATATAATTATTAACTGAATAAATTGAATTCGACATATTGTTTGTTTGTCCTTCACAGGGCTCTGTAGAACACGTTTATTATTTAAATGCATTTAAATTATCAGGTGTGTTTACTAGGTGTTAAGTGACTGAGCTACCCTTCTAGCTTCTAAAACATATTGAAATTAATCTTATTTTGCACCTAAAATACAAAATAAACCAGAGTTCGAGAGACGTTTAATTAAACTTTAAAACCGCCTTAATTATTATATTTATTTTCTAAACATAAAGATGCTGCAGGTTGGTTTCAAAAGACATTCCTAGGAAAAATCAAACTTTTTAAAAAAAGTGGACGTACTGGATCATTAATTGGAGGTAAAAGTTAAATACTGTTTCATATCAAGTTCACTAAAGTTTAAATGTAGAAATACTTCAGTAGCTTTATCCATCTCAAGTGTTAGCTTCATTAGAGTTGGTTTATACTCCCTTGCTAAGCGGCAAAGCAGCCCGCGAAGCTTCAAAAATGACGTCAGAGCTTCAGGTTTTTGCCTTCGCCAGAGCATGAAGCTAGCTTTGAAATTGTTCAACTTTTCAAAGCTTAGCAACTCAAAGCACCAATCAGGAAACAGATACACAAAAGGGGTGAATAAGTCACACCTTTTTTCTTCCAGAAGGGGAAAGGGTTCTATTGTTTTGTGTATCTGTTTTATAGGATATAAAGGTCATAAAATAGGGTAAACTTTGCAAGACCACATGTATGTGTGAACAAGCTAAGCTTTGGGGGAGCTAATTTTACAGAACTTCAAAGCTTGCAAATCTTAGCAAACTCCTCTTAAAAACCTGTTTCTTCTTAAAATTAAAATAACTTTAATACCATATTACCTCTTCAGAAATTTCTTGGCAAAATATTATCAAAGCAAGGGAATATAAATCAAACCTTACATGATTGAGTTGCTAAGCTTTGAAAAGTTAAACAATTTCAAAGCCAGCTTCGTGTTCTGGCGAAACCAAAAATCTGAAGCTCTCACGTCATTTTCAACGCTTTGCAGGATGCTTAACTGCTGCTTAGCAAGGGAGTATAAACCAAGCCTTATAACACTTGCATGGAGTGAAATAACTAAGCTAAAAGGACAGGGTTAAGTTCAAGCTAAACTTAAATAAGGCAAATCCGCTTAAAATGAAAAATTGAACAACAAAAAAATAATCAAGGTAATTATGAGATTTTTAAATAACTGTGACTTTCTATTTTAGCATGTCTGCAATGCTCAGATTGTGGAACTGCCGACTTTGGGACAGAATTGGAAGGTTATTCTTATACACACTGCTGCATGCCACCGATACACAAATTCTGTCGTATTTCACAAGATTCAACACTGGATTCGATGAAACTAGTGCAAAATGCAAGTAGAAATTCAGAAAATATTCTTATTTAAATAAAAATAATCAAACTTAAAACTGAATTGGAAATTCCCTTTTGCGATGGGTACAGGTCAAAGAAGCATGTGAAAGTGGCGTGGCATTGCCAACAAATGTTTTAGTGGCTTCTATTGTGCTTGGAACTGACGAACACACGTACACACATGTGGCAATTTTTCGTCGTCGTACTGAAAAAGGCTTCATAGTAAGACTGATATAAATTATATTATTAGATGCTTTGTGATTTTTTTTTTTCGTCTTAAAAATACACGAATTTCCCAAATCCCCCAAAATCCCACAAAATTCCCTAATGAATCTCCTATTTAAAAATTGACTTTTTCAGATAGCCACCAAACAACAGGCATTAGCAATAAAAACCAAAAAAACCCAAATATCTACTCTGATACTGTTGTTTTCACTTCACACTGCTTTTTATTTCCTATTCAAATACATGTATTCATTAAGCTTAAACTCATTCACGCTACGTCGAGTGACCTACCTCGAGGGAGCGTCAGTGCACATGCGCGTCTTCATACCATATACAAGCAACTATTAGCGACTTGCAACTATTCGCAACTATTAGCGTCGCGACTTGCTACTCAGTAGCAAACGTTTCAAGTCGCTACCCAATAACCAATCAGAGACCAGATTTTGTTGCATATGGCGTCTTTGACGCCATTTCTTATGACATCACACACCATGAAGACATGCCCAAAACGTTTGTAGGTGCAGTACATATGTAGTGTGCCCCAGTGACTTGCGACTTGCTACTTCAAGTCACTATGCTAGTCACTAGTCACAGACGCTATGCTCAAGGTAGCAGGTATATTATTATTATTGATACGGTGGCAAAAGGTGCAACCGCCCATGATGCCAACAAGCGAGGGGAAAACTTTACATAAATAAAAACTCATGATTGATTGAATACAAAGAAACAAACAAGAAAATCTTTGTGATGAGCATTAACAACACATTAATGCTTAATAAATAAATAAATAATAAATTTGAACTATATATATAAACTAGTGGGGTAACCCGTCATAAATGACGGGAGCAAAATTAACAGGCAATTGTGCGCATGCGTGTCGGTTTTTCCTTTTTTTACTCCTTTCATTTCAATTTTCGTCACCCCCCCCCCCCACTTTCCTCTCTCCCCCCCTCTACACTTTTCAACCTTTTCCCCTCTCCAATTTAATATCATGGGGCTCTTGGATGGGAAGGGTGCAACATATAGTTGACCTTGAGAAAAAAAAAAGCTGTTCATTTTTTCATTTATTCAAATTTATATAAATTCCGATGTTACTCCACACACACACACACACAGACCTGGGATATTATATATATAATAATTAATAAATATAACAAATACAAAACAATACTTAATTAGAAACGAACTAGAAGGACACCCAGTGATAAGCAATAATAATGCATAACAAGATCACTTCATCAATATACCACAAGCAAATATAGATCCAGAGGCACTAGCGAGCAAAATGACCAATAAGCGATAGCTAGAAGAAAATGAAGTTCCAGCTTTACTCATATCAAAGTACTATAGCTTTCATATTTGAATTATCCCACCACGGTACGCGGGCTCTCGAGTTGAAATGAATAGCCTGGACTACATATATTTTATTAACAAAATTATGGTAATGTGAGGTGACAACATTGGCAACTGAGTAGAGGGGTACACTTTCATTTTTTTTTAAATGTACAAATAACGTTTTTTTTCCCCAGTTTTTTATGATTTTATTGACTTATTTTGTTAAAAAAAATATTTTGGCAATATTTATCTTTGAAAATATTTCAACAACAAAAAAATTCCTGTGAGTAAAGCGTCGTTCTCATTAGTCAAACGACGCTTTAAACATAGCTGTGGCACTGTTGGTGTGCTGAACGCAGTAATTGTTGCATATTTTATACATGTCTGCACACTGAGGCTACCAGTACGCAAAACACCAAATTTCTCTCATACCAACATTTTCTATAGTAATTTTTATTATTTCAATATGTTGCATTTTTTATTTTGGTATTCTAGGTTGCTGACAAACTTTGTAACCAACCTTTTAACGAAAGGGAAATTCTGTTTGACAAAGTAGATGGTGAACCCGAGGATCAAGGGAGTACATTCTATTTTGTACATATTTCAGAGCCTGATTCGAGATCGTAGTAAATTTTTTAAAAAAACCTTATGCCTCGTTTAAATTTCCTTAAAACCTGACAAATGTTTCAATCCCTGCCGTTGAATTTCTGTCGTTTGCAAAATCAATTTTAGCCACTTCTTTCTCTCACAAAACATTTTACAGATAATAAAATCCATGTAATAAAAATACTTCCGAGTGATTTATATCCAGACACTTAGCAAAACTATTCGGCACTCTTAGAGACTAGAAATCTAGTTGACAACTGATAGTAACCAAGGTAGCTCCCATTTTGGTTGTTTCTCTGTTGGTATTGCTGACCATTATTCTGCCTCCGCCTCTGCTGTTGCTGCTGAGGTCTTGCACATTCGCCTAATTGGTATTCTTATTCTCTTGCAATTGTGGTTGCAGAGTCAATTGTCTGTGTGGGTTGATACGATTGATTCTGTTGCCCTTGCTGTACCACCAGCCACGGCTCCAGGGGTCTTAGTGCCCCTATGCAAAGTCAAAAGTGGCGCCATAATATGGGCATGCAAAATCCAACACATACACGCCTAATGCCAACTAGCGGTAACGTGTGACATTCTGACAGGCCTTGCAACTTCATTAATAGCCGCCATCATTTTCTGATATCATAACTTTTAATTTCACGGCACCCCTACAGAGTGGCGCCCCGATGCTTTGCATCGTTTGCTTACCGTATTGAGCCGGCCCTGTGTACCACGTCAGCATATGCTCTCCCTCCATCCAATATAGCTTACAAAAGTTTGTTCTGTTGTAGAGGCTGCTGGGTTCTGGGTGCTTGGTGGCCACAGGTGCTCGTGTGGTCTCGCCAATAACCTGCTTGCTTTTGGTAATCATAACATCTTCTATTCCTTTGACATAAGTTTTAACTTGGAGATAACATCTACTGTATCTCTTATGATTGGATGTTGACTCCTCCGAATCTCCGCGACTGTTTCTTTGTGTACAGGGGCGGATTTACCAATAGCCTAGGGCGACAAATTTTCGGGGGCAGCAAATTGTAAAATTTTTTTTTTTGGAAATTCGTTTTGGATACAAAAAAAAGGTATTGTAAAACAATAAACTGCCTAATATAACTTGGTTGGCAAGAGTAATTGATGTAACAAGAGCCAGAATGACCACTTCCGACAAAACAGTTGACATTACCATTGTTAAAAGCATACAAAAGTAACTTTATTACTTTAAGAAAGTATAGGCCATGTGTTTTCAGTTGCTGCCTAGGGGCGGCAAAATGGTAAATCCGCCACTGTTTGTGTAACAGTTTCTTGTACAAACCGACATATTTACATAACTGGTTGGCGTACTCTCCTTTTCACTGGATGAGTCGCTCCAACTGTTGCTTCAATTTCTAAAGGCCATAAAAAGTTTATTTCTTAAGATTTTGTTAAATATATTACATTAGTAAATGAAGCAGTAAAAATAAATATCTAATTTTGGAACTGTTCCCTTGTAATTATCTCTACAGAACACCCATGGTTGCTACAAGTATCCTTGGCCTGCTACCTCATCTTGGTTGGCAGGAAGGTGTTGTTTAACAACCTCCCAGCCACCGGTCCGTGTATGTGACATGGTCAATGGAATGTGGTCTCTTTATTTTCTGAGATTTAATTTTTTTAATTTTTGTCTATAAAAAGTATTTTTCTAAAAGATTAGGTCAAAAATAGGGCAATGTAAATTGCTTCGGGAAGGGCGACAATTTTTTTTCCAGGCAGGACGTTGCCCTGCGTGGTCCCCCTGGCTAAGGCTTCGCTTTGCATTTGCAGCAAACGGTCGCAATAAAAAAAAACGGAAGACAAATGATACCGTCGATCAAGCTACGGCGTGCCCTAGACAATATGTGTTCCTTTCCATTTCGGATGATCGTTTTTGGTAGATGTTTTTTCGAAAGAATGATCTCTTCCGAGTTTGCCTTCTTTGATGCATTAATCGAAGGATGTTCTTGCTGTATTTTACGTGTACCGCCGTCATTCTCTGACTTAGAACTATTCAAATTTGTCATTTTAATATTATCGCAATTCTCGAATTCACATTTTTTAATCAAATCTGTTTGAATTTAAAACGAATTAAGTGCAATATGTTTATTAAAGTTTGTATTTATGTTTTTTTTATGGTAGTAGATCGACAATATTACCCACCTTTGGTTAAGTTTCCATATGATTGACGGGAATTAAAGTCAGTCAAATATCGGTCCACAAAGTTGAGATTAACTGAGGTTCCGTTCTACATAAAAGAATATAATACAGAAAATGTAAAAGAGGTTTGTTATTTTCCACTTGTCAGACCAATATTAGAATATTGTTCACCAATTTGGAATCTTTATCGCGTTAATCTAATACACGCCATAGAAAAGATACAGCGTCGTCGCGTCGAACTGCTATGTTTCTTTTAAGGTAAATAAATACATGTATTCTGACAGTGTAAAGGCCGCCTTATACTTCATTCTTTTCTGTTTAGTCTGTTCAGTTTCCATTCTGTTCTTTCCGTTGGGGGTTATATAGGCCTACTTAAAAGCAGTTCAAATGTCCATTCCGTTGGCATAAAAGGAATGAACAGAATGCATAGAACTTTGCTGAACTTTGGCGGGAAATCTGTTCATGGCAGCCAATCAGAATAACATAGGACGTCATAAGCCACACCTTATCCTGTTTATTGTCCACTTCCTATTATGGGATGGAGACCTGTGATGCCAGTTTCTCTTATTTTATTAAATAATTATGTTGCCAGTTTCCCTATCCTATTTTTCCCTAAGATTTGCCCTATGTGTTTCTTATTGGTCAGTTGTTCATGCTGTTCAGTTTAGTCATTGATAGTATATGAGCTTTCCTTTGACATGAACTGAATAAACTGAATGGACAGAACGGAAAGGAACGGAATGGAATAAAAAGAATGAAGTATAAGGCGGCCTTAACACTCACTGTGGATGAACTTCAACGCAATTCACTAGGAAACCGTAAAGATGAGCAAAGTGTCGCCCTTCTGGAGCAGAAAAGTCGTGCCGTGCGATTGAGTACGACACAATTTAATGAATTGAAAAAAAATATAAATATTTCATACTTCGTTCTATTTTATTTGATATTTGTAAAGCAAATGAAATTTAGATGAAATAAAGAAACATAACTTACACGTGGAAGCTATTTTTTTTCTGTCAATATTGTGATTAGGATAATTGAACAAATTGTAATTGCTGTACAAATTTTAAACATCCCTTCCCCCCCCACCATTCCGCCAATGCTGCCGTGTTCTATAATTTGGAATCTTCTGTAACTCATAATAAACGCACACAAAAACAAACATGCTTGATCGGAGTAAAGGTGTCGTATGACAAACTACGTCAATGCGCGGTTCCACATGATACTGTCGCATGCAGTGTAATCGCTTTTATTGATTAGCATGTTTGTTTCCAACTTACGACAACGTCAAAAATTTGTACGACAATTTGTCATCAGACAACGCATCCAATGTAACTGTAACCTATCACGGGGTAGATTGAGTTAAAACAATGATTTCATTTATTTTGCCAATAAAATCAATGTAATTAAAGCTAATGCCATGCTTGCGTTCTAGTTGCTGCTACACGATCACCGCGACCAGGTCGCAGAATATGCAAAGTTCTGTGATCTGGCCATATTATAACGCCCCTTCAGCGTTTTTAGTCATTTTTCAATATTGTAATGAAACCAACTTCCAGAGGAATAGAATCTGCTTACGGGGTATTAGATAGCCCTTTTGGACAAACTGAAAATGGTTGGCTAGGCCACCTATTCTACTCTGGTTCGGGAGGTACAGATTAGTCCCTCTTATTTCCTCTTGATGACCTTTTACAGGGGATCTTTTAGCTGTCTGATACTCCTCGGGCTTCCACCGATTAAAAGCCATTGTTAGAACATGTTGTCTTCTGTCGTTCCATCTTAGAATGTTGCGTGAAAGGTTTTCACCTGAACAAAGGATTCCAAGTGGAAACATCAAGAAGTTCGAAAATAATTCAGAAAATAAAATTAAAACTTCCGACAGATTTTACTTACAAATCCTAAAAACACACTAATTTTTATACCCATAACGGATTCTGAAAGGACTTTTTCAGAATCAACAAAATTGGTAAGTTTACAAAAACACAGACCAACTGGACCAATAAACTTACATCCATATCAATAACAAAAGACAAATCAGCTGTGTGGAACTAGGTTAACTCTCTGTACAGTGGTGCAGAGTGGCGATAAAGGTCCGCACGACACCGAAAAATACCGCGCCAGGATCGCTCCAGCACTAAAATCCCTATAGTAGACTAAAATCACAGTTGAAATTTTTTTTTTCAGAAAATGATAATGTGCTTAACATGTTGACAGGCAAATACACATTGAACACTTTGCCATGCATGAATTTTCAAGATTAAAAAAAGAGTAATTTCATTAAATTTTAAATCAATGAAGAAAAAAAATACCCGATTTAGATAAATAAAAAATATAACGAATTTTCTTATTTTTGAAATCATGATTTTTTATCCACCCTGAGCTTATTATTAATTCTACTACAGTTTGCTAGTAATGAATATTGCTATTGTTAAGATTCTAGCTTCATCTCCATTTTGTTGCTTTGAGAAGACAACAACGAGACATATAAGTGTTACTAAAATTGCAAGAAATAGGCTCACAATCGTTCAATGAAGATACATTAAAGCCCAAAATGCCAAAAAAAAAAAGTATTGCTTATTAAAAAGTCCTATTTTTAAATAATTCTTAAAATCTTACGTTTTTTTTAACTCCATGTTAAATCCCATAGAACCAAAAATCGTCTTACAAAAGTTTGAAGAACTCTCGTTAAAAACAATTTAGAGCAAATAACAAAAAAATGAGCACGTGCATTAATCTATTGGCTTCACGATGATTCCTTTTTGTAAGCTAAGCACGTGCAATTATTTTTCTATTAATTTTTATGTGACTTCATACCTGGAGAAAAACCGTTAAAATACCATTTTTATGCCAAAAACGATCGCAGCGCCTATATTTGGAGATATTTTGAACGAAACACTGTAGCTAGGCTCTTAATATAGATATAATTAATAATAAGTAGTTTTACCATTGATGCTACTGAGGACGACATGAAACATTCGAAAATGTTCAACACCCAAAAAAAGCCAATGTGTTTTACGCTGAGGTTCCACTTCATGATCGAATTTATTAGGAGAATCAAACCAAACCAAATCAAAGCTGCAACTGAAACGCAAAATGGTGCACCGTCTTCTAATATAATAATACTAGTGGGGTAACCCGTCATAAATGACGGGAGCCAAATTCACAGGCAATTGTGCCCAGCATTAGAATTTCTTTTCCTCAACCCTTTCATGACGTCAGACCAAGTAACAAACCAATTAGAAATTGATGACGTTCATAAAACAGCTGAGCAAAAGAAATTCTAATGCTGGACACAATTGCCTGTGATAAACTGTAGTTCAATTTTGCTACTATTATCCCCTCCCCTTTTTATATTTGAAAGAGAAAATGAGCTTTTCATTTTCTCTGGTGTGCTCATGCACGTCATTTGTTCCTTTTTTTACTCCTTTCATTTCAATTTCAGCCACCCCTCCCACTTTTTTTCAACCCTCCACGTTTCTCTCCCCCCCCCCCTTCAACACATTCCAACCTTTTCCCCTCTCCAATTTAATATCATGGGGTTCTTGGATGGGAAGGGTGCGACATATAGTTGAGCTTGAGAGAGAAAAAAACGGTTCATTTATTCAAATTTATATAAATTCCGACGTGCTTCAATGGTTTTGTTACTCCACACACACACATACACAGAACTGGGATATTATATATATAACTAGTGGGGGTAACCCGTCATAAATGACGGGAGCAAAATTAACAGGCAATTGTGTGCATGCGCGTCGTTTTTTCCTTTTGTTACTCCTTTCATTTCAATTTTCGTCACCCCCTCCCACTTTTCTCTCTCCCATCTCTACACTTTTCAACCTTTTCCCCTCTCCAATTTAATATCATGGGGCTCTTGGATGGGAAGGGTGCAACATATGGTGGACCTTGAGAAAAAAAAAGCTGTTTATTTCGTCATTTATTCAAATTTATATAAATTCCGATGTTACTCCACACACACACACACACACAGACCTGGGATATGGTATATAATAATAATGCTTGAACCAAACGTCTGTCCGACCAGCGTAAACCTATAGCTAACATTGTGATTGGCTACTGTGGGAATACTTCATGCGTGATAACGAAATAAAATTCACGGTTTCAGACGTTCCCTATACCTTCTACTGGCTTAATTATTCTAGTCTTAGGCCTAGTACCCCTTTGTACTAGTGGGGTAACCCGTCATAAATGACGGGAGCAAAATTCACAGGCATTTGTGCGCATGCGCGTCGTTTTTTTCTTATTTTACTCCTTTCATTTCAATTTCAGTCACCCCCTCCCACTTTTCTTTCTCTCTCTCCCCCTTCTACACTTTCCAACCTTTTCCCCTCACCCCCTCCCACTTTTCTCTCTCCTCTTCTACACTTTCCAACCTTTTCCCCTCACCCCCTCCCACTTTTCTCTCTCTCTCCCCCTTCTACACTTTCCAAAGAAAGAGTTCAACATATAGTTGACCTTGAGAAAAAAAAACGGTTCATTTATTCAAATTTATATAAATTCCGACGTGCTTCAATGGTTTTGTACAGTTACTCCACACACACACACACACACAGACTTGGGATATTATATATATAATAATAATAATATTTACTAAAAAGTATATTCATAATTGTTTTGTTTTTAAAGTTCATTTTTAACAAAAGATGGATTTTTAATGTCTGGAGGGCTTCACCCGTGGTTGGACCAATTTGAGTGCTTAGATAATTAATTAATAAGAGAGCTTCATAGGTGACGTCAAAGAAGAAAGCCAAGTCCCGGGTTTTGGTAAAGATTACGGAAAACGTTCTGTTATCGCCACAGCTGATCACACTCATAATCTTTAAGGCCTACACGGAATCAGCTGTCAAAACAACAAAATTAATTGCCTGTTTTTTTACCTGACTTTTACAAAGGTCACCTTGATTAAACAAGACGAAAATCTTACCACACCTGTTATATTCTAGTGAATATCAAGTAAAATAAAATTATTTTATTAAAAAATGTAATCGGGTAATTTTTACCAATTTTCAATCAGAATTGTAATAGAAAAAAACTTGCTAGTAACATTTTCTTATTAACATTTATTGATCAGGACCGCCTCCATGCAGAGTGGTCGCGAAATTTCTCCTATTATTAACAAAGTTAATAACAATATTATTGAAAAACTCCTAAACTCCTAATAGCAAGTGTTATTGACAAAAGTTAACAGTAAATTCTTGTTAACATTTCTAGACTTTTACATTGTTACTAGCGAATGTCACCAACAAATGTTGTTAAGCTAGTTCACTGTCACAGATCATGTTTTATTAGGCTCATATTCCTGGTTAGCTGCAAAATTGGTTGCTACTTTCAAATCACTCAATAAGGTTCCAAAGCTCTGGGTGTCACCTAGGGGGTATGCTGACTTGGATGGATTCAGTTTGTCATTTTGTTACAGTAGTGATAACTATCTAGACATATGGTAGTAAACTAAGGGCAGTATATTTTCAAATTTAAAAATCACATTGGCTTATTAAGTTAATAGTGTATTTTTTATTTTTATATTTTTTAAGAGCGAATCATAATGAATATGGTCATTGGCATATATTTCAACAAATTTCTGTTAAATCTTTCTAAAATGTTTTGTAAATGTTGTCAATAACATACTAGTAATTACTATTTACTTTAGTGTATTCAATTCTTAATGTGTGCAAAATTTTAAATTTCATTTTCTGGTTCAAAAATATGGAAGTTTTAACGTTGATTTGTGTTATTAAACATTATATAAGTATATTCATAACGGGTAGACATTAAAGTGGATTGAAAAGTGAATTTAAGTGAGACTACAGTGGTGAATAACTGGTGAAATGTGGAAAATATTTTTGATATACACTGTTATCAACAATGGACTAACTTGATTTAATAAGAATAGTTTTTTTTTAAACTGAAGGCTGCGCCCCAATCCACCCTGCAAGAAGCTTCATTTCAATTCAATTCAATTCAATTCAATTAAGTACACCTGCAATCAGCTCGAAAGCCATGTGGCAGGGAGGGATTGCTCCCAATCACGACTGATTGTCATTATTTAAAAATAAGACATCATCATGAAATTGAAATCGTCCTAACAAAGAACTATTCACAGGAAGAGAATTCCATAGTCTAATAACATTAGGAAGAAAAGACCAAAAATATGCATCAGTCCTAGCCATTAATTCTTTGAAAGTCTTTGAATGCCCAAATCTACCTTTACGAGGATTTCTAGTTAGTAAACCATTAAGCAGGGTAATGTTATCGCAAGACAGCAAACGTCCCAGAAGAGCGAGGCTTTGCTCATTTCTTCGGCCTGCTAATGATTCCCATTCTAGCCATTCATTTGATTCCCATTCATTTAACTAAAGGTGGAATTACACCGGAGCTCCGGTCCGGAGGTATCATTGCTGAAAACGCGTGTTATTAGCAATGTTTTAACATATATTAAAAATCGGGACCACGTGTCTTCCATTTTTCACCAGTTGAATTGTCAAAAAGTTGAAATTTTTGACCCAATTTTCAACCTCACGAATCCTTCATATAAGAATCCTTATATTATTCATTAAGAAGATACAAATAAATGAAATAATATTAAATATTAAGTTATTAATAATAAAAAAACACAGTGTGGCTGCACTCCGGGTCGACGCCACAAGGTGATGATATTGGTGATCCGGAGACCACCGAAATTGCAACCATCGCCGGTTTTTTTTTTTGTTAGTGAACGCTTCTATTGGACGTCAATCGAGTTAAAACTAATTTTACCAATGGTTCGAACATTTTTTTTTTAGGTTAGGATTCGAAAGACGAAAAAAGCGGGAAGATTCGTGTTTTCGACTCTTGAATATTTTTCAAGATTCGCAGGATTCGAGGACTAGAATATGTCCCAACCGATAATATAATTATTACTGTTTTGTGTAGTTTGCAGAGTGGGGCAAACTGTATTTGACTACAAGAATAACGTATGTGAATACTGTTCGTTTAGGAAGTGTGTGTGTGAATAACGAATAATGTACAATGTGTATTCGTTATTCACCAATACTTTAAAGTGACGATTGTTGATTCATATTCGCAAATAACGAATATACACTGTATTCGCGTTATTCACACCTACTTTGAACGAACAATATTCATATTTGTCAATTATGTATTCGAATACAGTTTATCCAACCTCTGACACAACTAATTTTTGAAACTAAATTGCAAAAAAAAATGAATTACTGTGGTGATAACCGGTTGTGTTGGCATTGAATTGGAATGACCTTGTACTGATGTTGAATTGTGTTAGCATTGAATTGTGGTTACGTTGAATTCTGGCACTGTTAAATTCTGTTGGCATTGAATTGTCATGACGAACAATTCTGATTACGCACGTTCAATTGTGATACATTTTTTTTACTTACATTGAATTATTGAGCGAACAATTATTGTTACAGTGAATTGTCCCTATATTGAGACAGAAAAGATAAATTTTCCCGGATATGCTGAAAGAAAAAGGCATTGTTCGAGGAACATTGAAGAACCTTTTCAGTTAGGCAGAAAATGTCTGGTTGGCAACAAGTATCAGTAACAAGTTTGTCAACTACACTCGTTAGTTACAAGTGATTTTTTGTGGTTTACAAGTAATTCGCTTGTAAACTTGTAAAAATTCACTTGCAATTACAAGTGTCCACTTCGCACCTCGGCTGGAAGAGTAGCCCAATTCAAAATACCACTTTTTTTTGGGGGGGGGGGGGAAAATGAGTTTAAGCACCTAGATACACCGCCATCTTGTTGTTTTGAGCAGACGCCAAGGAGACAAATGAGTGTTATTATATGGTGTTACTAAAATTGCAAGAAATCGCATCACAATTCCTCAATTAAAATACAGTAACGAGCAAAATGCAATAAAAAGTAATGTTCTTTAATTGCTATTTTTTAAAAAGGTGCAAAATCGTTCGTTTTTTTTAACCGAATGTTAAATCCCATTGAATCAAAAACCGTCCCACAAACATTTGAAAAACTCGTTAAAAACGAATTAGAAGAATAACAAAACAATTAGCACGTGCTTTCATGTATTGGCTTCACGATGTTTCCTCTTTATAAATTTTGAAAAGGTCCTATTTTTTAATAACGTTTAAAATGGTACATTTTTTAACTCCATGTTAAGTCCCATAGGACCAAAAAACCGTCACCCAAACATTTGAAGAACTCCCATTAAAAACGACTTCGAATAATCACATAAAAATTAGCACGTGCATTAATCTATTGGCTTCACGATGTTTCCTTTTTATAAGATTAGCACGTGAAATTATTTTTCTATTTATTATTATTTAACTTGAAACCTGGAGAAACAAGGGATTCAAGGAACCCTATAGACCGCCATTGCTTTAATATATGCTTTCATATATCAAATAACCAACTTTTTTTCATTGTTACATGTGTGCGCATGCGTACGCACATGAACACACGCGCGCACATGCGTACGCACACTTGCGCACGCGTACGCACACTTACACACGCCCGCGTACGCGCGTGTGCGCAAGCGTACGCACACGTACGCACGTGTGCACATGTGTATATAGATAAACACGTGTGCACATGTGTATTTAGATAAACACACATGTATGTACTCATGTACATGACATAGTTACATGTGATGCGCATGCGTCATTCATTTGTAATAATATGGGTTTAAAATGAAAATACGTCACATGTATTCTAATATACAAAAATAATAACAGAACATAAAAAAGGAACACAACTCCTAAATAGAAAAGTCCCCCCTTTCAAATGCTACAACTGGAAAGAGGAAGAATCTCGATTTTTTGAAAAAAAATTACGATTTTGAAAAATCGAAATTTTATATATCAAATCGCTCTATATCTAATCGCCGGTTTCTACCGGCGATTTATTGTTAACTTCGCCCACATTGCTAAACCACTCACGGATATGACCAAAAAGGGGCTGCCCTTTTTATGGACGATCGACAGAGAAGCAGCATTTACGCTGTTAAAGACTAAACTTGTCACTGCGCCAATATTGGCCATTTACGATCCAGATGCCGAAATCAAAATGCACACCGACGCCTCTGCGTATGGCATCGGAGCTATCCTATATTAACAGTCACCATCTAAGGAACTGCAGATCCTGGGTGGTGTCTCTCGAGTGCTCCGAGACGCCGAGTTGAACTACTCAACGACGGATAAAAAGTGCCTAGCAGTGGTGTACGACATCGTCAAGTTTAGACCTTACCTCTTTAACAAAGCCTTTGTCATTGTCACCGACCATAACGCACTGTGCTACCTAAAGACTGCACAACGACTTCAGGAACGCCTGGGCCGCTGGCAGCTACTGCTCCAGGAATACGACTACACGGTAGACTACAAGGCCAGCATCACTCATGTGGATGTGGACTGCATTTCACGGAGTCCGGTGGATGTTCCTAAAGACTGGAACCTGCAGGCTACCCCAGACGACCTCGACGACAGCGTGGTTTACGCAGTCGCATTGCATTGGGATTGGTCGGTTGAACAAGAAAGAGACCCGAACGTGACACAAATCAAGGCCGAACTTCGCAACAATCCGAGCTTCACCATACCTACGCCAGATGACGCAACAATGCAGCAACATGGAATCGAGGAAGTTGAGGACGACACAGCGCGCACTGTCGACCTGACAACATCAACCACCTCGTCCCGCCATACTGCCGTGGCCCCAGCAACCCCCGAGCTAATTTTGCCGCAAGTGACACAACCCTTTCGCATACCAACAGTAACCACCCGGAGACTACCAGTGTATCGACCGCTTTGTCAGGAAGCACGATGTGAAAGACTGCTTAACAATTGCTGGGCACTCTGGCAACGACAGGCGCGGCCCGCAAACACCTATTACCTGGGTCACTATGACCTGATGGAGGGATTTCCACGCCTCTACATACCGGAGGAAGGATGCTATGTTGTAGGAATGTCATATCACCTGCAACTCTCCATGGCCATCCTAATTCCATCTACCCGGTACGTAGAAATATACCAGTTTGCCAAGCAGCCCATTACTCAGGCATTGGGAGCCCTTCAGCAGGCTTTCTTCAACAGTCTGCTGGGAGTCCCACTTAACGGAGCATACAGCATTGCCCGAATGATCGTTTGGAGGACCCGTGCCACTTACCAGGCTGCTATCCTGTGGGACGCCATTTACAGTGTCCTCACTGGGCAACCACTGGCCTGACTGATCGCTGCCGACGCCACCATTCACCGGAGTTTCATGGAAAGTCTCCGGGGCTTTGACAGCGGATGGGTCGTCGCCGCCAGGGAATCCTACCATCCATGGCTGCGGAGCCACCTCCTCCACTCACCGTCAGACCCCCTACAAGCACTCCACAGATATGTCTCTGCGTGCACGTGTGCATGCAATCACCCGACGTGGGTATATGTTAGAAATCCACATGTATTCGTGTGGTTGCCACCCATCCGGGTGGCATTATCGAAAAATTTATAAAAAAAAACAAAAATACGTTGTAACCACTCTTGTATAAATAAGCATTTCTTTTGAATTTCAATAGGGTCTCGCCACTCTGCGAGTATTAATTGTCTTTGCCTTTTTTATGTTTTCAGAATTTGCACTTTTAAGGGGTGCTGACACTTCGGTGCCAGTGTCTTTCCATAACTACCTCTGTACACGGTAAGTCCTCATCCACCCATGTCTCCCCGCTGCATAAAAACCTTCCACCCTTGGCTGGAGTACGAGGAAGTACTCCAAGCAAAGTTGGACGATATGTAACACCCTGTAATTCGTGATCCCGCCAAAACGATAGCCCGGGGGATAAACAACTCTTGCTCATTCCTCTCCCTCCTTCCGACTCATACCCAAGCGGCGGATTAATACACATAGGACCATGGTCACTTGGACCAGGTTACACCTCGCAGGTGTACACAGGTCCAAGGTATAAAAGGGCCGTGTTCCTCTTTGTAGTTAGTTCTTTTCTTGTCCTTGCCTTTGTATTAGGTAATCTTAATCCAAATTATGGGCATGAGGACTCACCGTTAGTATTTACTATTCATCTTTGTATTCTGTGTTTCTATACGAGTGATGAATAAAAGCATTATAATAAGAAACAGCGTGGTCTTTATGTTAATGTAACCAACTTCTCTTCAGAGGCCGGAGACTCCACAAGGCAGGAGGTATACGATTCCTAGCAGCTACAACATCTTCTCTTGTCGGCATACCGAAAAAAGATGTATATCAGCATTGACCGGAAGAGAGAGAGGGATGGCCGCCACTCTGCTGCATAGATTTCACTCCCATGCAGAAGGGTGACTACAATCCATCTCGATCCAACTCTCTCTGCAGCTCACATCTTCTCCATGCGGGCACCGCGTGGTTCAGAGAAGAATCGAGGTACAGAAAATGTCATCTAAAGGTTGGTAAAATAAAATGGTCGATGTCAAAAGCTCACATTTATGAAAAAATTCCTATAATAATCCTTTTATAATATTTATGGTAAAGGTCATGTTAATCCCAATTTATATTTTTATATGAAGTAAAATAAAGTATTCTTTAACTTAAATAAAATATTTGAGTCAATTTGAATTATTCATTTTTTATGGGTCTTCATTGACCCCGAACCTTAAACTTAAAATTCAATTCAGTTGATTATTTTCAAAAATAAAGCTATCAAGTCAGAAAACAACCAACACGATTCATCCCCACAACAATGTATCGCAACAAACCATACTTTTGTGTACTACACTTAAAAGATCACAGTATTCGTTTTTAATTTTAATATTAATTGAGAACCGCTGGAAAGCATCGTGTTCATGACAGATAGGCATTTTTCACTAAAATAGAAATGATTAGGGCAATGTAAATTGCTTCAGGAAGGGCGACAATTTTTCCAGGCGGGACGCTACCCTACGTGGTCCCCCTGGCTAAGGCTTCGCATCGCATTTGCAGCAAACAACAAAAATCATAAAAAAAGGAAAAATAATGCAATTCATGATGTCACGACGTGCCCTGGACAATATGTGTTTGTTTCCATTTCGGATGATCGTTTTTGGGAGATGTTTTTTCGAAAGAATGATCTCTTCCGAGTTTGCCTTCTCTGATACATTAATGGAAGGATGTTCTTCATGTATTTGTGTAACGTCATCTTTCTCTGACTTATAACCGTCAATATTCGTCGTGTTGTTTTTCGTTTGAGCCATTTTACTATTGTCGCAGTTCTCGAATTCACATTTTTCAACCAACTCTGTTTGAATTTAAAACAAATTAAGTACAAATAGGCTTATTAAAGTTTGTAATTATGTTTTTTATGGTAGTAGATCAACAATATTACCTTTGGTCAAGTTTTTATATGATTGAAGGAATTTAAAGTCAGTCAAATAATGGTCCAGAAAGTTGTGATTAACTGAGGTTCCATTCTACATAAAAGAATATAATACAGCAAACAAAGCCAATCAAAAATTGCTTATCGTTCAGCAGACCAATATTAGAATACTAGTGGGGTAACATGTCATAAATGATGGGAGCAAAATTCACAGGCAATTGTGCCCAGCATTAGAATTTCTTTTCCTCCGCCCTTTTATGACATCAGACCAAGTAACAAACCAATTAGAAATTGATGACGTTCATAAAAGGGCAGAGCACAAAAAATTCTATCCCCTACCCTTTTTATATTTGAAAGAGAAAATGAGATTTTCATTTTCTCTGGTGTGCACATGCGCGTCGTTTTTTCCTTTTTTTTACTCCTTTCATTTCAATTTCAGTCTCCCCCTCCCACTTTTCCCCCTCCACGTTTCTCTCTCCCCCCTTTCTACACTTTCCAATCTTTTACCCCTCTCCAATTTAATATCATGGGGTTCTTGGACAGGGAGTGTGCAACGGGGCGACTGAATAAGCGCCAAACTGAACAAACGCCAAACTGAATAACCGCCAAATTTTTGGCTTTTATTCAGTATATTTCAATCTACACGCCATAGAAAAGATACAGCATCGAACTGCTGTGTTTTCTTTTAAGGTAAAATACATGTATTATGACAGTGTAACCCTCATGCTGGATGAACTTCAACGCAATTCACAAGGAAACCGTAAAGATGGGCAAAGTGTCGCCCTTCTCAAACAGCAGACAACAAGACATATATGAGTGTTACTAAAATTGCAAGAAATAGGCTCACAATCGTTCAATGAAGATACATTAAAGCCCAAAATGCCATAAAAAGTATTGTTCGTTAAAAAGTCTTTCTATTTTTAAATAATTCTTAAAATCTTAAGTTTTTCAACTCTATGTTAAATCCCATAGGGCCAATAAAACCGTTCCACACAAGTTTGAAGAACCCTCGTTTACAACGATTTATAGCAATAACAAAAAAGCAGCACGTGCATTAACGTATTGGCATTACACTGATTGTTTTTTTTATAAGCTTAGTAGTGCAATTATTATTTTTTTTTATTAATTTTTGTGACTTCATACCCGGACAAAAACCCATTTAAATATCATTCATTTTTTTAGAACAAAAACGATCGCAATGCCTACATTCGGAAATATATTGAACAAAACGCTGTAGATATAATTAATAGTAATAAGTAGATATACCATTGATGCTACTGAGGACGACATGAAACAGTCGAAAATGTTCAACACCCAAAAAAAGCCAATGTGTTTTACGCTGAGGTTCCACTTCATGATCGAATTTGTTACGAGAATCAAACCAAACCAAAGCTGCAACTGAAACTCAGAATGAAGCACCGTCTTCTAATATAATAATATGCTTGAACCAACGTCTGTCCCACAAGCGTAAATCTATAGCTAACACTGTGATTGGCTACTGCGGGAATACGTCATGCGTGATAACAAAATAAAATTCAAGGTTCTAGAAGTTCGCATACCTTCTACTGGCTTAATTATTCTAGTCTTAGGCTACATAAACCCATGACGACTAGTTTTAACCTTTTTTAAGGGTAATTCAAATTTAGATTGCATATTAGAAGAGCAATTAGCTTATGATTTAGGCAAACAACAAAACCAGTTTTCATGAAGCAAAATACTAGTTTCAACTTGTGTATCAGCAGTTAAAACTAATTTTGATTAAATTTTGTTATTTACCATAACATGCATTTTACCTATACATAGTGATGTGCCATTTGAAACATTTCACATGACATGAATTTGAAATATTTAAAAAAATGTGAAATTTATTTAAAAAAAAAACCCTGTTTCCAAGCAGGGACGTCATTTCAGTTTTTTTCGGGGGGGGGGGGGGAGGGGAGATATCGAATATTCAATATATCATATTTTAATACCAAAATTTATAAAAAATTATTTGATAGTTGATAGATATTTTTTTATTTATTTGTTAAAGTTCATGTTTAACAATAGGTTCAAATGGACTGACATGCATATAAAAGTTGTTTTTCAGGGGGGCAAATGCACCCCCTGCCCCCCCCCCCAATGACGTCCCTGTTTCCAAGTACTGAAACCATAAACGAATTGGTTCATATGAAAGTTAATGTAAACTGATGCAATTATCTAGTTTTATATTTCATGTGTTTCAATTAATTTTACAAATTTTTTCAATATATTTCACAACTTTTCATAAATTTCATGAAATATTTCACGAAATATTTCAGCAAAATAAATTTCATGAAATCGCCCATCACTACCTATGCACAAGTGTGTCTTTTTTCAAAAGAGTTGTCAGAATAGTAATTTATAGATTATGTTGCCAGGCAGGATATCTGTGCCTTGTAATAAAAGGAAGCTTCTGACGTCATAGGGATTCAAGAACCGTTTTGTTTAAATTGTTGAAAGGGGGCGACTGAATAAGCGCCAAATTGAACAAACGCCAAACTGAATAAGCGCCAAACGGAAACAAACGCCAAACTGAATAACCGCCAAATTTTTGGCTTTTATTCAGTTTGGCGTTTCTTCCATTTGGCGTTTATTCAGTTTGGCGGTTATTCAGGCTTTTTGTAAATTCTGATGGTCCAAATATTGTGAGCTTTTATTGCTAACCTAACCTAACCTAACCTAACCTAACAATGTGTTTATCACATTTTGGCGGTTATTCAGTTTGGCGTTTGTTCCATTTGGCGTTTATTCAGTTTGGCGTTAGTTCAGATTGGCGTTTGTTCAATTTAGCGCTTGATCAGCGCCACCGTTGAAAGTATTTGTTCTGAACCCTTTTCTATAAAAGTGGATTTACACCCAAGAAATATCAAAAACATTCTTAGTAGCAAAATGTTAATAACAAATATGTTAATTAATTTTTTTTTTTTTTTTTTACTGTTTTGGTAAATGATGATAACAAAATCCTAACAACCATGTTTCTGACAAATATATTTTTAGAATGCCTGGTGTAAAATAAGTCTTCAGATTAAAGGTAGAATTACACCGGAGCTCCGGTCCGGAGGTAACATTACTGAAAACGCGTGTTATTAGCAATTTTTTAATATATATTACAAATCGGGGCCACGTCTTAGATTTTTCACCAGTTGAATTGTCAAAAAGTTGAAATTTTCGACCCAGTGGAAACAAGGCATTATAATTGCATGTCGTCACAATTCAGCAACACAATTCGCGGTCATTACAATTCAACTCACGTATCCCTCGAATCCTTCATATAAGAATCCTATATTATTTATTAAGAAGATACAAATAAATGAAATAATATTAAATATTAAATTATTAATAATAAAAAAACAAATGTGGCACTCAGGGTCAGGGCCACAAGGTCATGATATTGGTTATCCGGATACCACCGAAGTTGAAACCATCGCCGGTTTTTTTTTTGTTAGTGAACGCTTCTATTGCACGTCAATGGAGTTAAAACTAATTTTACCAATGGTTCGAACACTTTGTTTAGGTTAGGATTCGAAAGATTCGAAAAAGACGAAAAAAGCGCGAAGATTCCAGGTTTTCGACTCTCGAATATTTTTCAAGATTCGCAGGATTCCAGGACTAGAATATGTTCCAGCCGATAATTATTACTGTTTTGTGTAGTTTGCAAAGTGGGGCAAACTGTATTTGACTACATGAATAACGTATGTGAATACTGTTCATTCAGGAAGTGTGTGTATAACGAATAATGCACAATGTGTATTTCGTTATTCTCCAATACTTAAGTGACTATTGTTGATTCATATTCGCAAATAACGAATAGGCCCATACACTGTATTCGCGTTATTCACACCTACTTTGAACGAACAATATTCATATTTGTTATTTATGTATTCGAATACAGTTTACCCAACCTCTGACACAACTAATTTTTGAAACTAAATTGCAAAAAGAAATGAATTACTGTGGTGATAACCGGTTGTGTTGGCATTGAATTGGAATGACGAACAATTCTCATTACGCACGTTCAATTGTGATACATTTTTTACTTACATTGAATTATTGAGCGAACAATTATTGTTACAGTGAATTGTCCCTATTGAGACAGAAAAGATAAATTTTCCCGGATATGCTGAAAGAACAAGGCATTGTTCGAGGAACATTGAAGAACCTTTTCAGTTAGGCAGAAAATGTCTGGTTGGCAACAAGTATCAGTAACAAGTTTGTCAACTACACTCGTTAGTTACAAGTGATTTTTTGTGGTTTACAAGTAATTCGCTTGTAAACTTGTAAAAATTCACTTGCAATTACAAGTGTCCACTTCGCACCTCGGCTGGAAGAGTAGCCCAATTCAAAGTACCACTTTTTGGGGGGAAAATGAGTTTAAAGTTAAGAGAAAATTCATGGCTAAGGCTTACTTTGCTGAGTTTTTCAAGTGCAAAAGCCTTTTTAACTATTCACATTATCGGTTTATTTGGCTACCCTACAGTAGATTGAAATAGAAACAAGGGATTCAAGGAACCCTATAGACCTCCATTGCTTTATTATATGCTTTCATATATCAAATAACCAACTTTTTTTTCATTGTTACATGTGTGCGCACGTGTACGCACATGTACACAATTGTGCGCACGTGTACGCACATGTACACACTTGTGCGCACGTGTACGCACATGTACACACTTGTGCACACGTGTACGCACATGTACACACTTGTGCGCACGTGTACGCACATGTACACACTTGTGCGCACGTGTACGCACATGTACACACTTGTGCGCACGTGTACGCACATGTACACACTTGTGTGCACGTGTACGCACATGTACACACTTGTGTGCACGTGTATGCACATGTACACACTTGTGTGCACGTGTATGCACATGTACACACTTGTGTGCACGTGTACACACTTGTGTGCATGTGTACGCACATGTACACACTTGTGTGCACGTGTACACACTTGTGTGCATGTGTACGCACATGTACACACGTGTGCGCATGTGTATATAGATAATCACACATGTACGTATTCAAGTACATGACATAGTTACATGTGATGCACATGCGTCATTCATTTGTAATAATATGGTTTAGAATGAATATACGTCACATGTATTCTAATATACAAAAATAATAACAGAACATAGAAAGGAACACCCCTCTTAAATAATAGAAAAGTCCCCCTTTCGAATGCTACAACTGGAAAGAGGAAGAATCGAGATTTTTTTTAAAAAAAATTACGTTTTTAAAAAATCGAAATTTTATATATCGAATAACTAAAAATTTTTTCCAATTTCATCGTCAGAATGTGTGCATCATTTTAGGTCTGATGACATTTTATTGTAGGTGGCCCCGTTTTCGAGTTGTTCGACCCACTAAAAATTATGACCAAAAACTCAAAATTTGTTTCTAAAAAAATTCATAAAAAAATAACCCCTGGATAAAATTTTCTAATTTTTTGTCAGGAGCTTCATATTGACCCACGGAATCAAATAAAAAATACTGCATGTCTTTATCTCATTCTGTTCTTGAGTTGTTCGAGGAACTAAATCGGGTTCCGGACACACACACACACACACACACACAGACATCCTCTTTTTCCCCTATTCTTGCATGATCCTATATACCTCCATTGCTCTTTAGAGCAATGGAGGTCAAAAAACTGCAACTTTAAACCGAGGTGTGAAGTGTACTTTTGTGAAACGTTAATAAGTATATATTTTACAAACTTGTAAAAATTTACTTGTTACTGACAAGACTTGTACTTTTGTGAAACGGGCCCATGGTCAGTTATATGATGCGCGGAAGTTACGTAAAGCAACACTCGAATGAACTTTCGGCCTCGTTGTTGCTTCTCTCTCGGTAGCTTGCGTGCGAACAGTGACAAAATTATTGTGACACCCCGTATATACGAATCATACTTATGGAACACCCCGTAGGGGTTAGGGGTTATCAGTAAGTTGAGGACGTTCTTCTTGGTCTACCTTTTTTGTAATTGTATTTGCATTATGGAATATTGGGCAATACATTGGAGGGGGGGGGGGGGGAAAGGGGGGTCCGAGGTCTGTAATTGTAAAAACGTTAAGAACCCCTGCTCTATGTAAGGATCCGTACATACAGTCTCATAAATGACGTATTTTCGCACAAGGCCAAAACGTAGAATAACAACAAGCGGATGAATATCAAGCGCAAAATTGAACACATGCTGTCAAACTGTTTCATCAGTAACAAAAAACATAAACATAATAACGACAAATGTATTTTAAAAAAAAAAAAAGTGTTATATAACACTTTAAAAAAAAAAAGACATTTCTCCGGGGTTAAACTACTTTTTTCAAAAGCAAAATTTAATAAAAATTCAAAACTTTGCTCTAATCTAATATACAGTATATGTACACGTATATCGAAACAGCAAAGGTCAAGAAAATGCTACTAAAACTAGGTTTATGTTTAAAAACATAGCAGGCCTACCTTTTGCGGTATTTTAAAAATGACAAAATTTGGATCTTTTTGCAGCAACACACGTGTTCCTGAAAAATAAAAATTACTATATTTATTAAAATTTCATTTTAGAAGATCTATAAAGTCATAAGTAGGGATGCGACATTCGAATCCTCGAATCCCGCGAATCTTGAAAAACACTTAAGATTCGAAAACTAGAATATTCGTGCATTTTTCGTATCCTAACCTAAAAAAAAAACCTTTTCGGATTCGAGAAAATTTTGTATTCGTCCCACCTCTAGTCATAAGAATACATTCAGTACATAACTGTACTAATTTCTAAAATGTTACTTCAATGAAACGTTTACTTCAATTTTGCGCATTTTTCATCTTATAACTTTAAAGCGGCTGTAGCAGGAAATCCTCAGCTCTTGCTATCTTCAAACGACTTAAAGCTGTCGCGCACTAGACCGGCCCGAATCGGCTCGAATGTCAAAAGAAAATTCCGAATGGAATAAAAACCAAGAAATCGAATAGGTAAACGCATAAGCAGGAATTAGGGGGCGACCCTCTTAACTTTTTTTTAGAAGTTCAAATTGCAAATTTTACAATAAAAACAGGATACAAATTCACGCATTTGTCACCAATTTATCTCTTTCTTCATGCTGGCTAGCTTAAAGCATTTTTAGTACCCTAACAGTTCAAACCCTTCCAAAAATGCAATGCAATACTAGGTCATTTTTGTTTTTGGTCCCCCAACTCTTGCCACCCCACTTTTCAATCCGAATTTACGCCGATAGGTAAACCCCACATTAGGCTCGGACGAAATCGGCTCGGATAGCCTGATGGGAATGCTAGAGTGGATTCGATCAGCATTTTTCCGATTTGGGCTGGACTATACTGTGGGTCAGAAGAACGGCTTCCCAATTACCACAATAGCTTAAAGCGGGGCAAATATTTGGAAAGCGATAGGAGAAACAATGGTTTCCCATCGGGGCTGCACGAGAGGAGAGTAACCGCGCGCATCCCTCCGGCTTCAGAAATTCCAGTCTATAATGTGAAGACAGTGTAGTCTGACGTCACATGCTTCGCCCTTTCAACGTCGAAACCACACAACAAACAAATTAGAAGTTGCCAGTCGTCATGAAAAGGGCGGAGCCAACTTATGTATGTCCCGATTTCTAATTGCCTGTAACAGCGACTGGCATGTGTCTCGCTGGTGTAGGACAAATTGACAATCCTAATGCACTGCAATACAGAATAATGATGTCAAAATGACGTCACCGGCCATGTTATGATCATGTGTCCGATACCCAACATCCTTGTAAGTTAAGTTTAAAAATACAAAAAAATACAATTCGTCAATTTAGAACTACGTCAACGGTTTTGTACGTAGCTTATTATTACGTACGGATACGTTTCGTATATAAAGGAAGCTTTCCACTTTACGCTTTACAAAACACATCCTTGTATAATTTTAAAAAATAAAAGTGAAGGAAAAAAAAAAAAAGAGGGAAAACAAAACTTACAGGTAGTATGTACAATCCGATTATATTTTTAAAAAAATGTTTTCTGAACTATTTTCCACAATTTAAATGTTTTATAGATTTGTCATTTTCTTCAATAATGTACCAATCATCCTATCTTACATTGGGTTTGCTGATCGTCTTTGCAAATTGCATCGAAAATGGTGGTAGGTCAATTCTTTTCTTTCAGCAGTATAATTTAAATTTTTACAATTTTCTTAAGATAGTTTATTATGAACAGCCGATTTTCGAACTCTTTGATTATTCTATTTCTTCTTAGAAGAGCAAAATTAAGAGCCTAGATACAGTGTTTAGTACAAAATTTCTCCAAATGTACGCGCTGCGATCGTTATAGGTATAAATATGGTTAAGTTAGGTTAGGTTGAACGGTTTTTCCATAGGTTTGAAGTGACATAATAATTAATAGAAAAATAATTGCACGTGCTAAGCTTAGAAACAGCAATCAGCGTAAAGCTAATACATTAATGCACGTGCTAATATTTTTCTTATTACTCTAAATCGTTTTTAACGAGAGTTCTTCAAACCGTTGTTCGACGGTTTTTTTTGGTTCTATGGGATTTAATATGAAGTTAAAAAAATCTAAGATTTTAAACATTATTTATAAAAAAAAGGACTTTTTCAAAATTTCTATAAAGCGACCACTTAATCAACAATACTTTCTATTGCATTTTGCGCTTTAATGTGTCTTCATTGAACAATTGTGAGACTATTTCTTGCAATTTTAGTAACACTCATAATACTGTACGTCTCATTGTCGTCTGCTTAAAACAACAAAATGGAGGCGCATCTAGGCTCTAGGAATCTAGGCAAACCTAGAAAGTGTTTTATACTCTGTTCATTCTGCAGTCTCAACTGAAAACCGCATGAGTAAATACGGCATTCAAGCAGCACTAATGTGTTCAGACTGTCACTTTCAATCTGATTTATAGGATACGTTGTTAGTTAAGAGATATATTGTTAAAAATAAAACCACACAAATTTTTATCCATGTTCATTGGTCATAGAAAAATTTTAATTTTAGTCGGTTTTTAGCTGAAGCTCCTTAACTACTTTACAAAGCATGTTGGATGCATGTAGTTTGCTTAGGAGGGCTTCATAAAAAAATACTAGAGTAAACGCAAGGTAGATGGCGCCAACATCCATATGATGGCAAACTACACTTCCAAATAATTAAAATAGAATGCGTTTTAGCTATAAAAAGCGTGAAAAACAATCTATTATGAGTGTGACAAACTTACTCAGAACATACTGTACAAGAGAAGAGAGCATGTAGAAATAGTGACGAAATTAAAAGTTTGCATAAAAAAAAAGAAGTCAAGTCAGAGTTGTAGTGTCAGTACATTTCTATGGGAGGACTAGTGGCGCCATCTATCACTATAGGAACGAAATAAATTATATACTTGCATTCTTAAGCGGCAGTCACACTAGGCTGGTTTACAAGCCGCTGGTTCCTGCTGGCTATTAGCAGCAACAGCAAGCAGTAGCTGCTTTGGGTTCACACACTTGTCCAGTCACTGCTGGTATTAGCAGTGCAAGTCACCCAATCACCGTCTTGCAAAAACACAAACTCTAACAACAACCAACCCAAGCAGTGGAGTTTCAACTACCACTAGTGCCACTACTAGCAACAAAAAGTTCACACTAGATGGCAGCAGCAGGAAGGGAGTCATAAGACCAGCTGGTAGCTGCTAAAGTTGGACATGTCCAACTTCACCAGCCACTGTTAAAATCACTAGCCTGCTGGAGAAAGCAGTTGCTAGTAGCAGTTCAGACTATGCTGCTATAGCGCTACAACCAGCCAGCAGCAACCAGCGGCTGGGAAACCAGCCTAGTGTGACTGCGGCATTAATGCAGTATTGAATCCACCTTAATGCCGCAGTCACACTAGGCTGGTTTCCCAGCTGCTGGTTGCTGCTGGCTGGTTGTAGCGCTCTAGCAGCATAGTCTGAACTGCTACTAGCAGCTGCTTTCTCCAGCAGGCTAGTGATTTTAACAGCAGCTGGTGAAGTTGGACATGTCCAACTTTAGCAGCTACCAGCTGGTCATGTGACTCCCTTCCTGCTGCTGCCATCTAGTGTGAACTTTGTATTGCTAGTAGTGGCACTAGTGGTAGTTGAAACTCCACTGCTTGGGTTGGTTGTTGTTAGAGTTTGTGTTTTTGCAAGACGGTGATTGATGACTTGCACTGCTAATAACATTAGTGACTGGACAAGTGTGAACCCAAAGCAGCTGCTGCTTGCTGTTGCTGCTAATAGCCAGCAGCAACCAGCGGCTTGTAAACCAGCCTAGTGTGACTGCCGCTTAAGAGGTGGACTAGCTATTCCAGGATTGGATACTGGATCGATCTGCTTTCAGGCACCATATGGTATTGAGTAGGGTATACAATACCTGATTAAGTGCCAGTCTGAACACAGTATTACAAACTAGAAGGAAGCTCAATTCCTTAAATCATTTTTAAACCCCCCCCCCCCCACCAAAAAAAAAAATAAAAAAAATATCGTCAGCTTAAAGTTAGGCCATTTTTAAACTCAAATAAAAAGCTTATTTTGAAAAGAAATCAACATGAAAATAAATCTCCTAAAATGATTGAGCTACCCTTCTAGCTTCTAAAAACACATTGAGGTTATTCTTCATTTTGCACCTCAAAGACAAAGTAATCAAGAGTTCGAGAGGCGTTTTCACTTTAAAACCACCTTAATTATTATATATTTTGTTTTATTATAAAAATAAAGATGCTTCCGGTTGGTTGAAAATGAAACTCCCATTTTTTAAAAAAGGTGAAGGCAGTGGATCGTTAACTGGAGGTAAAATATCAATACCATTTCATATTAAATTCACTAAAGTTTAAATATTTAAATAGCTTTATCCATCTCAAATGACGACAAGGGGGAGGCTCCTGTAGCTATACGAGCAAGCATATATGTGACATTTTGATGTCCATAGCATTTAGAGACGAGCTAAACGCCCGTATGACGATACTGACTATTCTGTATCGTAAAAAGTGCGGCAATTAAAAGAATTTTCAGGCCGATAGAGAGTCCACTCTGTATCGGTATGAATTTTTTCCATTTCCCAAATATTTTTATGGCTATTTTTCTGTATAGTATAGAGACGTTTCAACCACGAAAAGTGCGTAAATTAAAAAAATTTAAGGCCGACACAGAGTCCACTCTGTATCGGTATGAATTCTTTTCATTTCCCAACAGTATTATGGCTATTTGTCTGTATAGCAGCATACAGACGTTTTCACCATAAAAAGTGAGCAAATTAATTTCCCATGAAAACAAGAGGAGAAGAGAAAAAGAATATTTTATATCGATATAGAGTGAACTATATATCGGCCTGAATATTATTTAATTTGCGCGCTTTTTTAGCCATAAAAATGTTGAGAAATGAAAAAAAAAATTTATATACCGAGACAGAATGGACTCAGTATCGGCCTGAAAATTATTTAATTTGCACGCTTTTTTAGCCATAAAAATGTTGGGATCTTTTTATGATCTTTAAGAAATTTAATTGTACATTCAAGAAGAAAAAAAAAACAGTTATCGTTTAACCTTACTAGTAAGTAGTGGTAACTATCCTAAATGCTAAGGAAAATTGAAATTATTATTTTCATTCTTGGGAAGCAGGAAGCGCGGATAATGAAGGCTATTGGCAGTCCAATCACTACTGGCTAGTACCAGTCAGTCGTCTTTGGCCCTTTCTAAAATCAAGATCTAACTACAGCCCCGTTGAAGAGTCAAAGGATGTGTTAGTTACCCATTGTTTTTAGTTTTGCAAAACTTCCTTAAGAGCCTAGATATAGCATTTATTTCAAAATTTCTCCGAATGTAGGCGCTGCGATCGTTGTTGATTGAAAAACGGTTTTTTAACGTTTTTTCTCCCGGTTTAAAGTCACACAATAATTAATAGAAAAATAATTTCGCGTGCTAATCTTATAAAAAGGAAACATTGTGAAGCCAATAGATTAATGCACGTGCTAATTATTATGTGATTGTTCTGAGTCGTTTTTAAAAAGAACATTACCCCCAATATTTTTTTTTTGAATTATTATCAAGACTTACTTAACAATTACCAAAATGATTTTTAAAATTAAGTCAATAAAATTATAAAAAAAACTTTAAAATGAAGAAACTTTTCATGAGTCATCAAACAATGCCATTTTAAATTTCTAAAAAAAAAAGAAAGTCTTCCCCCTCAATTTAGTGGCAAGTGTTGTCACCTCACATTTCCAGAATTCCTTAATCAAATACATGTATTCCCTAGTCATATTCAACTCAATAATAGCGTTCACATCAACTCGAGAACCAAGTGGCAGGTGGGATAATTTCAATATTAAATCCATAGTACTTTGAAATGTATAGGGATTACATGCATTTGAATAGGCTGTTAAAAGGATGGCATTTAGAAATCGGGACCAACACAAGTTGGCTCCGCCCTTTTGATGACGACCGGGGACTTCTAATTGGTTTGTTGTGTGGTTCGACGTTGAAAAGGGCGGAGCATGTGACGTCAGACAACACAACCAACCAATTAGAAGTTGCTGGTCGTCATAAAAAGGGCGGAGCCAACTTGTTTTTCGTCCCGATTTCTAAATGCCCGTGTTAAAAGTAATGTGAGGTGACAACTTCAGAATTCGAGTAGGGGAGTATACTTTGGTTTTTTTTTATTGTCAATGTCTGTTGTTTGGTGGCACATCTATCTGATCCATTTCTATGGTCCACTTCTATGAAGTTAATTGTTTTTAATTCTATTTTTAATTATATTAACAACTTATTTATTATTTTGAAATTTCTTTTTGGCAATCATTGGTTAAGTCTTGACAATATTTTGAAAAAAAAAATTTCTGGAGGTCATGGTCTCTAAGAATACGACATTAAAGGCGCATTCACACTAGGCTGGTTTACAAGCCACTGGTTGCTGCTGGCTATTAGCAACAAAAGCAAGCAGCAGCTGCTTTGGGTTCACACTTGTCCAGTCACTGCTGGTATTAGCAGTGCAAGTCATCCAATCACCATCTTGCAAAAACATAAACTCTAATAACAACCAAACCAAGCAGTGGCGTTTCAACTACCCTGCACTAGTGCCACTACCAGCGACACTGGCTGGTAGCACACTGGTAGCAGCAGGAAGGGAGTCACATGACCAGCTGGTAACTGCTAAAGTTGGACATGTTGAACTTCACCAGCCGCTGTTAAAATCACTAGCCTACTGGAGAAAGCAGCTGCTGGTAGCAGTTCACACTATGCTGCTAGGGGGCTACAACCAGCCAGCAGCAACCAGCCTAGTGTGAATGCGCCATAACAGTCTTATGTAGAGTGACGTCTTTTCACCACAAATATCATTTTTCACTAAAAAAAATATCTCCGGTAAAATCGGTTGCACTGAAGTGAAATAATTCTAAGCTACAAGGAGCAATGTTAAGTCCAAACAAAATTTATATAAAAGGCAAATCGATTAAATAACTGTGGCTTCCTATTTCAGCTTGTCTACAATGCTCAGACTGTGGAAGTGACTCTTTTGGGTCAAATTTGATGGGGTATTCTGAAGAATACTGTTGCACGCCACCAATACATAAATTCTGTGGTGTTTTTCGAACTTATACACTAAATGAGATGAAAATAGTGCAAAATGCAAGTAGAAAATTAAGAAAATAATTCTTACTTAAATAAATGTCACAAACTAAAAACTTAAGATTTGAAATTCCCTTTTGCCATGTATACATACAGGTCAAAGAAGCATGTGAAAGTGGAGTGAAATTGCCAAAAAATGTTTTAGTGGCTTCTTTGGTGGTTGCAAATGAGGGACATCATTTCGTTCATTTGGCAATTTTTCGTCGTCGTACTGAGAAAGGCTTTATAGTAAGACTGATATAAATTATATTATTAGTAGTGTGAGGTGAAACACTGGCAACTGAGTAGACGAGTTTTCCGGTTTTTTTTTTAATTTATTTTTTTATTTGTTGTGATTTCAATTAGTTTTTTTATTTCATTTTAAAAATGATTTTGGCAATCGTTGGTTAAGTCTTGACAAAATTTGAACAAAAAATCTTAGGCGAAATTTCTATAGGTAATAGTCTCTTTAAAAGAGACCATCATTACCTCTAGAAATTTCTACTTAAAATTATTAAGAGGCCCTTTGATGAAGAGAAACCTTTTGATTGTAAAAATGATGTTTATTTGTTTAAAAGTAGCTTCTTAATTAAAAAAAAACTTCAAAATGAATCTGTATTTGGTAGAAACTTGCCATTTCAGATAGTTTCGCCACCAAACAACATGAATCGGAACTAAAGCAATAAAAAGTATACTCCTCTACTCGAAAAATATCGATATATCGATATTTTAGCCTTCTTGCCTGTGTTCTCACCTCACATTACTTTTACTTCACTATTCAAATACACGTATTTCCTATTCATTTCAAAGTACTATTGGATTTAATATTGGAATTATCCCCCCACCTGCGCCACGTGGCTCTCGAGTTGATTGGAAAGTTGTATTGAGTTTAATATAGGGATTACATTTACTTGATTAGGGAATTATGAGAAATGTGAAATGACAACATTTGCCACTAAATTGAGGGGGAGACTTTAGTTTTTAGAAATTTAAAATCCTGGTGGTAATGGTCTCTTTAATCATAGCTGTGGCACAGTTGTTTAATATAGCAGTAAGTAGTGGTGACTTGTTACCACTACCCAATTAGCTTTGTGGCCCTGCACAACGAGTCTAATGCAGGGAAGCTCACCAAATTTATGTGGCATGTGTTCTGACACGTCATCTGGTATCTACCATGCACCTTCGGGGTATACCAATGCAACATTTTGAGTAAGTGCCCACTGATGGGGCGCAACATAGTGGTGATGTGTCACACACCATGTCAGTGCCAGACGAATCCTGCATGCCAGATTTTTTTCTTGGGGGGGGGTGTCCAAAATTCGTTCTTCAGACTAAAGCTAGTTACCTACTATGGCACACAGTGCCACGCCGCCTATAACTTTCCATTGTATCCAACATATTAAATCAAATGGTGCAACGTCCACTGTAAAGCGGCATGCTATGGTTTGCGAAACTGTTTTGAAGAACTTCCATAGAAGACGTCTTGAGGAGAACCTAGAAAAACTTTTTCATTTCTCGCGGCAAAAGGGACAGCTAGCACACAGCGATGCGCCTGTGTGTGTGGGGGGGGGGGTTGGACGGAAGGATCCAGGAGAACAACTCGCTCACGTGACATTCAGACACCACTCAGATGTCTTCGTTTGCCAGCATAGCTCGTTGTAAACAACATGTGTTCAATTGTATTTTGAAGTGTTAGCGTTTACGGTGTCTTCAAAAAGTGGCAGACCTGTGGTAGTGCGTTTATATGGGCAAATTCCGGATGGAATGTTCCACATGGCGCTTTGGGGCGACACGGCGCTGTACGCCATAGTGAGCTTAGTTGGGCATCTACTGTATAATGGTTGTGGACCGAAAATGAATTCTGAAGGTACAGGTTAAGAGGCTAGATACATCGTTTAGTTCAAAATTTCTCCGAATGTAGGCGCTGCGATCGTTGTTGATTGAAAAGCGGTTTTTTAACGTTTTTTCTCCCGGTTCGAAGTCACATAATAATTAATTGAAAAATAATTTCGCGTGCTAATCTTATAAAAAGGAAATATCATGAAGCCAATAGATTAATGCACGTGCTAATTTTTATGTGATTGTTCTAAGTCGTTTGTAATGGAAGTTCTTCAAATGTTTGTGGGACGGTTTTTTGCTCCTATGGGACTGGGAGTTAAAAAAACGTAAGATTTTAAATGTTATTTAAAAATAGAAAGCCCTTTTAAAATTTAGAAAAAGGAAACATCGTGAAGCCAATACATGAATATATGTGCTAATTATTTTGTTATTGTTCTAAATCAGTTTTAAGTAGAGTTTTTCAAATGTTTGTGGAACGGTTTTTGATCCTATGGGATTTAACATGGGGTTGAAAAAACGAACGACTTTGAACGTTGTTTAAAAATAGAAGGACCTTTTGAAAAATTATATAAATCGAGCACGTGAAGAACAATACTTTTTATTGCATTTTGCGCTTTACTGTATTTGAATTGAGAGATTGTGAGGCGATTTCTTGCAGTTTTAGTAACACCATATAAGAACACTCATTTGTCACGTTGTCGTCTGCTCAAAACAACAAGATGGACGTGGATCTAGGCTCTTAAGAGAAAGAGAGAGAGAGAGAGAGAGAGAGAGAGAGAGAGAGAGAGAGAGAGAGAGAGAGAGAGAGAGAGAGAGAGAGAGAGAGAGAGAGAGAGAAGAGCTCTTTTTGGTATGTAGATAGAATCTTGAGCTTGGTCCGGACACATAGATCCCCTCTTGGCTACGAAACTGCTGCACGCCCCACGTTTTGTCACTTGTTACGGGCAAGTTCGTTCATTTAATGCAGTTAATTCGCTAGTTAATCGCTGCTAAATCAGTCCGGTGTGATTAAGTCGCACATGAGTATCGTCACTGTCATTTTACTGCCAGAGCATGTTGTCACATCACTGTGGTAAGCTCCATTGACTTACAGGGGGCAAAAATAGCAAATTTGTCTCATACCATGTAATTTTGTGTTATTTCAATATATTACTTTTTTTTTGTGTTCTAGATTGCTGACCAACATTGTGGCCAACCTTTTGGCGAAAGGGAAATTTTGTTTGACAAAGTAGATGGTAAACCCGAGGATCACGGCGATACATACTTTTTTATAACTGTTCCGCAAAGAGATGCGAAATGGCCGTAAATTTTACAACAAAAAAAAATCAACTACCTAAATTAAATTCCTACCCCACCCTTCCAAAAAATGTGTTAAACCTGCCGTCGAATTTTCTGAGAAGCAGTTGGGCGCCAGCCAGAAAAGTTCGTTCTGATTGGTCATTTAGGTTTGTAAAGTGTTTGATTCTGTTTGTTATGGGTTTGTTATTTGGTCTGACGTTCATAAAAAAAACGGGGCTAACAGAATTTTTCTGGCTGCGCCCAACTGCCTGTAATTTCTGTTGTTCGAAAAATGAATTTCAGCTACTCCTCTGAGACAGCCATTGTTACAGAGTTTATTGTACAGGCAATTTAAAAATTGGGACAAACAGAAGTTGGCTCCGCCCCTTTTTAGGACGACCGGCAACTTCTAATTTTATTTGTTGTGTGGTTCGACGTTGAAAAGGGCGGAGCAGGTGACGTCAGAATACATAACCAACCAATTAGAAGTTGCGTTCATCATAAAAAGGGTGGAGCCAACTTCTGTTTGTCCCGATTTCTAATTGCCTGTGTTTATTGTTCATCCATGTAAAAAATACTTTGGGTAAACTAGGCGGTTGCCGAGGGCGTCATCATTTGGGGGGGGGGGGGCAAAATGTTACCTGGTATTGGTAAATTAACCCAATCCATTCTGAAGAAAAATAGTGTAATTAATTAACTGATTATTGTAAAATATGCAAGCACAGTTTTGTTCAGTATACTTAAATCGTTTTAATTACCATCACCTTGAAGTGTTTATTTATATGCACAATATTTATTACCTACTAAATTAGGGTGACCTTCAAACACATGACAAAGTTTGATGAGGGGAGCAATGATTTTCATCGCTTTTTTCAAAAAAAAAAACCACTTGGAATTAGTGGTTAATTTTTGTAGCGCTTTTTTCATTTACTTACTTATTTCAACCGTTTACATAACTAGCGTTAACCCACTAGTAGTTGCAGAGAGCATGCGCATTGCCATCTTATCGTTTATATAGGAAAGTGTGGAAAGTGAAAACTACGGTACCCCTTATAGGACGTTTAAATTACTAGTTTATTGACTTAGTATCTCAATATATTGACTTAATTTTATTTTATTAATTTTAATTTAATTTTGTTAAGAGGGTTACAGAAGCGTCACGGACGTTTTTTTTTTTTTTGACAGACGACACTGATTGCAGTGTCTGACATCAGAGGCGCCACTTGTATTGAATTAGCATAGACATAATGCTAATTTAAATTTCAAACATACAGTTAGGTTTGGTAGCCATTATCTGGAGACATATAAGTTTTTAAAATGTGATTAAAACTGTAATAAATATTAGATTGTTTAATGTAACTGATAAACATTTTTCAGACTTTAAAATCTGCCTTTAAATATTTTTAATTAAGTATTTAAAAAGGTGTTTTTTTTCCTATGCAAAATCTCATAGGAAAAAAAAGCTACATATTTGGTATCCATTATCTTTTTTTTACAAAAGAGATAATAGTAAAATAAAAAAATGTGGTGGTAGATTTATTTGTTTTCTATAAAACAAGTAAATTTCATTACCTAATTGCATATATTTATTTTTATATTGACGTAAAAGTCGTAATGGGCCAATTTTTTCAGATCAATAAAAATCTGATTTAGTCAAGGCTTGGTTAGAGAGTTATTTCGTAGCAACGAAATAAGCGCGCATGCGCAGAAGCGTTTATCACCGTTTGAGAAACTTGAAACCGACGCCATTTTTCCACCGCTTCGATGGAAAACGACGTCGTTTTTTGAAAGAATAACCAACCCTACAAGGCAGATTTCCGATTAAGGTAAGAATATTAAGTGCAAAGATCAATAAAAAATAAAAAAACGTACGTTTAGCAGTGATTATTATGTAAAAAATGACCACACAATTCGCCATATAAAGTGATTTATGTCAATTGTAGCCTCTAATACATCCCAACAAAAATTACCGTATGTACATAATAAGCTGTATAGAATAACCATAGTGTCCTATATACATAATAAATCAAGTATGCGAACACCCTCTATGACTGTTTGTAGAAATTAACCTACTTCATAACCCTCTTAATTTTCGGCGATTTCCTTAGGGCCCCTATAGTGAACGTCTCATCGGCAGTTTCTATTGGTGATCAACAGATAGCGCTGCTAACGCAAATCTGCAATCATTTTCCTATATAAACGATAAGATGGCAATGCGCATGCTCTCTGCAAGTACTAGTGGGCTAACGCTAGTTTTACATATGCAATATTCAATTCAATTCAATTAAATACACCTGCAATCAGCTCGAAAGCCATGTGGCAGGGAGGGATTGCTCCCAATCTATTCTTCCTAATGTTATTATAGACTATGGAATTCTCTTCCTGTGAATAGTTCTTTGTTAGGACGATTTCAATTTCATGATGATGTCTTAGTTTTAAATAATGACAATCAGTCGTGATTGGGAGCAATCACCCCTGCCACATGGCTTTTGAGCTGATTGCAGGTGTATTTAATTGAATTGAATATGTAAAACTAGCGTTAGCCCACTAGTACTTGCAGAGAGCATGCGCATTGCCATCTTATCGTTTATTCTATCTATATCGTTTATTTTTAATTTTTACCTTTTTAAGATATTTAAGATGCTCTCTTTATGTTGAAAATTTCAGGCGAATCAATCAAGTGTAACTTGAGTTATAATTTATGTCTGGGGTGAAACACTATCACACCCATCGAAGACGGGCTTTCTTTCTAGTAAAATATAAAACACCATGGCTCCAAAATTACAATTAGGTCCACATAAACGCGTCACTGATAAACCGCGCGCAGAAACAAGTCACTAATGAGAAGAAGTGAAGAACGTTTGAACGACGGAACGCAGTACTAATCTGACGAACATCGGAACGAACGGACGATTATATATAATTCATACACGATCAGTTTTTAGATTGCAGAACACGGATTCAAGAGAATAAAAACGATCAACCATCGCGATCTTCACACTAAATAAATACTAATAAATACTAATTGTGTGGCGACACAGGCAATTGTGCCCAGCATTAGAATTTCTTTTGCTACGCCCTTTTAGAGCGTCATCAATTTCTGATTGGTTTGTTACTTGGTCTTACGTCACATGTTCTGCCCTTTTCAATTTCTAATTGGTTTGTTACTTCTTCTGACGTCATAAAAGAGCGGGACAAAAAAATTCTAATGCTGGATACAACGTGTGGCGACTAGAAATCATTACGGGATTTTAACACAGCGCGCTCCCGTTGATGACTCAAGTGTAAGGCTGTTGTAGCTATGTGAGCAGGCGCATTTGACATTTTTATGCCATTAGCAGTTCTGAACGGGTTGAAGTACAACAAAATGTCATCACATAATAAATAATCTACAAATTATATTGATGAATAAGAAGTTATTTTCATGTTTTTTTACTCAAAGGATGTGCTAGCTGTATATTTTTTAGTTTTGCAAAACTGTTAAAAAAAAGTTTTATCACTTAGGCCAGTTTTACTGGAATGAGGTTCATGGGTTCAGTGATTTCAAACATTTTTCTTCTCAAAATTATCACCTACTATTCTAGTTTCTAAAACACTTTAAATTTTGTCTTAATGTTGCCACCAAACAAAGTTGTCAAAAAAAAATGTAAATTTTCATTTAAACTTTTATGTAAACTTTCTATGTAAATACAACACATGTATACCAGCCACTTATCGGTGGCATAAAAATGGCGGCTCCATACGCAACATTAATGCATCAACCTGCATATACGTATAAGAGCTCTATTCTATTGTATGCCGTCACGTGACATTTTGAAATATACTAATAAGCGATTTACACAATAAACTTTAAAATTATTAAATTAATAAATATTAAATATAATATGAGAAAAAATTTACAAAGCGTAAAAAATTAATGAACACGTCATCAATTGAACTCATTACATAAAAACGTAAAAGAATTTCCTAGTCGCCAGATGCTAGTCATCAAACTATGCATTTGCATAAAGATGGCCGTCAGTACCGGGAAGAGGGGGTTGGGCACTTTTGCACTTTTAGATCAATTATATCAATAAATATAATTAGCTTTTCGTTCTCAATAACACACTATTTTCAAAAGTATAGAAGTCTATAGGAATTTTGGTGTTTCGTTTCAGTTTGTGTATTTTTTTTTTCGTTTAATATTTGAAATATGTACTTTGACCTCTCATTTGCACTTTTAGATTAGAGTACCTGCTTTAATCAAATATCAACAAATATAATTAGTTTTTCGTTCTAAACTATATTTTGAAAGTTATGAATGATTGAGAAATTACAAGGGTAACTCAATCACACTCATTTTAAGAGCCTAGATCCATGTCCATCTTGTTGTTTTGAGCAGACGACAACGAGACAAATGAGTCTTATTATATGGTGTTACTAAAGCTGCAAGAAATCGCCTCACAATTGCTCAATTGAAATAAAGTAAAGCGCAAAATGCAATAAAAAGTATTGTTCTTCACATGCTCGATTTATATAATTTTTGAAAAGGTCCTACTAATTTTAAACAAGGTTCAAAGTCGTTCGTTTTTTTAACCCCATGTTAAATCCCATTGGATCAAAAACCGTCCCACAAACATTTGAAAAACTCTCGTTCAAAACGATTTAGAACGATAACAAAATAATTAGCACATACATTCAAGTATTGGCTTCACGATGTTTCCTTTTTATAAATTTTGAAAAAGTCCTTCTATTTTTTAATAACGTTTAAAATAGTACGTTTTTTTAACTCCATGTTAAGTCTCATAAGACTAAAACACCGTCCAACAAAAGTTAAGAGAACTCTCATTAAAAATGATTTAGAGCAAACAGAAAAATTAGCACGTACTTACACGTGTTTATTGCCTTCAGGATTATTCCTTTTTCTAAATTTTAAAAGGGCTTTCTATTTTTAAATAACATTTAAAATCTTACGTTTTTTTAACTCAATGTTAATTCCCATAGGGCCAAAAAACCGTCCCATAAACAGTTGAAGAACTCCAATTAAAAACGACTTAGAACAATGACATAATAATTAGCACGTGCATTAATCTATTGGCTTCACGGTGTTTCCTTTTTATAAGATTAGCACGCGAAATTATTTTTCTATTAATTATTGTGGGACTTCAAACCGGGAGAAAAAACGTTAAAAAACCGTTTTTCAATCAACAACGATCGCAGCGCCTCTTAATAGCGTTCAAAATAAGCTTTTTATGTGAGTTTAAAAATAACACAATATTAAGCAAATGAAATTTTTTTTAAATGTTGTCTATAAAGTTTATTTTCAAAGATGTCAACATGAACTCGTAAGTAATTGAGCTACCCTTCTAGTTTTTAAAATTAGAAAAAATAGGTCAAAAGAGAAGACTATAGTGTTTGCCTTTTTTCAAAAAAAAAAACGGTCATAAGTCGAAAAATATTTAAATGGTCTAAAAGCTCTAAAAAATGCCTCAGGAGTGCTCAACTGACCCGAGAAGTACCCCTTTTTCTTGTCGAGGGGGCCTTTATGAGAGTTTGCACAACGCCGCGCCTTATACCCACGCAGCGGCGCTGATCATATGGTATGGCCCGCGAATATATTTAAAATTCGCTATCCGGCCCACACTCTTAATGAAGTTGCACATGCCGCGTTTAAATTTTTTGCTTTTCTTTCGTAACTCTATAAACATGAGGCTTTCATAGAATAATATAATGTGAGTGCCTGTCTGGTGATATTGCAATTACGAATATGCATAGATCTATATTGCGAGAGTAGGCCTAGAATGGCAGTGGTATACACAGGCAATTAGAAATCGGGACAAACAGACGTTGGCTCCGCCCTATTTATGACGACTGGCAACTTCTAATTGGTTTGCTGTGTGGTTCGACGTTGAAATTATGAGCGGAGCATGTGTGGTCAGACTACATAACCAACCAATTAAAAGTTGCGTTCGTCATAAAAAGGGCGGAGTCAACTTCTGTTCGTCAAGATTTCTAATGGCCTGTGTGGTATACAGAGGCAGGCTCACAGACATCTGTAGACAGCTTCAGAATTTCTTTGGCTCCGCCCTTTTATGAGCGTCAGACCAAATATCAAACAATTAAAAATAAAAAGGGCGAGGCATGTGACATCAGACCCAGTAACAAACCAATTATAAATTGATGACCGCGCTCATATAAAGGCGGAGCCAAATAAATTCTGAAGCTGTCTACAGATGCCTGTGGCTGTGGGCAGGCGCCACCTTTAAGTTTTTCCCTGTCCGGACCTGAGCCGCTGCTAAATGCAACCGATTCTACACAGCGTGCGCAACAGCCAGCATCCTTAGTCCTTTTTTCGGTTGGTGCCGTGTGCCTAATGAACGAACCCTTGTTATTGACTTCATAAATTTACCAATTTATTTCTTCAATAATCCAAGAAAGCGTTTCTTTTTGCTGCGAGCAAGAAATTCATAATTTCTTCCACATTCGATTGGTTCCGACTCACAATTGTCATATGTAATGATCCTTGCAGTGAATCGGGCGTTTAGTCTTTCATCAACAATCTGAAACACACAAAGGCAAAAGTACAGTGGAAACCCTTTAACACGAAATGGAAAGGGACCAGAATATTTTTTCGAGTTAAAAAAAAAATGTATGCGAATCTAATGAACTAGACCAAAAATAAATATCATATTGTTCGATTTTTCATGATTTTTCGGGAGATATAGACATTTGGCAGATTTGCCCTAAAGAGACATTTGCCCTAAAACCACTTGCCTGAAGAAATGTTTGCCCCAAAACCACTTCCTTAAAGGGACAATTTTCCTAAAACCACTTGGCCTAAAGAGATGTTTTCCCTAAACCCACTTGCCTTAAAAGGGGCCAATGTTTGTTTTCGTACCCCATTTGCCTCTTTTAGGGCAAATGGGTGGACGAAAACAAAATAAGTATCCCTTCAGTATCCCTAGCATTTATGATGGGGAGCAATCCCCTTTGCCACATGGCTTTCGAGCTGATTGCAGACGTACTGAGTTGAATTGAATTGAACTAAGGGTAATTTCGCATTGATATCTTTTAAAATAAGCTTTTTAGGTGAGTCAACTCTATGCAGACAATATTTTTAATTTTTCGAAAACCAGCCTATTCATAAAACATCCTGAAGGATTTAACTGTTTTATATAATTTACCTGGAAGCCATTTGCTTCACAATGACGAAAGATTCCATAATGGACACACAACAGATTATTACGTTCCATGCGTGTTTCGCAGTTAGCAACAACGACATCTTGTGGCAATTGTTCACCACTTCCGCATGCTTCTTGGACCTATTTAGTAGCATAATAAATTGACAGATGAAATTATTATTATTATTGAATATGATAAAATCATATTTGTAATATTTCTTTTTTTTTTCTGTTTTGTTTGTAATATTTTAAGTTAATGTTTAGTGGTAATTGTTGTTTTTGCTCTTGGAGCATATTTTTGGACACGTGCAGGATTGCCACTTAACCAAAAAATCTAGAAATGTGAGGAAGTTAGAAAATTGTCGGAAAAGTCAGATATAATTTAGCAAAAAATATGTAAAACTTGGAAAAGTCAGGAAATCTATTTTCTAAAATTCCAATTTCAATGATTTAAAAATGACATGCCCTAAAAGCACTAAAAGGGCCCAAGAGCGCTCAACGGAGCCTTAGAAGCCTTAAAATGCTTAGAAATGGGCAAAGATAAAATAATTGTTAAGAGCCTAGATCCATGTCCATCTTGTTGTTTTGAGCAGACGACAACGAGACAAATGAGTGTTCTTATATAGTGTTACTAAAACTGAAAGAAATCGCCTCACAATCGCTCAATTAAAATACAGTAAAGCGCAAAATGCAATAAAAACTATTGTTCTTCATGTGCACGATTTATATAATTTTTGAAAAGGTCTTTCTATTTTTAAACAACGTTCAAAGTCGTTCGTTTTTTCAACCCCATGTTAAATCCCATAGGATCAAAAACCGTCCCCCAAACATTTGAAAAACTCTCGTTAAAACTGATTTAGAACAATAACAAAATAATTAGCACATACATTCATGTATTGGCTTCACGATGTTTCCTTTTTATAGATGTTGAAAAGGTCTTTCTATTTTTTAATAACGTTTAAAAACGTACGTTAAATAACATTTAAAATCTTACGTTTTTTTAACTCCATGTTAAGTCCCATAGGAGCAAAAAACCGTCACCCAAACATTTGAAGAACTCCCGTTAAAAACAACTCAGAACAGTAACAAAATAATTATTACGTGCATTAATCTACTGGCTTCACAATGTTTTCTTTTTATAAGGTTAGCACGCGAAATTATTTTTCTATTAATTATTATGTGACTTCGAACCGGGAGAAAAAACGTTAAAAAACCGTTTTTCAATCAACAACGATCGCAGCGCCTACATTCGGAGAAATTTTGAACTAAACGATGTATGTTTTTTTTTAATTTTAAGAGGCTAGCTCTTAAAATTAAAAAAAAATAATTATGTGCTGTAAGGCAAACAAAGAGAATAAAAAAGAGAGTAAAACAAAAAACTTTCATTAAGTTCGGGTTCTCTTGATTATTTCAGAGATTGAATTACAATCTCTTTATTTATCTTCCACATACTTCCAGAGTTTTTTCAGCAAGTCAACAGAAAGTAATACTTGAGAGTTCCTCAAGAATTCCTTTCCCAAATTGGACCACATGGTCAACCGAGGGTATGCATCGAGTATGCATCTGGAGCCATGGATAGCCCCTAAGTAAACAAACAGGACATCCCAGAGGTCTTGCAAAACAGTAACCCTGGGAATGTCACAGTCGATTTCAACAATTCATTGTTTTTGGGCCACCTTAAACATTTTCCCCAATTGTACATTGCAGTGCTCCAATAATGGCATGTGTAAGTTTACTTACATTTCTCCACCTGGCCAACTCTTCCACTTTTTTTACTCTACTGATACTGCAAAATCTTTTCAAAGGGGCTAAGCTCGGATCGGTCTGTTGACTCAAACGATTAACCATATATTCATTGTTTTGCACTTGACGACTGTTTTTGCATTGTATGAAACCTAAAAATAATTTGTTTTAATGTTAATAAATTATAGGCCAAATTACATCCATATATTAATAATTTAATAAATATTGTGGATACTTCTCTCATTGGGTGGTATTTCTCTTGAAGGCAGTATTCGTCCTAAGAAATCTTTGCAACAAATATAAATTTGAATTTATTAGTGTATACCGAGTTTTCCAACCAGTGTAACATGTAAGTAACAGTAACATTAACACTCAAACAGAAAATCTACACAGTGGAAACCATTTAAAACAAAATACATTTTTATTCAGCAATTGAACTTGATTGTCCTCTGCCAATTACCAATTGCCCTAAAGAGATAATTTGCCCTAAATCCACTTGCAATAAAACTATACCCAAAAGAGAAACCCACCTATTTTTGAAATTTTGATATTTTTTTTTCTTCTTTCTTCATGAGTTTTAAATTTTGAAAATTCAAAAAATCTTTTTAATTTTATACAAATTACTATCAGGAAAACCATCAATTTTTTGTTTGAGCACTGTTACTTTTACATCTAAAGACCCAGCTACATGAATGCTAGGGTCTTCGAAACCCCATTATATATCCGGGCTTAATACATTATAGCCACAATCGGCACATACATAAGGAATGGTATTATGTGGAAGTGGGATGAATCCTACATTTTCTCGAATCCGAATCCTAAAAGGAATCCTTCTAATCTACCGAATCTCTTCAATCTTTCATATAAGAATCCTATATTATTCATTAAGAGCCTAGGTACACCGCCATCTTGTTGTTTTGAGCAGACGACAACGACACAAATGAGTGTTCTTATATGGTGTTTCTAAAACTGCAAGAAATCGCCTCACAGTCGCTCAATTAAAATACAGTAAAGCACAAAATGCAATAAAAAGTATTGTTGTTTAATTGCTCGATTTATATAATTTTTGAAAAGGTCCTTCTATTTTAAACAAGGTTCAAAATCGATCGTTATTTAACTCCATGTTAAGTCCCATAGGACCAAAAAACCTTCACCCAAACATTTGAAGAACTCCCATTAAAAACGACTTAGAATAATCACATAAAAATTAACACGTGCGTTAATCTAGTGGCTTCACGATGTTTCCTTTTTATAAGCGTAGCACGTGAAATTATTTTTCTATTAATTATTATGTGACTGTAAACCTGGAGAAAAAAACGTTAAAAACCGTTTTTCAATCAAAAACGATCGCAGCGCCTACATTCGGAGAAATTTTGAACTAAACACTGTATCTAGGCTCTTAAGAAGATACAAATAAATAATATTAAATATTAAATTATTAAAAAATAAAAGACAGAGTGGCACTCAAGAGTTGCCACAAGATGATATTGGTGATCCGGGTCCAACCACCGAAATTGCAACAATCAGCGTTTTTTTATGTGAAAGCTTCTATTGGATGTGAATGGAGTTAAAACTAATTTTACCAAAATTTTTAACAGTTTTTTTTAGGTTAAGATTCGAAAGATTTGAAAAAAGACGAAAAAAGCGCGTCGGTTCGAGTTTTCTAATCTCGAAGATTTTTCAAGATTAGCGGGATTTGAGGATTCGAATGTCCCATTCCTTATAGTATTATAAAATACATTTACCACTAGAAAAAAATGAAAGTGATTTTTGGTGCTAAAAAAGTCAATATTACCTAGTATCCTGAGATCAATATCATCTGTTATGGTATTATTTTCAGGAACAGACAATCCTTGTCTAATCTGGAGAACAGCTATCAGTTGAAAAAAAAAATTTAGAAAACATTAATTCAACTACAGGATCAGGATTTTAAATTAACATTCATTTTTCCGTTCATTAAAAAAAAAGCTTCTTACCATTTCCTTCAAAGAACAAAATGAAAATCATCAGTTGAACCAATACTGTTGTCATACTAGAGGTAATGGTCTCTTTAAACCAATTATGTAGGTGATAGGAACAACCAAAAAGAATAGTAAAAACCAAGGACGCTTTAAAAAAAGAGGTATAAATGAAATGCAAATGTTGCCAATAAGGTCACAGCTTGAAGTGCGCACGTAGTACGGATATGTACTCGTAGCATGCTTATGTACACGTAGCACACATGTAGCATGTGTATTGCATATATACACGTATATGACATACAGTTGTACAAGATAGTTTTCCACTGAAAACACTTTCATTTTGTTTGCAATCTTTCTTCCACTTAAGAAAAAGTGTCTACATGTATAGTTGCACCTACCTTAGCATTTGGTAAGTTTGATAAGTTTACGCCTATTCAATAGCATCGGCTCTTTGCCATTCCCTCCTCCCAATATATTTTTTTAGTGACGAGCTAAGCGAGTCACAACAATAATTAGTGACACGTTTGAAATTTAAGTCGCTGTTGTATTCTTGTGATAAACTGTATAAAAGCGAATGTTTGGAACACTAGCATCTGAAAGGATTCGTGCCTGGGTTAATTAGGCGAGGGCTTATTGTAAGAGATATTTTCAAGTGCACCCCCAATTTTAATTTCTGATTAGTACATTATAATTGCTAATTATAAGTCAAGGATCTCACTTTTTTACTTTTAAAACAATGAATGACTGACCAAAACAATGAATTTTTCACATCCTGTTTAAACTTAATCTATTTGACTCCTGGATGTGTCTAACTTAAAATCCAACATTATTACAAGAAACATTTCAAAATAAGCAACAACAAAAAATCTTATTAATAATTATTTAATTTTTCTGGGTGCACACTTTTCATTGTCGTATGTGCAAACTTTGAAATTGCAAGTACACAATTGTAACACCCAGTAACTTGCGATCCTGCCAAAACCCTAGCCTGAGGGTAAACAACTCATGCTTGTCCCTCCCTCGTCTCTTAATTACTATTCAAGTGGCTGATTGATACTCTCGGGACCATGGTCACTTGGACCTGGTTACACCTCGTAGGTGTACACAGGTCCAAAATATAAAAGGACCATGTTCCTCTTTGTTTGTCATCCTTGCTTGCTCAACTTTTGTATTACGTTCGATTTCTATATCTGTACCACATCATGGGCCCGAGGACGCACCTTTAATCAAACAATTCATTCTTGTAATCTGAGTTTATGTACAAGAATGAATAAAGTGTTTATAATGAGAAACTGCGTTGTCTATTTGTCTGGAAACTAATCCTTCTCTAGACAAGCCGGAGACACCACAAGGCAGGAGACATACAGATCCTGGAGGAGCTACACCATCTTCTGGTAACAAAAGAAGATGTACATCAGTGACGACCAGGAGCGACGGTCACCATCCTTCTGCGAAGACTACACCCCTGCACAGAAGGATGATCACAATGGATCACCATCTGACTATTTCTGTAGCTCGAATCTTCTTTGTGCGGTCACCGCGCGATCAGGAGAAGAAACGAGCTAAAGAAAACATCATCATAAGTTGGTAAAAATTATAAGATCGTCGCCAAAAGCTCACACAATCTGTGTCAAAATGCAAACTAAAATATGTCCTGGATGAGGCTTGATACGAATCCACCCTTAAAAGTATTTCATGACAATAAGTTTAAAAACAAAGGTTTAAAAAATGTTTACATACTTAAAACAAACCAAAAAAAAAAGTTTTCAAATTTTGAAATGATACTTTTCTCTCATTCATTTACTAATAAGCTTGTCAGGTTCTATCAATGGTAAACAGTGTTAAGTTCACAGTTTTACAGATTGGCCGCTAGATGGTGGTATAAAAAGGTCAAGTCCTATTCCGTTCAATGTAGAGAAAAACTTTCAAATGACTTCCCTTGTAAAATTTAGATTTTATGACTTAACACAGTTTACCTCTGAGGCACTGTATAATAATGTTCTACAGTGCATTTTAATTAAATTTGTATTCTTTTCTATCTTTAAATCACTTTTAAAAAAAAGCCTTCTTAAAAATTTAATTAATTATTGTTTATTTAACTATTTATTTAGAATTCTGATCCAAAATGTCAAAAGAACTTTATATGGCAATAGGTCTATTGGTGATTTCCTCTGTGTTAATTCAAATACATGCAGATGGTAAGTTAATTACACAGGGTGAGCCACCCTGAATAGCTTCTGAACGACAGAAAAGGTAGACGCGTGAAACCTTGTAAAACACGAATATGCGTGGGAGGAAATCTTTTCGTACTATGGTGGTTGGTGTCGGTTGGCCATCTTAGACAGGCAATTAGAAAACGGGATGAACAGAAGTTGGCTCAGCCCTTTTTCTAACAAACGGCAACTTCTAATTGGTTTGTTGTGTGGTTCGACGTTGAAAAGGGCGGAACATGTGACGTCAGACTACATAACCATCCAATTAGAAGTTACATTCGTCATAAAAATTGCGGAGCCAACTTCTGTTCATCCCGTTTTCTAATTGCCTGTCCATCTTAGAGGCCGCCATCTTGGATTCACGTCAGGAATCTTCAATAGAAAGGGGTTCATGTGACACATCGTTTAAGGCCAAAATTTCATTAGAAATGCATTGGTGAAGTCAGTTTTTCCGTATCTGTATTTTATCCCCCTCCCCGCCAAATGACGACACTGCAGTGGCTACTAGGCCTATGTTTTATATATGAGGTCTCTTCCTCCCACTCGCGGTTTTGAGATACCTGGCACTTTTCGCACAAATGTTTTTCAGGAGAAATATTAAGAAGAAAAAAAAAATCAGTGTTTTAGAAACTAGAATAGTTGGTGTTAATGTTAAAAGTTTTTTCATGATGATATCTTTCAAAATAAACATTTTATGACAGTTTGAGAAAAAAAAAGACGAAAATAGTTTTCATGAAATGTCAAGGGAAAAACCTAAAAACGGGTCATTTTATTAGTCACCAAACAACGCCATTTTAAATTTTTAAAGTCCCCCACCCCCACCCCCTCAATTAGTAGCGAATGTTGTCACCTCACTTTTCCATAATTCCTTAATCAAATACATGTATTCCCTAATCATATTCAACTCAACACAACTTTCCAATCAACTCGAGAGACACATACTGGCAGGTGGGGATCATTCCAATATTAAATCCATAGTACTTTGAAATGAATAGGAAATACATGTATTTGAGTAGTGAATTAAAAGTAATGTGAGGTGACAACACAGGCAAGAGGCTTAAATATCGATAAATCGATATTTTTTTAGTATACTAGTATAGTTTTTATTGCTTTAGTTCCAATTTATGTTGTTTGGTGGCGCATCTATCTGAAATTGCAAGTGTCCATGAATACCGCTTTATTTTGAAGTTATTTTTTTTTTAATTAAGAAGGTACTTTTTAAAAAATGAACATTATTTTTACAATTACAAGGTAAGTTTCTTCAAAATTTTAAGCCGAAATTTCTAGCGGTAATGGTCTCTTTAACAAAATCTTTACCATTCTAGTTTTGAAAAAAAAAATTGAATTTTTTTCGCTGGAAGTTTTTGCTTCCAAATTTGACGAAAAACGTTTAAAAAGTATAACAGTACTAGTGGGGTAACCCGTCGTAAATGACGGGAGCAAAATTCACAGGCAATTGTGCGCATGCGCGTCGTTTTTTCCTTTTTTTACTCCTTTCATTTCAATTTCAGTCACCCCCTCCCACTTTTCTCTCTCTCTCTCTCTCTCTCCCCTTCTACACGTTCCAACCTTTTCCCCTCACCCCTCCCACTTTTCTCTCTCTCTCCCCTTCTACACTTTCCAACCTTTTCCCCTCACCCCCTCCCACTTTTCTCTCTCTCTCCCCCCCCTTCTACACTTTCCAAAGGAAGAGTTCAACATATAGTTGACCTTGAGAAAAAAAACGGTTCATTTATTCAAATTTATATAAATTCCGACGTGCTTCAATGGTTTTTGTTACTCCACACACACACACACACACACACACACAGACCTGGGATACTATATATATATATATAATAGTCATCCGGAGAGGGGGGGGGCAACAACAAGATAAACATCTATTCCGTCACCTTAACAAATTATGAATTTTTTTTAATAGGTTTCACTTTGTAAATCATTGTCTTAGTAAATTTTATTTAAATTATGAAATTGAATTTCATTTCATGTGAACTCATCATAAAGAGAGTCAGTCAAGCAGAAAGTCTTCTTCTCTTTGGCGACATAAAGTCATGGCAGTAGTCAAGTTGAAAAGACTTCGTTTTCCAGGTAAAAGTGCAAAGGAAATTGTTTGTTTTTTTTAACGAAAAGTCAATGCCGATTATTTTAAAGATTGTTGAGAAAAAAACCTAGCGGATGCCGATATAATAATGCCAATACTTTTTAATTTTTGCCAAAAAAAAAAAAATATGATTTAATGACTGCAGCAAGCACTAAAGTACAGGGTGGCGCATTTTTTCGACATAAATTGTTTTGGCCAAAACTTTACTTAAGAGGCTACATCGCGAAATTATTTCGAAAAATCTCCGCAAAGAGCGCTTACATCGTTTTTCTATTAAATCCGTAGACCCAATTTTAAAAAAAGAAACGTTAATTTTTGAAATACACAGTCATGGTGGCAATATGTTTATTTTTCATATTTAAAGTTGTCCGATTTTAATTAATCAAAGTGTACTGTGCACCTTAAATAGATGCTGATCTAGTGATAGAATGACAAAAAATTGGTAAGTGCCGTTCTATTTTTAAAAACTATTTCAAAATCGCAAATTTCTAACTCTTATGTTAAACTCCATACTCCATACTCCATTGAGTTTAAAAATATTTTAGGTACTTTTACGCGCATTTTAATGGATTTTTTTCTTACGAGCACTGACTCAATGAAGTTTAAACATATAAGAGTTAGAAATTCGCGATTTTGAAATAGTTTTAAAAAATATATAATCGCACTTACAAAATTTTTCTCATTCTATCACTCAATCAGCCTATATTTAAGGTGCACCTATTGCACTTTGAAACCTTAATATTGGACAACTTTAAATATGAAAAATAAACATATTGCCGCCATGACTGTGTATTTAAAAACTAACGTTTCTTCTTTAACATCGGGTCTATGGGCTCAATAAAAAAAAACGATGCTAGCGCTCTTTGTGGAGATTTTTGAAAGTAATTTTGCGATGTAGCCTCTTAAATTCTTATGAATATTTTTTAACAATTTTTTTATGTCTATGGAAATTAACATGTAAGCTATTTTCAAACTTTCTTTAAAAGTACAGGGAATCATAATTAGGTTTTACAAATCTATCAGTGGATTCACGGTATATTTGATTGCTTATTTCACTTTAAATTGTTTCAAACACAACTGTACGCGAAAAGAAAGACTAAACGAAAACCGAACACACACCATGTTAAATGGCCATACCAGATATTGCATCATCCAGGAGTCAGAGACTCCTGAAATGTTCGAATGTCTCTACTTGTGCTGCATCTGTAAGCCTATAGGTGCAGCCACAATATGCCGATCGGCTTTAAATCAGGTGTGTGAAATTTGCCCTAAAACACTTGCCCTAAAGAGACATTTGCCCTATAGACACCTGCCCTACAGACAGTTTCCCTAGAGACATTTGCCATATAGACACTTGCGCTAAAGTATTTGCCCTAAAGGGACATTTGCACTTAAACCATTTGCCCTAAAGGGACATTTGCCCTAAAACCACGTGCCCTAATCAGTATAGTCTAAATATAAGTTACTTCGCGTTATTTGTGTACCGCAGGCGCACAGTACCTATTTAAACCGAAAGACACTAAACCGTATGAAAAGAGAAAACAAAAATTAAATTAAATGGGGGCAGAGTTTTAGGGCAAATGTCCCTTTAGGACAAGTGGTTTTAGGGTAAACATTCTTTTAGGGCAAATGTCCCTTTAGGACAAGTGGTTTTAGGGTAAACATTCTTTTAGGGCAAATGTCCCTTTAGGACAAGTGGTTTTAGGGTAAACATTCTTTTAGGGCAAATGTCCCTTTAGGACAAGTGGTTTTAGGGTAAACATTCTTTTAGGGCAAATGTCCCTTTAGGACAAGACGTTTTAGGGTAAACATTCTTTTAGGGCAAATGTCCCTTTAGGACAAGTGGTTTTAGGGTAAACATTCTTTTAGGGCAAATGTCCCTTTATTGCAAATAGTTTTAGGGCAAGTGGATTTAGAAGAGGTATCTTTAGGGCATGCAAATGTCTTTAGAGCAAATGTTTAATGATTAAATCGCCGTTCGGCAAAGTGGCATAGGTGGAGACCGAACGATGTCGGTCTCATCAAAGGATACCGAGCCGAAATGCATCGTAGCCTGCTAGTAGTGTGGACGTCAAGGTATATTTTCAACAAAGACGATCAGCTTTTGCGAGTTCGGAATAAAGTGTGGATGCACCTTAATAATGGCTCTTAATAAAAAGTATCGGCATAATAATTGGCGTTAAGAAATAGTGATGCCGATATCAATGGCGGCGATATATTAAATACGCTAACTATCGGCAATGATACAATTGGTTCATTTATTAATGATCGACTCCTAAAAATTAAATGCTAATTCGTTTTTTTTTAGGCACTTCTAAAAACCATCCTCAGGAACAAGATGGAGTCCCTATAAAAGAATATAAAGATGGTTTGTGCCAAATATATAATTTGTATTCTATGGAGCCCTGCAGAGGACTTTTGCAATTTTTTTTAATCTCGACATTGTGTCTTTATTCTCGACATTTCAATTTTAATCTCGACATGTCGACTTTTAATCTCTTTTATTCGGTCATGTTAATTATGCCATGTTTTGCACATCTGCACAACATGGCATAATTAACATGGCCGAATAAAAGAGATTAAAGTCGACATGTCGAGACAGGGGTGCTCAACTCCCCATCAGGGTATTGGATTTGGTGAATTTAACTGGATTCAATCAAATCCAAATCCTCACTGAACAAATCCAAATCAAATCCAAATCCAACCTTCACACATTTTCTTAAATCCAAATCCAAACATAAAATTATCTTGTAAATCCAAATTCAAATCCAAATCCAATATTTTTTTATTTATTATTACTACATTTTTCCTAGGTAACGATAATTACTTTTAATGAAAAGCAATTTTTCAAATATTTTTGGTTTTAAATTTGATCGTTGTTCACTAAGTATATTCCCAGCGGTTGAAAGCGCCCTTTTCACACTTCCAGATGAGACAGGAATGCAAAATACTTTTTGTGCAATGTCTTGTAAGGTAGTACACTTAAGTTTGTAGAAACTTTGTACACTGTACAATGTACATGGTACAAAAAATTTTTTTTCTAACTTGTAAGTTGTAACTGTAAAGTGTACAGCACAAAGCCACAAAATAATAAAACTAACAAATCCAAATTATTAAAACAGAATAAATCCAAATCAAATCCAAATCCTTTCATTTCCATTTCAGAAAAATCCAAATCCAAATCCGCTACATTTGTTCAAAATCCAAATCAAATCCAAATCCACAAATCCCAAATCCAATACTCTGCTCCCCATCAACCCCCCCCCCCCGGACCAAATGCTGAAAACGTTTCATTTATACTTTCAAATTAATTCTCATCCGTTTTAAAATGATCGAATTTTACATTGTTTGCATAAACGTTTTGTGAATGAGTTTCAATTGGCCGTAAGATGTGTTTGAAACAAAGTCTTTAAACTCTCCCTATTTCGCGAGCGTAGCGAGCGAGTAATAATTTAAAGTATATTCTTGCTATCAATTCCGGCGAGCGTAGCGAGCCATAAAAACAGCACTTGTAATATGACGTATAACAGTAGCTGAAACACTTTTTTTTTTAAATATAAATTAAAACATTTTAATACAAAATTTCAATCACCCCCCCCAAAGGCAAATAGCGAGTTGCTCACCAGACTACCACCCCCCCCCCCCCGGCCTGTGAGCACCCCTGTGTCGACATTTTAAAAACGAATCTTGCATGTCCTTTACAGGGCTCCGTAGTATTCAGTTTTGTTGTATTAATGTCTGTAAAATAATGGCAAGGTTTCGAAGACCATGTTTAGTTCCTTTTTTTTGTTAAAAGTTTTTTTTTTATTGTGGTATCTTTAAAAATATTCTTTTTATGACAGTTTGAAAAAAAAAAAAAGGTGAAAATAGTTTTTAATGAACTGTCATTGGAAAAACGACAAAAAACGGGTGGATTTTCAACCTGTAATGAAATGTTTATTTTTAAGATTTTGCCATTAAAAAACTTATAACATTTGTCATTTTTTACTACGGAAATGCACCCTCCAGATATCAGATATAGGAGTTCTAGCCAGTGTGACAGTGTGGTGTAATTATGAGGCTACATCACAAAATGACTTCGCAAAATCGCGAATGTTAAACTCCTTTGAGTACGCTCAAATAAGAAAAAAAAAACATTCATTAAAATGCTCGTAAAAATATTTTTAAAAAACCAGAAAAAAATCAGCACATGCACCAATGAGTTGGCCTCACTGTGGTTTAATTGTGGTTTTTTAAAGTTATTTTAAAGTATTTTTAAGAGCATTTTAATGGGCGTTTTTTTGCTTACGAGCGCATATACTCAATGGAGTTTAACATAAAGAGTTAAAAATTCGCGATTTTGAAATACTTTTTAAAAATAGAACCGCACTTACGAATATTTTGTCATTAAATCATTCGATCAGCATATATTTAAGGTGCAAATTGCACATTGAAAACTTAATATTGGACAACTTTAAATATGAAAAATAAACATATTGCCGCCGCGACTGTGTATTTTAAAAATGAACGTTTTTTCATGGGGTCTACGGGCTCAATAGAAAAACGATGCTAGCGCTTTTTGTGAAGATCTTTCGAAGTAATTTTGCGATGTAGCCTCTTAAAAACATCACTTGATGTAACTTTTTGACGTCAACTATTCTGTGTTACCGTTGGGTGCCACACATAGTCGTGATAATCATAACCCGAGCTTAAGAATATTAAAAAAGGTTTTATCATTTTTGATTTTTCTCCCAAAAAGGTCGTTGGGTATTATCTTCACTTGGCACCGATTGAGACCATGAATTCACAAGAAAACATTCAGAAACATATTTTTACATTATTTAAAAATGGTTGCCTGTAAAAAAAAAAGAAGACTCATCACAGAAAAATCAAATAAAATTGTGACAACTATACCACACAATCAAGTTGGCACATATGATCTATTGCAATAATAATTATTATTATTATATATGCCAGGTCTGTGTGGCTATCTATATATCTATCTATCTGTCTGAAGTAACGTTGTACAACCATTGAAGCACATCGGAATTTATATAAATTTGAATAAATGAACAGTTTTTTTTTTCTCAAGGTCAACTATATGTTGCACACTCCCCATCCAAGAACCCCATGATATTAAATTGGAGAGGGGAAAAGGTTGGAAAGTGTGGGGGGGGGGGAGAGAGAGAAACGTGGAGGGAGGGAAAAAGCGGGAGGGGGTGACTGAAATTGAACTGAAAGGAGTAAAAAAAGGAAAAAACAATGCACCAAATAAACCGATATTGTGAATAGTTAAGACGGGTTTTGACGAACTTTATGAATCTGCAATTGCAGGACTTTAAATAAATATTATTTTTAAGGTTGCAAACTAAAATTTACGTCCCCTCAATCGAATTTTAAATAAGTGCCACCGCCCCCCATGCCAGAAATAAAAAAAAATCTTTACTGTAATAAAAATCAGCTTATATTGTTTTCAAAATGAAATGAAACTTAGGTTTTTTGTTTCTTTAAACCTTTTCATGACCACGTTTCATGGCTACGTTTTGAGAGGGCCCTCTAGCCATGCCGACACTTGCTTAATTGGCTTACTGGCTGACATGGCCTCCACATCATAAACCAGGCATCCAGGCCAAAATCTTAGGGGGGGGCCGCCCTACATACCACTAAGGTTAAGGGCAACGTGATAGTATACAGGATTTAGGGTAAACAAGTCAGTTTAAATGATGACACACAAGTAGGCCTAATATTTATATTTATTCAAACATACCTACAAGGATTTATATTATAATTTCTACTATTATTTTCTAGCTTTTGCCAATACAAATTTTTCAATAACTTCAGTAAAATCAATTTGATTAGCTAAATTATTTTCAGTGCACAAAACTGATAGATGATGGTCAAAACCAAAATCAATGTTTTATAAAGCGACTTTTTGTCATCTGTTCATCTTCTTAGCTAGCCGACCCGCTATGCCCAGGGCCCGAAGTTTAAGGGCCTGGCATAGCCTATGCCAGGCCCTTAAACTTCGGGCCCCGCTTGTGGGGGGCATGCTGGCTGATTTACGTTTAGAGAACTTTTCTTTGAGATAGGAGGAGGGTCCCCAATCACAAAGAAAAGTCTGTTTAACAAAACATTTGTCAAAAAATGAAAAAGTTTTTTTAACAGTTGATATGTGAAACTCATCATTTTACTTTTTAAAAGATAGTCACCTTGAAATGACTAATTTGAATATGATAAATTATTTTCATGTTTACAACATATACAGTATATAAGAGATGAGAATTATCCGAGTGTTGGTACTGATTCCTGCGACACGCCGACATCCTGTACGTTCAACACAGACAAGAAGAGAAACATACATTTTGTAAGTTTTCTATTCAACAAGACTTGACATAACTTCTATAGGACTTCTATTTCCCATATTTTAACCAACTTCCCCATAACCTAGAGAAATGAAGTATCGTACACAGCAGCCTCTACTAGTGGGACCTGTCAAGATCTATCAAAATTTGACGTATCGTAGAATAACCTGTCCAGAATCCGTTATAGAAAAGTAACTTAAATGGCGTAATTTTCAACAAAATAAAAAAATGACACTCCGGTAGTCCCAAAAACAAGAAAACATGCCTTAGTAGAAATAAAAGGTGGTACCGAAAAACATAGATTTTTAATTTTTACTGTCGAAAAAGCGTCTACCGATCGTGGTCGGTTAGGACCCGGCATGGGGATGGGCAACCCCGGGCCCACTTGTGACCTACCGTAGTCAAAACTGACCGAACTTGGTCAAAAGTGACTACGGGCGCCATAGGTTGGGTAACGGTAAAAAGAGTTACGCCTCAGGAGAGTAAACCCCCCCCCCCGGCAGTTTCCATTGGTGATCAATAGATGGCGCTGCTAACGCAAATCTGCATTCACTTTCCTATATAAAACAATAAGATGGTAATGCGCATGCGCTCTGCTAATTCTAATGGGCAAACGCTAGTGTATCTAGGCTCTTAAACATAACATTTTCACAGTTCCTGCACAAAACTCTCATCGAGTAATTCGCAGAATCCTAGACTTCCACGGATTTCCACGTTTTAAGAAACACTGTTCTAGAACACATTTGAAAACAACTGTAAAATAATGACCTTGGAAGGCTTTTTTTTTTATTAAAATTCGATTTTGAGAAAGGAAAAATAAAACTAACTACACAATTATGTTAATAAAACGATTTAGAAGTATGGGAATAAAGTGGCACAAATAGATATTTTTATCCCTCCAGGCGGCGCCACTGCAGAGGCTAATACAATGTTCCATAAACGTTTTTGTAAAATTTGGACGACAAAACGTCAAGCGAACGTTTTTTTTTTTTTAAAAACATTATGGTAAAATTCAAATTGTTTTCAAAACTAGAATGGTAGAAGATTATGCTAAAAAAATTTCATAGCCATGGAAATTGCCATTTTTCAAACTAAACTATAAAAGTTCAGTTTAAAAAAGACCCGTTTTTTAGGTTTTTCTTTTTTTTTCCATTGACTTTTTAAAGAAACCATTACCTCGAGAAATATATTTTCAAAATATTGTCAAGAATTATTCAATGATTACCAAAACGATTTTTAAAATTTAAAATGAGTCATTAAAACCACAAAAAAAAAACTGAAAAATAAAGCGACTTTTCCTGAGTCACCAAACGACGCCGTTTTAAATTTCTAAAAACGAAAGTCCCCCCCACCCCCTCCATTTTTTGTGGCAAAGGTTGTCACCTCACATTTCCAGAATTCCTCAATAAAATATAGACATTCCCTATTCATATTCAACTCAGTACAACCTTCTATGTGGAATAATTCAAATATTAAATTCATGAATCGAATGAAAGTAATGTTGAGGCGATCGCAACACATCAGAATTCGAGTAGAGGAGTTGACTTGGGTGGGGGTGGGGGGTGTTGCCAATGTCTGTTATTTGGTGGCGCATCTATCTCATAAAGTTAATTTATTTGAAGTCAACTGATTTTTAATTTTTTAAATTATATTAATCACTTATTTTAAATGTTAAAAATCGTTTCGGTAATCGTTAGATAATTCTTGACAAGAAATTTCTGGAGGTAATGCATGGTCTCTTTAAAGAAAAGAAAAACTATTTTTCGTCCTTTTCAAACCACCATAAAAAGTTTATTTTGAAAAATATTTATCACGAAAAAACTTTTAAACATTATAACCAACAATTATTCTAGTACCTAAAACACGTTGAATTTTTTTTTGTAAAGTTTCTTTTGAAGAAAAAAAAAACATTCACTTGAAAGTCATAAATTTTCTCAAAACCGCAAGTGGGAAGGAGGTGGAGGAAGAGACCTCTTGTAGAACATAATAGCCACTGCAGTGGCGCCATCTGGTGAAACAAAAACACAATAAATATCTATAGAGCCACCGTAACTGAAAATGATTTTTCTGAGATGAACACATACAAGAGACCAAACTGTATATGTTCGTGTCGTTATTTCTGTCTTTTCTCCATTTCTCTTGAACTCGAATTTCAAATAATCCAGAATGACGATTAATAGGTTAATCTTTAATACCGTAAAGTGTGTTACGATTTCCAGTAAAACAGTACTTTATACATCGAACTGGGAAAAGGCATACTAACACCGCAGCGTAGTCAAGTACTGCCATTACCGGCGTATAGCTCAGCATTTTAATCGCGCCTAAAACAATAGCAGCTCCACGATGAAGTTTGCTCGGCAAGGGTCGATTTTCTAAATTGTCCATTCTTTCACTCAATTGATCATCATTCCCTTCTTCGCTTATGATTTCCTCCTCCTTTAACAATTTACCTGTATTGACAATCATAATAAAAACTTTAAAGAGACCATATTACCCCCAAGAAGTGTTTGTTAAAATATCATCAAGACTTATCCAACGATTGCAAAAATAATTATTAAAATTAAAAATAAGTCATTAAAACCATAAAAAAAAAAACTTAAAAATGAGGTGACTTTTCATGAGCCACCAAACAACGCCATTTTAAAATTCTAAAAACGAAAGTCTACCCCTCAATTTAGTGACAGGCAAGTAAGCACAGCAAAATACAGTCTGTCTGCCCCGCCCTTTTATGAGGAACGGCAACTTCTAATTGGTTTGTTATTTGGTCTGACGTCACATGCCCCGCCCTTTTCAATTTGTAATTGGTCCAAATTTGTACGACGCTCATAATAAAGACTATGGAATACTCTTCTAGCACATAGTTCTGTTTTAGGACTAATTCGATTTGCCGGGACGATGTCCAAAACCTTGTCTAAATGACAATCATTTATGATTGTGAGTTATCCCCCTGCCAAAGGCTATCACCTCACATTTCCATAACATGTATTCCCTAGTCACATGAAACTCAACACAACTTTCCAATCAACTCGAGAGCCACGTGGGCAGGTGGGGTATAATTTTAAATATTAAATCCACAGTACTTTGAAATGAATAGGAAATATATGTATTTGAATAGGGAGTTAAAAGTAATGTGAGTATACTTTGGGGGTTTTTTTTAATGCCAACTTCTGTTGTTCGGTGGCTCATCTATCTGATAAAGTCCATTTATGACTAGTCAATTGACTATTATTTTTTTAAATTATATTAATGACATTTTAAATTTTAAAAATCGTTTTGGTAATATCGTTGGGTGCATCTTGACAATATTTTAAAAAGAAATTTCTGGAGAAGTAATGATCTCTTTAAACATTAAATAAGTGTCTAGACCAGAGACATCTCAAAAAGATAATAAAACTGTCATATGGCAGTAAATAGTCATAATTTATAGGCTCGTATCTTATTGCCCATTTCTCCGAATGTAGGCGCTGCGATCGTTTCAGGTAAAAAAAATGGTTTTTGAACAATTTTTGACCAGGTATCACATAAAAATGAATAGAAACATAATTGCACGTGCTAAGCTTATAAAAAGCAATCAGCGTGAAGCCAATATATGAATGCACGTGCTAATGTGTTTGTAATTGCTCTAAATCGTTTTTAACGAGAGTTCTTCAAACGTTTGTGGGATGGTTTTCTGGTTCTATGGGATTTAACATGGAGTTTAAAAAAAACGTAATATTTTAAACATTATTTAAAAATAAAAAAGACCTTTCGAAAGTGAATATCAAGTGATAAGCGTGAAGCCAATAAACACATGTAAGTACATGACAGTTTTTTATTGCTCTAAATCATTTTTAATGAGAGTTCTTTAAACTTATGGAAAGTTGTTTTTGGTCCTTCACGACCTGGATTTTTTTTTTTGCTCGAATTTCTCACCCCCCTCAATTTGGAGATTCCACCACTTAGTGAGATGTGTGGTCTTTTATACTGCAATATGTTACCTAAGATCCCCATAGAATTTACTAGTGCAACAAAAGCAACCAATGAAAGTATTGTACAGTGTGTTTGAGGACAGAGTTCAGTTTCATTTTGTTCCGAGATAAAAGTGCGGCAACCTTATCATTCTTACCGTTTTCCATGGATTGGTCTCCGGAAGATAGTCCTGTACAAAGCGAAAATGTATTTTTAGTAGTGTGAAAACAAGTAAATATAAAAAAGTACCATTTCTCGGTACAAGCTGTTATTTCTACTAAGACATTATATATATATATAATATCCCAGGTCTGTGTATGTGTGTGTGTGTGGAGTAACAAAAACCATTGAAGCACGTCGGAATTTTATATAAATTTGAATAAATGAACCGTTTTTTTTCTCAAGGTCAACTATATGTTGAACTCTTCCTTTGGAAAGTGTAGAAGGGAGAAGAGAGAGAGAAAAGTGGGAGGGGGGTGAGGTGAAAAGTTTGGAAAGTGTAGAAGGGGAGATAGAGAGAGAAAAGTGGGAGGGGTGAGGGGAAAAGGTTGGAAAGTGTAGAAGGGGAGAGAGAGAGAGAGAAAAGCGGGAGGGGGTGACTGAAATTGAAATGAAAGGAGTAAAAAAAGGAAAAAACGACGCGCATGCACACAATATTGCCGGTGAATTTTGCTCGCGTCATTTATGACGGGTTACCCCACTAGTGTTTGATGTTTTTGGGACTACAGGAGTGTGATTTGTTTTATTTTGTTAAAAAAGTACGTTATTTAAGGTACCCTCCCCTCTTATAACAGCGGATCCTGGGCAGGTCATTCGAGGATCCGTCAAAATTTGATAGATTAACAGGTCGCACTAGTAGAGGCTGCTGTGGTACAAAATTTCAGCTTTCTCTAGGTTATGGGGGGGGGGGGGGGAGGAAGTTGGTTAAAATAGGAGAAATCCAAGTCCATGCAAACGGACAACGGTCATGTCAAGTTAAGAGGGCTCCATAGAAAAATTACTTGTGTAAATGCAAGGTAGATGGCGCCTGCAACCTCCATTCGTGACCAACTACACTCGCCAATTAGTTGAAATCAAATGCAGGCTTTTAGCTTTAAAAGCGTCCAAAACAACCTTAATTATCAGCACGTGGACAAACTTAACCCAGAACATATTATAAGTGAAGAGAGCACGTGTAGAAATAGAGACCCGCAATTAAAAGTTTGCCACGTGCAAAAATAAAAGATGAGTCAAGAGTTGAAGTGTCAGTAGATTTCTATGAGAGAGCTAGTGGCGCCATCTAATGCTACAGAGACAAAATAAATGATCTATTTGTATTCTTAAATAAAAGCTTGTAAAAAGTAAAATTTGAGCCTTTTTCAAACTGACATAAACAGTTTACTTTTTAAAGAACATAAAAAAATACTTATTGTTATACTCCTACCTTGTCGTAAAAATAAACTTGTGACGTCATAGAAATTGACAAAAAATTTAGGATTGTGTCATTTGGTTGTTTGATAAAAAACGGTTAATAACAAAAAAAATTCAAGAATCTTTTTGTTTAAGAGGTGGCTTTATAAATTTTTATTTTGGTTTTGTTCTCCCAGATGGCGCCACTTAAAGTGGCCGTTATGTTCTAATAGAGGTTGCTTGCCACGGTGGAGGACCAGCGGTTTTACGAAAATTTATATTTTTCAAGCGAACGTTTTTCAGGAGAAACATTACGAAAAAATTCAAAGTGTTTTCGAAACTAGAATAGTTGGTGATAAATGTTAAACGTTTTTTCATGTTTCAAAATAAAACTTTTATGGCAGTTTGAAAAAGTCGAAAATAGTTTTTCGTGAAATCGCAATATAAAAACCAAAAAACGAGTTATTTTCAAACTGCCATAAAATTTTTATCTTTTTAAGACATTGAAATGAAAAAAAAAAAAAAATTTCTAGCATGCTCAATTTTTCTACCATTCTAGCTTTGAAAACAATTTGAATTTCTCCGCAATGTTGTTTCTAAAAAAAAAAAACGTTCGCTTGATTGACTCATCCAAATTTTACAAAAAACGTCTAAGGAACATGTAGCATTAGCCACTACATCCCGAGGGGGGGGGGAAGCAAATATAACTATCTATTCAGCCACTTTAAACTGCTCAAAATGTCTGATAGTCTATCATTAACTTGTTTATCATATTAAATGACACAATTCTAATTTTTCTTCAATTCCTATGACGTCATAGGCTTCTTAGTATGACGCAGGTATGCGTTCAGGTTATTAAACTTATTATTCTAGTTTCTAAACAAACAACCAAAAAACTCTTTGAAATTTCTTTTGAAATTTTCTTCAAAAATGCTGAAATATCCAATTTAGAATATTCTTTCAATTTAAGAAAAATAACTTACCATCCAGTTGAATTAACAGTTCGAAAATCACCAACAGTCCCATTGCAAACGAAAAAGTCTTCGCCATCATGAATCAAACAAATCTAAACAAATAATTTGATAAACCCTTTAAGAGCCTAGATGGAGTGTTTAATTCAGAATTTCTCCGAATGTAGGCGCTGCGTTCGTTTTTGGTATAAAAATGGTTTTTGAACGTTTTTTGTCCAGGTATGAAGTCACATAAAAATTAATAGAAAAATAACTGCAAGTGTAAAGCCTTTAAAAAAGAATCAACGTGAAGCCAATATATTAATGCACGTGGTAATTAGTTTGTTATTGCTCTAAATCATTTTTAACGAGAGTTCTTCAAACTTTCGTGAGAGGCTTTTCGGTTATATATACGATTTAACATGGAGTTAACAAATGTACGATTTTAAAAATTATTTAAAAAGAGAAGGATTTTTTCAAAATTTATATGACGTGACCACTTAAAAGAGACCATTACCCCTAAGAAGTTTTTGTTGAAATATTGTCAAGATGCACCCAACGATTGCCAATATAATTTCTAAAATTAAAAAGAAGTCATAAAAATTATATCATGAGTCACCAAGAAACAACATTTTAAATTTCTAAAAACGAAAGTCTATGGCTCAATTTAGTGGCAAATGTAGTCACCTCACATTTCCATAATTCCTTAATCAAATACATGTATTCCCTAGTTATATTCAACTCAATACAACTTTCCAATCAACTCGAGAGCCACGTGGCAGGAGGAATAATCCCAATATTAAATCCATAGTAGTTTGAAATGAATAGGAAATACATGTGTTTGAATAGGGAGTTAAAATTAATGTGAGGTGACAACACATCAAAATTCGAGTAGAGGAGTAGACTTTGGATTTTTTTTATTGCCAATGTTTGTTATTTGGTGGCGCATCTATCTAATAAAGTCCATTTATATGAAGTTAATTGCTTTTTAATTTTTTAAAATTATAATAATGACTTATTTTAAATTGTAAAAATGGTTTCGACAATCTTTGGGTAAGTCTTGAGAATATTTTGAAAAGAAATTTCTGGAGATAATTATGGTCTCTTTAACTGCTAGATTCCCGTACTTTGTACGGGCTTATTCTAGTAAATAAATAAACGTCTTAAGCCCCGTCTATCTTTCATTCTTTTCCTGTATGTGTAACGCTGGACAAAAACCTTTAAGCAAACACATGTGAGGATGGTGGGGGAGAGGGGAGAAGGAAACCTCATTCATTGAGTGACCTTCAGCATTTAAATAAAAGAGTTAAAACTAGAATTGTCCGTCATACATAACGGGTTATGAGGGGTTACCCCACTAATACTGTAATAAAACTTACAAATTGTATTAGACCGTACGTTGGTTTTTTTTTTCTCGTCAGAGGTGAATTCACACGATGTCGCAGGGAAGTATGCCTCTACACTGGAGTTTCTCACCTTTTATATAAGAAAAATATCGCAAACATGAAAATAATTTATCATATTCAAATTAAGTCATTTTATTGTGGTTATTTTTGGAAGAAAAAGTATAATAAAACTGGAAAACGTTTTCATTTTTTACCAGGAAACTTTTTTTTAAACAGATGTATGTGTGTGTGTGTCAGGACCACAATTATAAAAAAAAAGTACACGTAGGCCCTACTCCAATTCACAATCCATTCATAAAACATCCTTCCTTAATGAAACTTTTGTCATCCTTTTCTTCTTTTTACAAAACGGTTTCCATTCGCACTTTTCCGCCTGTTTTTTTTTTTTTCTTCCTGAAAACTGTTTCAATCAATCCTTTCTTTTTCCTTTTACGTTTCTCATTATTAAATTTTTAATGCAGTAAAGACAAAGAGTGGGTAATTTCATACCAGATTGAAAGCCCGTCTTCGACGGGTGTGACAGTCTTACATAATATCTCAGATCGAGAACATTTCGCAATATGCATTTCAAGTAAATACTTTGCTTGATCCTCGTATAAGTGTACTCTTACATTTGAAACACGAAAACGGATAACACGAAAAAAAATATATATGGTACACGCAACATACCATACTTAACATGGACGAATTAAAGAGACAAAAAGTGGAAATGTCGAAGTTAAAAGTCGACAAATCGAGTTTAAAAAAAAGTCGACATGTCGAGAATTTAACAATAAATTCGACTTGTCGCGATCAAAAATAAATTAATTAAAAATGGCTTTCTGCAAGGCTCCATACTATAATTTAAAAAAAAAAATGAAGTGTTGATTTTATTTGGTTTTTTGAACTGCTCTAATTGGTTAGAATTAGGGCTTGTGGAGTCGTTACATAATTATTCGACTCCGACTCCTGTAATTTGAAATTTGTAATTCGACTCCATTACGACTCTGAGTCCGACAAACAAAAATAAAAAAAATTCAAACTAAATCAACATATTATGAATTTATTCAAAAATTATTTGTACATTCTAATCGAATTTCATTTAAATTGAATTTGGAATTGGTTCTTAAAAAATAGCATGGCTTCAATTATGTCCGATTTCATCTGATGCTCTCAAAGTCAGATTTTAGAACTTGGAGAAAGCAGAAAATAATCTTTCCACGGATACCCGAGTCGGTGCTTAAGTAATCTAGGGATACGTTAATATTGCATCTTTAAGACTCAATTGCATCAATAATTTCTTTTTGGGAGTCGGAGTCATTTACTTTATGCCGACTCCGACTTCTACCAAAAATGATACACTCCAGCTAATCCGACTCCACAGCTCCTAGTTAGAATATTAAAACAAGATTGTGTCCAAAAAAAAAAAAAAAGTTGAACCCCAATCTCAACTTTTTTTTTTCACCAGAAAATCGGCCAAAATTTGTAACTCTTTCGAAAATTCTTTACTGGCCTCCCATAGTCTTGGCTGATTTTCTGTATACTTGTCTCCTTTTCTTTATGGTCTTAATGACATAATATACAATCTAATAAACCACTCATACAGATCCGAAATCATATAAAAATAATTTATTATAATAATAAAATTGAAAAATAAGAAACGTAAAAATACCCGTAAAATAGAAAAAGGCTCCCATTGAAGCTTCTTTTTTTTTAAAAAAAAAATACATCTGCTTAATGGCTGACTGGATGAATAAGTTTCACGTTTGGTAAAGTTTTTCTTGTAGTAACACGGGAAAACATGTTTCAAAAAAAAAAAAAAAAATTTCCTGCTTTTCAGAAGGAAATTTTTTTTTTTTTTTGAAACAGTTTTCCGTAAGGAGTTTTCAATAAAGTTTCTAATTTTACTTTTTTCACCTTGAAATGACTTAATTTAAATATGATAAATTATTTTCATGTTTGCGACATTTCTTATATAAGAGATGAGAGAACTCTCCAGTTTAAGGCAGACTTCCCTGCAACACCGTGTACTGTACATTCACAGCGAAACAGAGGAGCAAAATCCTACATTTTGTAAGTTTGATACCTGTTTATTTTATTTACAGTATGTTACAACATCATGGTGGATAAAATTCATGAATTTCTTTTAAAGAGACCATATTTACCTCTCCAGAATTTTTTGTTAAAATATTGTCAAGATTTACCCAACGATTGTCAAAACGATTTTTAAAATTTAAAATAAGTCTATTAATTTAATTTAAAAAAAAAATTAAAAATCAATTAACTTCATATAAATGGACTTTATCAGATAGATGCGCCACCAAACAACATTCATTGGCAATAAAAAAAAACAAAGTATACTCCTCTACTCGAATTCTGATGTGTTGTCTCCCCCCTCACATTACTTCTAACTCCCTATTCAAATACATGCATTTCCTATTCATTTCATGCAAAAGTACTATGGATTTAATATTGAAATTATCCCCACCTGCGCCACTTGGCTCTCGAGTTGATGTGAAAGTTGTCTTGAGTGTAATTATTCTATTTATTTCTTAAATCTTATTCTATCAAGTATTTGATTAAGGAATTGTGAATATGTGAGGTGACAACATTTGCCAGTTTTTAGAAATTTAAAATGGCGTTGTTTGGTGACTCATAAAGTCATTTTTCATTTTTAAATTTTTTTATGATTTTATTGACTTCTTTTTAATTTTAAAAATGATTTTGGCAATCATGTACACACATGAGTTCAATGAATTTAAATTAAATGTGTTTAGGTGAATTATACGGAATCCAGTCAAGGACACGAACCAAATCAAAACTAACTTCATTATTAATATTTTAAACTGAAATACTAAATCAATATTTTGTCAATAATGTTTATATATTATATTTAAGTATTAACTCAATTATTTTCAGATTTTTAACTGAATAAATTGGATTCGACATATTGCTTGTTTGTCCTTCACAGGGCTCTGTAGAACACGATTATCATTTAAATGCATTTAAATTATCAGGTGTGTGTACTAGGTAAAAGTATTGACAATATATTTCAACAAAAAAATTCCTGGGGGTAATGGTCTCTTTAAAAAAAAAAATCGGATATATTTCAAATCTTATTCGTTTTTCATTTATTTAATAATTTCATAAAATTGCTCTTTTATTATATGAAAATTCATGCGTAAAAAAGTCTTCAATCTGATTTTTCACCTGTCAAGCACATTATTATACTAAATTCATTACATAAAAGAAAAAAAAAGTTACTTTCTAAAGAGACTAATTACCCTTAATTTTTTTTTAAATATTGGCAAGTCTTATTCAATGATTGTTTAAAAAAATATTAAAATTAAAATTAATTCATTAAAATCATTAAAAAAAAAACTTAAAACGATGTTACTCTTATTAGTCACTAAACAATACCATTTTAATTTTAAATTTCGAAAAACAAAAGTCTACCCGGAGCACCCCCCCCCCCCCAGATCCTGACCTATTTCTTACTTTCTTTTAAAATGTATCCAACTATTTATTTAGATTTGAATCACAATGGCAAATACATTTTCTCTTGCAATGCGTCTATTGGTGATTTTGGAAGTGTTAATTCAAGTTTATGGTAATTATTTTTGTTCAATTGTAATAAAAAATGATATTATTTTTAAAGATTGTAACACATTAGCCTACTATAAAGATACATTTTCACTTTTTACAGGACTATCTACTGGGCACCAATCCACGGAAATCGGTAAGAATATCGAGGTTGCCATACATTTATCTCAGAACAAAATGAAACTGAACTCTTGTCCACGGGATATAGACATTTGCCCTATAGATTCTTGCCCTAAAGCCAATTGCCATAAAGGGACGATTGCCCTAAAACCATTTGCCCGAAAGGGGCATTTGCCTTAAACACATTCGCCTTAAAGGGAAATTTGCCCTAAAAACATGTTTCCCCTAAAAAGACATTTGCCCTAAAGGGAAAATTGCCCTAAACCCATTTGCTTTAAAACCATTTGCCCTAAAAGGATGTTCCCCTTAAAAGGACATTTGCCATAAAGGGAAATTTGCCCTAAAGGGAAATTTGCCCTAAAGAGACATTTACCCTAAAGGGACATTTGCCTTAAAACCCTTTGCCCTAAAATCACTTTTATCTCTTCGTATGGTTTAGCGTCTTTCGGTGGAGTATGTTAAATAGGTTCTGTGGGCCACAGGCATGCAAAAAACGCGAAATGACTTATATTTAAGACTACTGATTAGGGCAAACGTCCTTTTAGGGCAATTGGTTTTTGAGAAAATGGTTTTAGGGCAAGTGTCTTTAGGGCAAATGTCACACACCCCCTTGTCCACTTCCCCACACTACAGAAAATGTTACGGGTTGCTCTTGTTGCCCTAGTAGAAGCATTATTGGAGGCTAATTTTTTTTACCAACATCCACAATCGACAAAGACGTCATTGTTTTCATCTCATTGCAACATCAGATGATTTCCTACATTCTTTTTCTATAACTCTGCCACCAATACGTCCTTCTACGGTTACATCTCGACATTCTAACCGTCATTTCTGTGTAGACTATTTTATGATAACGTTTCTCGAAGTTAGACCTTGTAGTTGTACCCTCTATGCACCTCCCACGAGAAGGTTCTCCCGATAAATTAAGAAACCCTGATTAATGATGTTTAATTAAGCATCAAGTTTTTTTTTATATAATTATGATTTATCATTACAGATAAATTGATGACGAAAAAACCCGTAGGCGTAGGAGGGAATCTCGTGGACCTGAGCGAAGAAATCAGCGAACGCACTATTTTTAGAGACGGCGTCTTAATGCGTCCATTTGTAGCTATCACAGCCTTACTTAAATTAGTCATCGTTGTACCAGTATTATCAGTTATCCTCTACTTTGTATTTGTGCTGAGTTATCCATGTCTAGCTTATTGTTACTGTAAGACTGGAGATTCTGATTTAATCAATCCATCGGCCCAAGTTGCAGCATGGAAGAAAAAAATGCACATAAATTAAAGTACTAGACAGGCAATTAGAAATCGGGACAAACAGAAGTTGGCTCCGCCTTTTTTATGACGACCGGCAACTTCTAATTGGTTTGTTGTGTGGTTCGACGTTGAAAAGGCGGGGCATGTGACGTCAGACTACATAAGCCACCAATTAGAAGTTGCGTTCGTCATAAAAAGGGCGGAGCCAACTTCTGTTTGTCCCGTTTTCTAATCGCCTTAATATTCTAGAGCTCAAGAGAAATTTAACTAATTGAGAAAACACGAAAATAACCGCCCCCCCTTTATGTTTATCACAGGCTAGTGTGCCCAGCACTAACTTTTCGTTTGCCTCCGCCCTTTTATGAGCAACACACCAAATATCAAACCAATTAGAAATTGAAAAGGGCGGAGCATGTGACATCAGACCAAGTAACACGCCAATTCGAAATTGATGACGCTCATAAAAGGGCGGGGCAAACGAAAAGTTAGTGCTGGACACACTTGCCTGTGTGTTTATCTCAGTAAATCATTTTCAGTTATTCTCTTCTCTTCAAACTTTTTTTTTTGTTTTGTTCTCTAAAATCGAAAAATTAAGGTGTAACCAATAGGTTTTTATTAGAATTAATTACAAATGATGCCACTAGATAAAGTACACGAGTAAAAAGCGATGTATCATGTAAAGACCGGTTATCAGTTATTGAAAAATTGCTCCGGTAGCCGGTAGCCGGTTAACACGTTTTTCCAATCTCTTATCATCACGGTTGTGGGTTTTAGAATGTTCTTAAAATTCTTTCTTTCTTTTAATAATACTTTATGGCAATAAAAAGCACTTTTCGTTTACCACAATTCCTTTCCTAATATTTTCATTTTCATTAGTTACATTGTTGGTTTCCAAATACGAAAGAATACAGAAAAGTAGTGTCTGGAAAGAACATGTGTGCAAGGCGACTTTAATTAAAAAGTGTCCGGGAATTGTTAGCCCCACTTACCCTTCTCAAGAAAGCTAATTATCAAATCAACATTTCATCAATTCTTTGAGAAGATTAATTTGAATATGAGGATTTATTAGTGTTGTACGTGACATGAATGCAGGCTTGTGCACTTGTGTGAGTGACCTCACATAGACAAGACACTGCAGGATAGTCTTGTTTTAATAGTTGGACAGAGCTTGGAAAGAATTCCAAACTAAATAAACTAATAAACTCAGTAAATGGCTGCAAGAAGATCCAAAGCTGTTTTGGAGGTATGTCAAGCATTCTCGGGCTGGTGAGTACTCGATTCCAGCTCTTGTTGGGGCAAATGGAGAACTAATATCACACCCAGAATTGAAAGCTTCTTTGTTGAATGAACAATACAGGAGTGTTTTTACAGATGAAAATACTACACCTAATGCTTTTGAGTCTAGAACAATGCAATCTCTGAGGGCATTATCAAGCAACTATTAACCCTTAATAAAAAATAAAAGTGGTGGGCCAGATGGAATTCATGCAGTAGTTCTTATAAATTAGCTAGGGAAGTGGGACCATTTCTTCAGCTAATTTATCAGCAGTCTTTGGATCAAGGGGTTGTTCCAAGTATGTGGAAATTAGCAAATGTTACCCCAATATTTAAGTCAGGTAATAAGTCCAAAGCTGCAAACTATAAACCTGTATCTCTAACTTCAGTGGTTTGTAAAATTCTTGAGCATATCATATACTCTGGCTGCATTAAGTTTCTCAAATCTCACAATCTCATTTCTGATAACCAACATGGTTTCCTGAGAGGGCGCTCTTGTGAGACTCAATTTATTCTGGTAGTGGATAACCTCCAGAAGAGTTTAGACAATGGTAAACAGGTTGACATGGTGTTTCTTGACTTTTGTAAGGCATTTGACACTGATTCACATTCAAAACTTCTGGCAAAAGTGCAGCATATGGGTTGGGGGAGCAGGTAACCAAATGGGTAACTTCCTTTTTAAGTGATAGGAAACAAAGGGTAGTTGTAAATGGGTCTCACTCAGAGTGGTTGGCTGTTAAATCTGGTGTACCCCAGGGTAGTGTGCTGGGTCCTTTATTCTTCCTGATATTTATTAATGACCTCAGCAGCACAGTTGGCAGCAACTATAGACTATTTACTGATGATACTCTAATTTACAAAGAGGAGAAACTCTCTTCCTGAGGCAGTGGTGATGGGGATAATTTTGTTTTGTGGGATTGACATTTGTATATTCATTTTGTTTTATATATGTGCTATATATGGCTGCTAGCAGAGTACTAATTGTAATTGTAACACATTTGAAAACAACTGTAAAATAATGACCTTGGAACGCTTTTTTTTTATTAAATTTCAATTTTGAGAATGGAAAAATAAAACTAACTACACAATTATGTTAATAAAAAGATTTAGAAGTATGGGAATAAAGTGGCAGGAATAGATATTTTTATCCCTCCAGGCGGCGCCACTGCAGAGGATAATACAATGTTCCATAGACGTTTTTGTAAAATTTTGGATGCAAAAACGTCAAGTGAGCGTTTTTTTTTATGTTTATGCTAAAAAAATTTCCATGGCAATATCTTTAAAAAAAATAAACATTTTATACTTCAGTTTTTTCCATTGACTCTTTAAAGAAACCATTACCTCCAGAAATATATTTTCAAAATATTGTCAAAACTTACCCAAAGATTGCCAAACGATTTTTAAAATTTAAAATGTCATTAAAACCACACAAAAAAAAAACTTAAAAATGAAGTGACTTTTCATGAGTCACCCACCGACGCCATTTTAAATTTCTTAAAACGAAAGTCTCCCATAACCCTCCTCCCCATTTTTGTGGAAAAAGTTGTCACCTAACATTTCCAGAATTCCTTAATGAAATATTGGTATTCCCTATTCCTATTTAACTCAGTACAACCTTCCACGTGGAATAATTCAAATATTAAATCTAAAGTACTTTGAAATGAAAGTAATGTGAGCTGGTGACAACACATCAGAATTCGCGTAGAGGAGTAGACTTTTTTTGGGGAGAGGGTTGTTGCCAATGTCTATTGTTTGGTGGCGCATCTATCTCATAAAGTTAATTTATTTGAAGTCAACTGATTTTTAATTTTTTAAATTACATTAATCGCTTATTTTAAATGTTAAAAATTGTTTTGATAATCGTTGAATAATTCTTGACAATATTTTGACAAGAAATTTCTGGACATAATGGTCTCTTTAAAGACAAAAAAATTATTTCTCGCTGTTTTCAAACTACCATAAACATTATAACCTTCTAAACCATATAAACTTCTAAACATTATAACCAACTATTCTAGTTCCTAAAACACGTTGAATTTTTTTTTGTAAAGTTTCTTTTGAAGAAAAAAAAACATTCACTTGAAAGTCATAAATTTTCTCAAAACCGCAAGTGGGAAGGGGGTGGAGGAAGAGACCTCTTGTAGAACATAATAGCCACTGCAGTGGCGCCATCTGGTGAAACAAAAACACAATAAATATCTATAGAGCCACCGTAACTGAAAATGATTTTTCTGAGATGAACACATACAAGAGACCAAACTGTATATGTTCGTGTCGTTATTTCTGTCTTTTCTCCATTTCTCTTGAACTCGAATTTCAAATAATCCAGAATGACGATTAATAGGTTAATCTTTAATACCGTAAAGTGTGTTACGATTTCCAGTAAAACAGTACTTTATACATCGAACTGGGAAAAGGCATACTAACACCGCAGCGTAGTCAAGTACTGCCATTACCGGCGTATAGCTCAGCATTTTAATCGCGCCTAAAACAATAGCAGCTCCACGATGAAGTTTGCTCGGCAAGGGTCGATTCTCAGTGTCCATTCTTTCACTCAATTGATCATCATTCCCTACTTCGCTTATGATTTCCTCCTTTAACAATTTACCTGTATTGACAATCATAATAAAAACTTTAAAGAGACCATATTACCCCCAAGAAGTGTTTGTTAAAATATCGTCAAGACTTATCCAACGATTGCAAAAATAATTTTTAAAATTAAAAATAAGTCATTAAAACCATAAAAAACTTAAAACTGAGGTGACTTTTCATGAGCCACCAAACAACGCCATTTTAAAATTCTAAAAACGAAAGTCTACCCCTCTATTTAATGACAGGCAAGTAAGCACAGCAAAATACAGTCGTTTGCCTCGCCCTTTTATGAGGAACGGCAACTTCTAATTGGTTTGGTGGCCCAAGAAGGAATTATAAAATTTTTGTCGCTCGCTGCGCTCGCAGAATGTATTCTGCAATCCAGCATTATGTTTTTAAGTCCGGGTACTGGTTTATTTAATAATTTCATAATTAATATAAAATTATATAAACGATTCAATCACTGGATATCGATTTTTCAAGCAAATGTTTTTCAGGAGAAACATTACGAAAAAATTCAAAAGTGTTTTAGAAACTAGAATAGTTGGTGATAAATGTTAAGAGGCTAGATACATCGTTTAGTTCAAAATTTCTCCGAATGTAGGCGCTGCGATCGTTGTTGATTGAAAAACCGTTTTTTAACGTTTTTTCTCCCAGTTCGAAGTCACATAATAATTAATAGAAAAATAATTTCGCGTGCTAACCTTATAAAAAGAAAACATTGTTAAGCCAGTAGATTAATGCACGTAATAATTATTTTGTTATTGTTCTGAGTTGTTTTTAACGGGAGTTCTTCAAATGTTTGGGTGACGGTTTTTTGCTCCTATGGAACTTAACATGGAGTTAAAAAAACTTAAGATTTTAAATGTTATTTAAAAATAGAAAGCCCTTTTAAAATTTAGAAAAAGGAATAATCCTGAAGGCAATAAACACATGTAAGTACGTGCTAATTTTTCTGATTGCTCTAAATCATTTTTAATCAGAGTTCTCTTAACTTTTGTTGGACGGTGTTTTAGTCCTAAGGGACTTAACATGGAGTTAAAAAACGTACGATTTTAAACGTTATTAATAAATAGAAGGACCTTTTCAACATTTATAAAAAGGAAACATTGTGAAGCCAATGCATGAATGTATGTGCTTATTATTTTGTTATTGTTCTAAATCAGTTTTAACGAGAGTTTTTCAAATGTTTGTCGGACGGTTTTTGATCCTATGGGATTTAACATGGGGTTGAAAAAACGAACGACTTTGAACGTTGTTTAAAAATAGAAAGACCTTTTCAAAAATTATATAAATCGAGCACATGAAGAACAATAGTTTTTATTGCATTTTGCGCTTTACTGTATTTTAATTGAGCGATTGTGAGGCGATTTCTTTCAGTTTTAGTAACACTATATAAGAACACTCACTTGTCTCGTTGTCGTCTGCTCAAAACAACAAGATGGACATGGATCTAGGCTCTTAAATGTTTTTTCATGTTTCAAAATAAAACTTTTATGACAGTTTGAAAAAGTCGAAAACAAGTTATTAAAACGAGTTATTTTCAAACTGCCATAAAATTTCTATTTTTTTTTTTTGGCTTTTCATTCAGTCCTTGGACTGGTTCCACAGCAGTTGTATTTGCTGTATACTTGGGAAATGTATGCAGTGGTTTCTCCTTGCCTTCTCTATTGCAGAAATACAAACCCTCTAATCATTGTGATCTCACTTAAACTCATCCTGTTTGAAGCCAATCCTTCATCAGTTGAATTATGCGTTTCTACTAGTACTGATAGAGCTGCTGCCCTCTACCGGGTATTTGTACTGGAGTTACCTTCTCCTAGATCTCTTAGTCTAACTCCTACCTCACGATGACCTGCCCGGTTTGGGTGGCCCTTCTGGTAGCTATGCTACCGCCGGTATAGCTCTCGAGGTCGTCAGAGTATGCAAGCCCCCCCCCCCTCCCCACCACTGCAAGGTAGAGATACCATCGAGGGGGCTTTTTTATATTGTAAGCGAAGGCACAACTTCTATGCTGCATATCAGAGGCCTTCAGTTCAATGGAAATGTACCGTTCTTTTTGAACTATCTGTTTCTCTTCTGAGTGTCTTCGCACTCAATCGCCCATTGGTTTAACGTCCTTGCGGACTATCTATTTTTTAAGACATTGACATGAAATAAACGTTTAGCATAATCTTCTACCATTCTAGCTTTGAAAACAATTTGAATTTCTCCGCGTTGTTTCCCTATGACGTCATAGGCTTCTTAGTATGATGCAGGCATGCATTCAGGTTATTATTCTAGTTTCTAAACAAACAAAGAAACACTGAAATTTCTTTTGAAATTTACTTCAACTTATAAATGCTGAAATATCTAATTTAGAATATTCTGAAAATTAAAATTAAATTAAATTAAAAATTTAAGAAAAATAACTTACCATCCAGTTGAATAAACAGTGCGAAAATCACCAACAGTCCCATTGCAAACGAAAAAGTCTTCGCCATCACGAATCAAACAAATCTAAACAAATAATTTGATAAACCCTTTAAGAGCCTAGATAGAGTGTTTAATTCAAAATTTCTCCGAATGTAGGCGCTGCGATCGTTTTTGGTATAAAAACGGTTTTTGAACGTTTTTTGTCCCGGTATGAAGTCACATAAAAATTAATAGAAAAATAACTGCAAGTGTAAAGCTTTTAAAAAGGAATCAACGTGAAGCCAATATATTAATGCACGTGATAACTTGTTGTTATTGCTCTAAATCATTTTTAACGAGAGTTCTTCAAACTTTCGTGAGAGGCTTTTCGGTTTTAAAAATTATTTAAAAATAGAAGGATTTTTTCACAATTTATATGGCGTGACCACTTAAAAGAGACCATTACCCCTAAGAAGTTTTTGTTGAAATATTGTCAAGATGCACCCAACGATTGCCAATATAATTTCTAAAATTAAAAAGAAGTCATTAAAATTATATCATGAGTCACCAAGAAACAACATTTTAAATTTCTAAAAACGAAAGTCTCTGGCTCAATTTAGTGGCAAATGTAGTCACCTCACATTTCCATAATTCCTTAATCAAATACATGTATTCCCTAGTTATATTCAACTCAATACAACTTTCCAATCAACTCGAGAGCCACGTGGCACGTGGGATAATCCCAATATTAAATCCATAGTACTTTGAAATGAATAGGAAAAACATGTGTTTGAATAGGGATTTAAAAGTAATGTGAGGTGACAACATAAAAATTCGAGTACAGGAGTATACTTTGGATTTTTTTTTATTGTCAATGTTTGTTGTTTGGTGGCGCATCTATCTGACAAAGTCCATTGATATGAAGTCAATTGCTTTTTAATGTTTTTAAAATTATAATAATGACATTTTAAATTTTAAAAATGGTTTCGACAATCTTTGGGTAAGTCTTGAGAATATTTTGAAAAGAAATTTCTGGAGATAATTATGGTCTCTTTAACTGCTAGATTCCCGTACTTTGTACGAGCTTATTCTAGTTATATATATAATATCCCAGGTCTGTGTGTGTGTGTGTGTGGCTGTGTGTAACAAAAAACCTTGAAGCACGTCGGAATTTATATAAATTTAAATAAATGAACCGTTTTTTTCTCAAGGTCAACTATATGTTGAACTCTTCCCATCCAAGAACCCCATGATATAAAATTGGAAAGGGGAAAAGGTTGGAAAGTGTAGAGGGAGAGAGAGAAAGCGTGGGAAACGTGGAGGGGGGAAAAGTGGGAGGGGTGACTGAAATTGAAATGAAAGGAGTAAAAAAAGGAAAAAAACGATGCACATGCGCATAATCCTGTCATCCCGTCATTTATGACGGGTTACCCCACTAGTAAATAAATAAACAAACATATTACGCCCCGTCTATCTTTCTAACTTTCTTTCCCTGTATGTGTAACGCTGTACAAACAAGGACAAAAACCTTTAAGCAAACCCATGTGAGGGCGGTGGGGGAGAGGGGAGAAGGAAACATCATTCATTGAGTGTCCTTCAGTATTTAAATAAAAGAGTTAAACTAAAACTTACAAATTGTATTAGGCCGTACGTTGGTTTTTTTTTTTCCTCGTCTGAGGTGAATTTTACACGATGTCGATGTCGCAGGGAAGATTATGCCTAGACTGGAGAGTTTCTCACCTTTTATATAAAAAAATATCGGAAACATGAAAATAATTTATTATATTCAAATTAAGTCATTTCAAGGTGAAAAACGTAAAATTTTAAAATGTTCTCATTTTTCAGCAAGAAACTTTTTTAAACAGATGTGTGTCAGGACCACATTTACAAAAAAAAAAAAAGTACACGTAGGCCCTACTCCAATTCACAATCCATTCACAAAACATCCTTTTCTTTGTGAAACTTTTGTCATCCTTTTCTTTTTGTCAAAATGTTTTGATTCACACTTTTCGCCTATTTTTTTTTCTTCCTGAAAACTGTATCAATCAATCCTTTCCTTTTCCTTTTACGTTTCTTATTATTACATTTTTAATGCAGTAAATACAAAGCCTGAGTAATTTCATATTGAATGAAAGCCCGTCTTCGACGGGTGTGACAGTCTTACATAATATCTCAGATTGAGAACATTTCGCAATATGCATTTCAAGTAAATACTTTGCTTGATCCTCGTATAAGTGTACTCTTGCATTTGAAACAGGAAAACAATGCATATGGTACACGCAACATACCATACTTAACATGGACGAATTAAAGAGACAAAAAGTGGAAATGTCGAAATTAAAAGTCGACAAATCGAGTTTTCAAAAAATTAGACGTGTGGAGAATTTGACAATAAAAAAAAAAATTAATCGGTTAGAATTAGGGCTGTGGAGTCGTTACATAATTGTTCGACTCCTGTAATTTGATATTTGTAATTCGACTCCTACTCCACTACGACTGAGTCCGACAAACTAAAATAATAAAAATTGAAACTAAATAAACATATTATGAATTTATTCAAAAATAATTTGTACATTCTAATCGAATTTAATTTAAATTGAATTTTGAATTGGTTCTAAAAAAAAAATAGCATTGCTTCATTTATGTCCGATTTCATCTGATGCTCTCAAGTCAGATTTTAGAATTTGGAGAAAGCAGAACATAAATCTGTCCACGGATACCCGAGTCGGTGCTTAAGCCATAGCGGTTAGAGTGACATTTTGCGTAATCTAGGGATACGTCAATGTTGCATCTTTAAGACCTAATTTTGGTGTTCGGTCAATCATTTTTTTTTTTTCTTTTGGAGTCGTTTACTTTATACCGACTCCTACCAAAAATGAACGACTCCAGTAAACAGGGCCGGACTGGCTAGTGGTTGGCCCCACCGGCTATGAAATTGTGTTGGCCCCATTTTTTTAATTTATTTATTTTTGGCCCCCATTTTTCTTTTGGCCCCAAATTGACCGGCGAACGCCGGTCAGCCGGCCGGGCCAGTCCGGGCCTGCCAACAAATCCGACTCTACAGCCCTAGTTAGAATAATAAAACAAGATTGTGTCCAAAAAATAAAGTTGAACCACAATCTCAACTTTTTGATTTTTTCTAACCAAAAAAATCGGCCAAAATTTGTAACTCTTTCCAAAATTATTTTCTGGTCTCCCATAGTCTTGGCTGATTTTCTGTATACGTGTCTCCTTTTCTTTATGGTCTTAATGACATAATATACAATCTAATAAACTACTCATACAGATCCGGATCCATAGAAAAATAATTGAAAAATTTAACAATAAAATTGAAAAAAAAAAAAAGATATTTTCTTGGAAAAAAAAATACATCTGCTTAATGGCTGACAAACTGAATACGTTTCACATGTGGTAAAGTTTTTCTTTGTAGTAACAGAAGAAAGGCTTCTTCTGTTACTACAAAGAAAAGTTCTACTTTTTAGCATAACACATTTTTTTAATAGTTTTGTATGAAGAGTTTCCAATCTGACTTTTTTCACCTTGAAATGACTTAATTTAAATATGATAAATTATTTTCATGTTTGCGACCTTTCTTATATAAGAGATGAGAGAACTCTCCAGTTTAAGGCAGACTTCCCTGCAACAACCGTTTACTGTACATTCACAACAGAAAAGAAGAGCGAAATCCTACATTTTGTAAGTTTGATACCTGTTTATTTTATTTACAGTATGTTACAACATCATGGTGGATAAAATTCATGAATTTCTTTTAAAGAGACCATATTTACCTCTCCAGAATTTTTTGTTAAAATATTGTCAAGATTTACCCAACGATTGTCAAAACGATTTTTAAAATTTAAAATAAGTCATTAATATCATTCATAAAAAAATTAAAAATCAATTAACTCATTTGCCTTTTTTTTTGGGGGGGGGAGGGGTGATTGAAATTTTGTATTAAAATATGTTTAGAATAATCAGAATAATCGAAAATGCAAATTTATTATTTAATTTACTAGTTTGGTAACCCGTCATAAATGACGGGAGCAATATTCACAGGCAATTAATTGTGCGCATGCGCTTCGTTTTTTCTTCTTTTTTTTTTTTACTCATTTCATTTCAATTTCAGTCACCCCCTCCCACTTTTTCCCCTCCACGTTTTTCTCCTCCACGTTTTTCTCTCCCCCCTTCTACACTTTCCAACCTTTTCTCCTCTCCAATTTCATATCATGGGGTTCTTGGATGGGAAGAGTTCAACATATAGTTGACCTTGAGGAAAAAAAATGCTCTTCATTTCTTCATTTACTTAAATTTATATAAATTCCAATGTGCTTCAATGGTTGTACAGCGTTACTTCAGACAGACCTGGCATAATATATATAATATTTTAAAAGAAAGTAGTGTGTTTCAGCCACTGTTATACGTTATATTATTGTAAAAGTGCTGTTTTTATGGCTCGCTACGCTCGCCAGAATTGATAGCAAGAGTATACTTTAAATTATTGCTCGCTCGCTATACGCTCGCAAAATAGGGAAAATGTTCATGTAATCTAAAGTCTAATCTAAAGACTGTTTCAAACACAACTTACAGCTACAACTGAAACTCAGTTCACAAAACATAAAATTCAATCATTTTAAAACTGATGAAAATTATATTTGAAAAGTTATAAAAAGCGGTTTCAGCATTGGTAGCGGAGGGGGATTTTTTTGTTTAAACATTGGCAAGACTTATCCAATGATTGTTAAAAATAATTAAAATTAAAATTAATTCATTAAAAAAACTTAAAAACAATGTTACTCTTATTAGTCACTAAACAAGACCATTTTAATTTTAAATTTCGAAAAACAAAAGTCTACAACTCAACTTCGTGGCAAAGGTTGTCAACTTCACATTTCCATAATTGTTTTATCAAATACAGTAGAACGTCGATTATCGGAACTACTGGCGGACGTGCAGAGTTACGATAATCAAAAGTTCATATAATCGAACTCTCATTAAAAAGTGGAGAAAAGAAAAAAAAAAAAAAACAGATTGCAAAGATTTTTTTTTTTATTTCGATAAGAAGTATTTCCATAAAAGTAAAAAAAAAAAAATTGGTTACGATAATCGACAATTCCGATAACCGACGTTTCCATAATCAACGATCTATTGTATTCCCCCTACTCATATGCAACTCAATACAACCTTCCAGTCAACTGGAGAACCACGTGGCAGGTGGAATAATTTAAATACCAAAGCAATATAGTAAGTACTTTTAATATGAATAGGGAATTAAAAGTAATGTGAAGTGACAACATCAGCTTTTGAGTAGATAGGTAGACTTTTGGAGTTTCATTTTATTGCCAGGTAGTGCCAGGGGCAGAGAACCCGGTGAAACCCCCCCCCCCCCCCCAGATCCTAACCTGTTTCTTACTTTCTTTTAAAATGTATCCAACTATTTATTTAGATTTGAATCAAAATGGCAAATACATTTTCTCTTGCAATGCGTCTATTGGTGATTTTGGAAGTGTTAATTCAAGTTTATGGTAATTATTTTTGTTCAATTGTAATAAAAAATGATATTACTTTTAAAGATTGTAACACATTAGCCTACTATAAAGATACATTTTCACTTTTTACAGGACTATCTACTGGGCACCAATCCACGGAAATCGGTAAGAATATCGAGGTTGCCATACATTTATCTCAGAACAAAATGAAACTGAACTCTTATCCGTGGAATATACATGTATAGACATTTGCCCCCCCAAAAAAAAATTTGCCCCCAAATAAAAATTTGCCCCCAAAGGAAAATTTGCCCCCCCAAAGGAAAATTTGCCCCCCCAAAGGAAAATTTGCCCCCCCAAAGGAAAATTTGCCCCCCCAAAGGAAAATTTGCCCCCCCAAAGGAAAATTTGCCCCCCCAAAGGAAAATTTGCCCCCCAAAGGAAAATTTGCCCCCCAAAGGAAAATTTGCCCCCCAAAGGAAAATTTGCCCCCCAAAGGAAAATTTGCCCCCCAAAGGAAAATTTGCCCCCCAAAGGAAAATTTGCCCCCCAAAGGAAAATTTGCCCCCCAAAGGAAAATTTGCCCCCCAAAGGAAAATTTGCCCCCAAAGGAAAATTTGCCCCCAAAGGAAAATTTGCCCCCCAAAGGAAAATTTGCCCCCCAAAGGAAAATTTGCCCCCAAAGGAAAATTTGCCCCCAAAGGAAAATTTGCCCCCCAAAGGAAAATTTGCCCCCCCAAAGGAAAATTTGCCCCCCCAAAGGAAAATTTGCCCCCCCAAAGGAAAATTTGCCCCCCCAAAGGAAAATTTGCCCCCCAAAGGAAAATTTGCCACCCAAAGGAAAATTTGCCCCCAAAGGAAAATTTGCCCCCCAAAGGAAAATTTGCCCCCCAAAGGAAAATTTGCCCCCCAAAGGAAAATTTGCCCCCCAAAGGAAAATTTGCCCCCAAAGGAAAATTTGCCCCCCAAAGGAAAATTTGCCCCCCAAAGGAAAATTTGCCCCCCAAAGGAAAATTTGCCCCCCAAAGGAAAATTTGCCCCCCAAAGGAAAATTTGCCCCCAAAGGAAAATTTGCCCCCCAAAGGAAAATTTGCCCCCCAAAGGAAAATTTGCCCCCCAAAGGAAAATTTGCCCCCCAAAGGAAAATTTGCCCCCAAAGGAAAATTTGCCCCCAAAGGAAAATTTGCCCCCAAAGGAAAATTTGCCCCCAAAGGAAAATTTGCCCCCAAAGGAAAATTTGCCCCCAAAGGAAAATTTGCCCCCAAAGGAAAATTTGCCCCCAAAGGAAAATTTGCCCCCAAAGGAAAATTTGCCCCCAAAGGAAAATTTGCCCCCCAAAGGAAAATTTGCCCCCCAAAGGAAAATTTGCCCCCCAAAGGAAAATTTGCCCCCCAAAGGAAAATTTGCCCCCCAAAGGAAAATTTGCCCCCCAAAGGAAAATTTGCCCCCCAAAGGAAAATTTGCCCCCAAAGGAAAATTTGCCCCCCAAAGGAAAATTTGCCCCCCAAAGGAAAATTTGCCCCCCAAAGGAAAATTTGCCCCCCAAAGGAAAATTTGCCCCCCAAAGGAAAATTTGCCCCCCAAAGGAAAATTTGCCCCCCAAAGGAAAATTTGCCCCCCAAAGGAAAATTTGCCCCCAAAGGAAAATTTGCCCCCAAAGGAAAATTTGCCCCCCAAAGGAAAATTTGCCCCCCAAAGGAAAATTTGTCCTAAAACCCTTTTCCTTAAAATCTTTTTTCTCTTCATACGGTTTGGCATCTTTCGGTGGAGTATGTTAAATAGGTTCTGTGGGCCACAGGCATGCAAAAAACGCGAAATGACTTATAATTAGACTACTGATTAGGGCAAACGTCCTTTTAGGGCAATTGATTTTTGAGAAAATGGTTTTAGGGTAAGTTTTTTAGGGTGAATGTCACACACCCCCTTGTCCACTCCCCCCACACACACAAACTACAGAAAATGTTACGGGTTGCTCTTGTTGCCCTAGTAGAAGCATTATTGGAGGCTAATTTTTTTACCAACATCCACAATCGACAAAGACGTCATTGTTTTCATCTCATTGCAACATCAGATGATTTCCTACAATCTTTTTCTATAACTCTGCCACCAATACGTCCTTCTACGGTTACATCTCGACATTATAACCGTTATTTCCGTGTAGACTATTTTATGATAACGTTTCTCGAAGTTAGACCTTGTAGTGGTACCCTCTATGCAGCTCCCACGAGAAGGTTCTCCCAATAAATTAAGAAACCCTGATTAATGATGTTTAATTAAGCATCAAGTTTTTTTTATATAATTATGATTTATCATTACAGATAAATTGATGACGAAAAAACCCGTAGGCGTAGGAGGGAATCTCGTGGACCTGAGCGAAGAAATCAGCGAACGCACTATTAGAGACAGCGTCTTAATACGTCCATTTGTAGCTATCACAGCCTTACTTAAATTAGTCATCGTTGTACCAGTATTATCAGTTATCCTCTACTTTGTATTTGTGCTGAGTTATCCATGTCTAGCTTATTGTTACTGTAAGACTGGAGATTCTGATTTAATCAATCCATCGGCCCAAGTTGCAGCATGGAGGAAAAAAATGCACATAAATTAAAGTACTAGACAGGCAATTAGAAATCGGGACAAACAGAAGTTGGCTCCGCCCTTTTTATGACGACCGGCAACTTCTAATTGGTTAGTTGTGTGGTTCGACGTTGAAAAGGCGGAGCATGTTACGTCAGACTACATAACCAACCAATTAGAAGTTGCGTTTGCCATAAAAAGGGCGGAGCCAACTTCTGTTTGTCCCGTTTTCTAATTGCCTTAATATTCTAGAGCTCAGAGAAATTTAACCAATTGAGAAAACATAGAAAATAACCGCCCTCCCTTGTGTTTATCACAAGCAAGAGTGCCCAGCACTAACTTTTCGTTTGATCCGCCCTTTTATGAGCAACACACCAAATATCAAACCAATTAGAAATTGAAAAGGGCGGAGCATGTGATATCAGACCAAGTAACAAGCCAATTCGAAATTGATGACGCTCATAAAAGGGCGGGGCAAACGAAAAGTTAGTGCTGGACACACTTGCCTGTGTGTTTATCTCAGTAAATCATTTTCAGTTATTCTCTTCTCTTAAAACTTTTTTTTGTTTTGTTCTCTAAAATCAAAAAATTAAGGTGTAACCAATAGGTTGTTATTAGAATTACAAATGATGCCACTAGATAAAGTACACGAGTAAAAAGTAATGCATCATGTAACCAGTTAACCGAGACGAGACGTAATGACCGGTTATCAGTAATTGAAAAATTGCTCCGGTAGCTGGTTAACGGTTAGAATGTTCTTAAAATTCTATCTTTCTTTTAATAATACTTCATGGCAATAAAAAGCACTTTTTGTTTACCACAATTCCATTCCTAATATTTTAATTTTGTTGGTTTCCAAATACTGAAGAATACAGAAAAGTAGTGCGAGCTTTATGGCATCCTTTGACCAAATCGAGCAACTCTTTATGCTCTTTTCTGTAACTCGTTTCTTCTCTTGATCGCGCGGTGAACGCACGGAGAAGATTCGAGCTACAGATGTAGTCTGATGGTGATGGATTCTGATCATCCTTCTGTGTAGGGGTGTAATCTTGCAGAAGGATGGTGACCATTCACTTCTGGCCACCATTGATGATCATCTTCCTTTGTTAGGAAGATGGCGTTGCTCCTTGCCCTATGGTGTCTCCAGCTTGTCTAGAGAAGGATTAGTTTCAGAACAGTAGACAACGCAGTTTCATGTTGTAAACACTTTTATTCATTCTTGCATAGAAACTCAAAGGTTACAAGAATGAATAGTTATAATCGAAGGTGCGTCCACGGGCCCATTATGTGATACGGATATAGTAATCTACGTAGTACAAAGACGGCAAAAGAGTGAACGAAGAACAAAGAGGAACATGGTCTTTTTATACCTTGGACCTGTGTACACCTAAAAGGTGTAACCAGGTCCAAGTGACCATGGTCCTAAGAGTATCAATCTGCCACTTAAGTATGAGTCAGAGCAGGAGGGAGGGAGGGACAAGTATGAGTTGTTTACCCCCCAGGCTATGGTTTTGGCAGGATCATGAGTTACTGGGTGTTACAGTAGTATCTGGAAAGAACATGTGGGCAAGGCGACTTTAATGAAAAAGTGTCCGGGAATTGTTAGCCCCACTTACCCTTCTCAAGAAAGCTAATCATCAAATCGACATTTCATGAATTCTTTGAGAAGATTAATATGAATATAAGGTTTTATTAGTGTTGTGACATTTATGTGACGAAATTTATATATTTAAATTAAGTGATTTCGTTTTCGTTTCAGTTTCGTAATTTTAGTTAGCGAAGCAAGTCTAAAACAAAAACGAAAATGAAATTATTCACCTTTATACAGCGATTTGTGTGGTCATTTTTGACTAATTAATCGCCGCTAAACGTAGATTTTTTAATTTTTATTGTTCTTTACACTTAATATTCTTGCCTTAATCGTAAATCTTACATGTAGGGTTGGTTATTCTTTTTAAAACTACGTCGTTTTCCATCGAAGCGGTGGAAAAACGGCGTCGTTTTCAAGTTTCTCAAATGGCGTTAAACGCTTCTGCACATGCGCGTTAGTGATCATTTCATACAAAATCTTTATTTTACAACGAAATGCGCCGGAAGTGACGTCGAAATCTATCATTTCGTAAATAAAATAATTTCGTACAAAATTTCGCTAACTCTATTATTCATTATTCTGGTTAAAAAACAATAGGCAAATATGGATCAACAGAGACGAAAACAGTAACAATCGAGTCCCTATAAAAACTCTGAGGATCTCTACTGTTCTCGAGTAGGACTTCAGCAGTAGGTCCTCAGCATCAGTAGACCCTTAACGAGAATAGAAGATTCTCAACCGAAAGCGATCGTGACCAACTTCAGAGCGTAAGGTTTACCGTGGTTGTCCTCAGCTAAAAGAACCGTTACATTTTTCGGAATCGGATTGAGTCGGATAGATGTGAAACGCATGGCCCACAGGCCACATCTGGCCTGGTCCTGATTTTATAAGCCTCATGAGAAATTCTCTAAATTTCACAGCATATTTCCGTATTTCCAGAACATACCCTCTGTTGAAAACTGAAGTCTATAGACTTGGCTTTTTTTTTTTTCAAAAAACGGCCAAAAGACGAAAAATATTTAAATGCTCTTAAAAGTTCTAAAAAATGTCTCAGGAGTGCTCAACTGGCCCCAGAAGTCGCAAAAAGCTTGGAAAATCACAAAGATTCAAGAATTTTTTAACGCAAAACAAATGGGTCAAAACCAAGACTATAAAAACGGCTAAAAGTGGGAAAATATTTAAGAGCCTAGATCCATGTCCATCTTGATGTTTTGAGCAGACGACAACGAGACATATGACTGTTATTATACGGTGTTACTAAAACTGCAAGAAATCGCCTCACATTCGCTCAATTAAAATACAGTAAAGTGCAAAATGCAATAAAAAGTATTGTTCTTCACGTGCTCGATTTATATAATTTTTGAAAATGTCCTTCTATTTTTAAACAAGGTTCAAAATCGTTCGTTTTTTAACCCCATGTTAAATCCCATTGGATCAAAAACCGTCCCACAAACATTTGAAAAACTCTCGATAAAAACGATTTAGAACAATAACAATATAATTAGCACATACATTCATGTATTGGCTTCACGATGTTTCCTTTTTATAAATTTTGAAAAGGTCCTTCTATTTTTTAATAATGTTTAAAATAGTGCGTTTTTTTAACTCCATGTTAATTCCCTTAGGGCCAAAAAAACCGTCCCACAAACATTTAAAGAACTTCCATTAAAAACGACTTAGAACAATGACATAGAAATTAGCACGTTCATTAATCTATTGGCTTCACGATGTTTCCTTTTTATAAGATTAGCACGCGAAATTATTTTTCTACTAATTATTGTGTGACTTCAAACCGGGAGAAAAAACGTTAAAAACCCGTTTTTCAAACAACAACGATCGCAGCGCCTACATTCGGAGAAATTTTGAAATAAACGCTATATCTAGGCTCTTAAATGCTCTAAACTTTAGAGAGTGCCGTACATTGCACATTTCGTACCTCGGCTGGAAACGTGGCACAACTAAAAAAAACACTTTGGGGAAAAATGAGTTTAAAGTTGCAATTTTTCTCAATGGAGTTTAACATTAAGAGTTAGAAATTCGCGACTTTGAAATATTTTTTTAAAAATTGAACCGCACTTACCAAATTTTTGTCATTCTATCACTCGATCAGCATATATTTAAGGCGCACACTGCACTTTGACAAATTAATATTGTACAACTTTAAATATAAAAAATAAACATATTGACGCCGCGACTGCGTATTTTAAAAATTAACGTTTTTTCTTTAACATAGGATCTATGGGCTCAACAGAAAAACGATGCTAGCGCTCTTTGCGGATATTTTTCAGAGTAATTTTGCGACGTAGCCTCTTAATGCATCACTTAGCCTTTATGTAAAAATGCAACTTTATGCATTTAAACCGATTGTGGTTGAATTACCACCAAAAAAAGACTAGTTCGGATAACACGAAAGCACACGAATAAATTGCACGAGAAGCTGGTTTCTTGTAAAAATATAATAAGAAGGAAAGAAAGAATACTACAAATGATACATGCAAATTGTAAAAACAAGTATTTTTTTTTTTTTTTTTACAAAACCGAAAACTAATGACGATTCACCTCCATTTCTTGAATTTAGGCATCGTTTTCCATCTTTTCCAAAAAAATATACACAGCTGTTTGAGGAGAAACTTTCCTGCATAAACAGAAATGTTTGCGTCATAGCTAACGTGTACCTTTCATTTCAATTTTTGCAAAAAAAAAAAGTAATTTGAATATAATAAATTACTCCCCCGCTAACATTTGGTATAAAAACGAGGAAACAAAACTTATTCGATAGTAATTCGAATGTGGGTTAAAATTGAGAAGGTTGACACAGACAAGAGAAAAGAGTAAACGTAAGAGAGAAAACGTAAGTTGGGTAAATTTTTTTATTTTGCTTTTGTCTTCCTAACTGCACCACTGTAGTGGCTATAAGTAGACGTCGCTCCATAGACGTTTTTTTTTGTAAAATTTGGACGCAAAAACGTCAAGCGAACGTTATCTCCTTTTAACAACAATATTAGGAGAAAAAAAAAAACCAAACTGTTTTCAAAACTCGAATGGTAAAAGATTATGTTTAAAGGGGTCAGGATAAAAAGATGAACGAATGAACGAGATGAACATTGGGGTAACTCTAAAACCCAACACAGAATGCATATAGAATTAGATGAACACTATATTTTAATTAATGAACACACATTTTAACGGGATGAACAGAGAGAAATAAAAGGATGAACATACTTTAAAGGAATGAACATGGGTTTAAGGGGGATGAACACGGTTTTAGGGGGGATGAACACGGGTTTAAGGGGGATGAACACGGTTTTAGGGGGGATGAACACGGTTTTAGGGGGGATGAACACGGTTTTAGGGGGATGAACACGGTTTTAGGGGGGATGAACACGGTTTTAGGGGGGATGAACACGGTTTTAGGGGGATGAACACGGTTTTAGGGGGATGAACACGGTTTCAGGGGGGATGAACACGGTTTCAGGGGGGATGAACACGGTTTCAGGGGGGATGAACACGGTTTCAGGGGGATGAACACGGTTTTAGGGGGGATGAACATGTCCAACCTTAGCAGCTACCAGCTGGTCATGTGACTTCTTTCCTGCTGCTACCAGTGTGCTTAGCTCGAAAGCCACGTGGCAGGATGGGATTGCTCCCGATTATAAATGAGTGTCATTTAGACAGATTAAGACATCATTTGTTAAATTAAAATCGTCCTAACAAAGAACTATCAACTGGAAAATAATTACATAGACTAATAATAGCATTTCTGACTCCATAATTCATTGAAAATCTTTGAAAGAGGCTGTCTATGTTTACGGGGATTTCTAGTTAATAAGCAAATGAAGCAGGGAGGGCAAGGTCATCATCAGTCAGCAACCGTCCCGAAAAGGACACAGAATTGCTCTTTTCTTCTGGCTGCTCATGATGAAAATACGTGCACATGTCGACTATTACTTTACTATTCTAGTCTCGAACATAAGTTCATAGAGGTTTGTTAGTTTCTTTAAAAAATCTATTCATATATTTTATTTAGAATTGACTCAAAATGGCGAAAACAATTAATCTTGCAATGGCTCTGATGATCATTTCTGCTTTGGTAACTGAACTAGTTGGTAAGTTACTTCTATTATTAAATTTATTTATTTGTTAAACGTTATTTGTTAAACGATAAAGTGAACCGTTGAGCATTTTAGAAGCAACTTTAAAACAACTTCCAATTTTTTTTTTTAGAAACTAGAAATAAATACCTGAATATAAAACAATGAGTATTTTCATAATGTTTTTTTCAAAAAAATAAAACTATTCATGTCAATTTAAGACGCTATCGGCATTTATAAGTCGAAGAACATAACCAGTAGATGGCGCCAGCATCCCCATTCCCATTAATACATTTTTCCTATAGGCCACTACATAAAAAAAACTGAAATTATGATGATGCAATATCTAGTACTGGTTTACTTAAGAGCCTAGGTACACCGCCATCTTGTTGTTTTGAGCAGACGACAACAAGACAAGTGAGTGTTCTTATATGGTGTTACTAAAACTGCAAGAAATCGCTTCACAATCGCTCAATTAAAATACAGTAAAGCGCAAAATGCAATAAAAAGTATTGTTCTTTAATTGCTCGATTTATATAATTTTTGAAAAGGTCCTTCTATTTTCAAAAAAGCTTCAAAATCGTTCGTTTTTTAACCCCATGTTAAATCCCATTGGCCCCAAAATCGTCCCACAAACATTTGAAAAACTCTCGTTAAAACCGATTTAGAACAATAACAAAATAATTAGCACATATATTCATGTATTGGCTTCACGATGTTTCCTTTTTATAAATTTTGAAAAGGTCCTTCTATTTTTTTAATAATGTTTAAAATCGTACATTTTTTAACTCCATGTTAAGTCCCATAGGACCAAAAACCGTCACCCAAACATTTGAAGAACTCCCATTAAAAACGACTTAGAACAATCACATAAAAATTTACACGTGCATTAATCTATTGGCTTCACGATGTTTCCCTTTTATAAGCTTAACACGCAAAGTTATTTTTCTATTAATTATTATGTGACTTCAAACCAGGAGAAAAAACATTAAAAACCATTTTTAAATAATAAAAAAAAACAATCGCAGCGCCTACATTTGGAGAAATTATCAACTAAACGTTGTATCTAGGCTCAATAATTTCATAATATAAAATCACATAAACCATTTCAATCACTGGATATCGATTGGCCCCTCCCAGACCAGAATCCTGGTGATGTGTATCTTGTTGTTTTTCGTGAGGGAGGGGGTGGCAAACTCAAGGACCGCCCAGGGCGGCACAAACTCTAACTACGCCACTGCGCAGATTTCATTTAAAGTTGCTTACTAAAAAAAACTGATACTCTTCTTCACTTTGTAACACAGACCATTAGAAATCGGGACGAACAGAAGTTGACTCCGCCCTTTTTATGACGAACGCAACTTCTAATTGGTTGTTTGTGTAGTCTGACGTCACATGCTCCGCCCTTTTCAACGTCGAACCACACAACAAAACCAATTAGAAGTTGGCGGTCGTCATAAAAAGGGCGGAGCCAACTTCTGTTTGTCCCGATTTCTAATTGCCTGTTTTTGTAACACCTTTATCTAAATTAAATTGATTGGAGTTGAATTTCTTTTTTTATGTTTAACATAAAGCGACTGAATCAGATGGAAATGGAATAATTAGGAAAATTAAATCTATACCCAACATGAAATCTTTAACCAAAATGAGATCCTTCGGCAAATTGAAATCATCTAAGCAAGCAGGTAAGAATATCAAAGTTGACTCACATTATCTCCGAACAGAGCTAAATTGGACCTACTGTATGTCCAAACTTAAGAACTAGCATCAGCCGATTGGAGTTTTTCATAGCGCATGCGCATTGCCATCTCGGTTGGTTTGTATAGGAAAGTGATGGCAAGTGAAACCTACGGTGCACCTTATAAGACGTGGGCAGTTTCCATTGGTCATCAATAGATGGCGCTGCTAACGCAAATCTGCCATCACTTTCCTATACAAACCTACCGAGATGGCAATGCGCATGCGCTATGAAAAACTTCAATCTGCTAATGCTAGTAACTTAAGATGAAACTATGTGAAAAGCATCGACTTGAGCTGCGACTTGAGAGGCATTAAAAGACAGGCAAGTAAGCACAGTCAAATACCAGTCGTTTGCCTTGCCATTTTATGAGCGTCATACCAAATATCAACCAATTAAAAATTGAAAAGGGCTTGGCATGTGACGTCAAACCAAATAACAAACCAATTAGAAGTTGCCGATCCTCAAAAGGGCGGGGCAAACGACTGTTATTTTATTGCGCTTACTTGCCTGTCATTAAAACTGCACACAGTGAAGCATCAGCTCACTAGCGTTAGCCCATTTGGGAACTTCCGTGAGCATGCGCATTGTCGTCTATCGTTTTACATAGGAAAGACTGGAAAGTGATTGCAGATTCGCGTTAGCACCGCCATCTATTGATTGCCAATGAAAACAGTTGATGAGACGTTCACTGTATGAGAAATAGGAAGGAAAATTAATTAAATAAAAGTAAATTAAAATTAATGAAATAAAATTAATTTGGCGTTTTTTGCACGCCCTGAACCTAAATAAAAGACAAGACAATTAGAGATCGGGACAAGCAGAAGTTGGCTCCGCCCTTTCTAAGCCGACAGGCAACTTCTAATTGGTTTGTTGTGTGGTTCGACGTTGAAAAGGGCGGCGCATGTGACGGCAGACTACATAACCAACCAATTAGAAGTTGTCGGTCGTCATAAAAAAGGGAGGAGCCAACTTCTGCTCTTCCCGATTTCTAATTGCCCGTAATAAAAGTCCCCCTCCCACCCACAATAAAAAGAGAAAAGAAATTTTTGAAATTGCACGGGGCAGAAACAACTAATCGCCAGAACGAACGTGCGCGATCAACACACACCACATCGGCACTCGCCAGTTGGAGCTGAAACAACGAGATGATAAATACGATAGTGGAATGGTTGTTTCCATCTGCAATAACTTTCCAGTCTTTCTTATGTAAAACGATAGACATCAATGCGCATGCTCACGGAAGCTCTCAAGTGGGCTAACGCTAGTACCATCAACTCTCGTACTTTTTCTAAGAAAGGCGAGGGAAACAATAAAAAAATGACCTATCTTTTTTAGACGGTGTTCTGCTCAGCACTAAAATTTCGTTTGCTCCGCCCTTTTATGACATCAGACCAATTAGAAATTGATTGCGCTCATAAAAGGACGGTGCAAACGAAATTTTAGTGCTGGGCTGAACTGCCTGTGTGAAAATGGCCTTCAAATAACCAATCAGCATATTGAATCTAAGCATCAGGGAAGGGGAACAAAACATTTTTGGTTTCATTAGAGGTGGGACAAATCCTAAATTTTCTCGAATCCGAATCCTAAAAGGTTTTCGAATCCCCCGAATCCTTCATATAAGAATCGTATATATTATTAATTAAGAAGATACAAATAAATGAAATAATATTAAATTACTAGTGGGGTAACCCGTCATAAATGACGGGAGCAAAATTCACAGGCAATTGTGCGCATGCGCGTCGTTTTTTCCTTTTTTTACTCCTTTCATTTCAATTTCAGTCACCCCTTCCCACTTTTCTCTCTCTCTCCCCCTTCTACACTTTCCAACCTTTTCCCCTCACCCCCTCCCACTTTTCTCTCTCTCTCCCCTTCTACACTTTCCAACCTTTTCCCCTCACCCCCTCCCATTTTTCTCTCCCCCCCTTCTACACTTTCCAAAGAAAAGAGTTCAACATATAGTTGGACCTTGAGAAAAAAAACGGTTCATTTATTCAAATTTATTTAAATTCCGACGTGCTTCAATGGTTTTGTTACTCCACACACACACACACACACACACACACACACATGCACAGCCCTGGGATATTATAATAATAATAATAATAATAATAATAATAATAATAATAATAATTAATAATAATAAAAAAAACTTAAGTGTGGCACTCAGAGTCGCCACAAGGTGATATTGGTGATCCGGGTTGCAACAAACGCCGGTTTTTTTTTTGTTAGTGAACGCTTCTGTTTGACGTCAATGGAGTTAATTCTAATTTTACCAAAGTTTTGAACATTTTTTTTTTAAATGTTAGGATTCGAAAGACGAAAAAAGCGCGAAGATTCGAGTTTTCAAATCTCGAATATTTTTCAAGATTCGGTGGGGGGGGGGGGATTCGAATGACCCATCCCTAGTTTTCATTATAGAGTCGATGCATTGTGAACTGCTTTAGTCGAGAGTCGATGCTCAATAATAGAAAGATTTAGCCACAATGTGCGCATCCACAGAGATCAAAGCACGTGACCACGTAACTCCATCTATTGGCACCATTTGTGATTTAATTCTAATAAAAATCTATTGTCTCCACCTTAATAATACAATCTTTTACCAAGGTACATCTGGTTGACAGGCAATTAGAAAACGGGATGAACAGAAGTTGGCTCCGCCCTTTTTATGACGAACGGCAACTTTTAATTGGTTGGTTATGTAGTCTGACGTCACATGCTCCGCCGTTTTCAACGTCGAACCAAACAACAAACCAATTAGAAGTTGCCATTCGTCATAAAAAGGGCGGAGCCAATTTATGTTCATCTCGTTTTCTAATTGCTTGTATCTGGTTGTTACTAGCTGATACCTGGCCGGGCCATACTATGCTTCGAATGCCTTCCAGCACTGGAAGAATGATAGTTTGACAAACACAGTGTGGATGTCGAGTGTCGGATGCCGAACGTCCAACTCTCGACATTGAAGGATTTTGGAAGACATTGGAGGCTACTGGAAGGCATATTCAGGCAGGTGTCGGTTTCCATTGTCCCGCGTCCAAGGGCCCCCCTCCAGCATTGAAATGTGTTCAATAGATATAAACATGCCTCTTGACTGCAACCTTTACATCAGTGATATACTAATTAGTTAACAGTTTTTTTTTTCCGTTAATTTATTATTTAAAAAAGGCTCTCCAGAAGGCTTTGATTTCAAACACCAAGTCCCCATACACTATTTTAAAGACGGTACGTTACGCAAACAATTTTATTTAAATTTCTATTCAGTTTTATTGTACAGGATGTCTACTGTATAAAATAATAGCAGGTTTTGAATAACCGAGTTCAGTTTTGAAGTACTTTTAAAGCTGATCAGGTTATGGTATTAAAAACCCAATTTGCATATTCCATTATTAAGAGGCTACATCGCAACATTATTTTGACAAATCTCCGCAAAGAGCGCTAGCATCGTTTTTCTATTGAGCCTATAGACCCGATGTTAAAGAAAAAACGTTAATTTTAAAATACACAGTCGCGGCGGCAATATGTTTATTTTTCATATTTAAAGTTGTCCAATCTTAAGTTTTCAAAATGCAAGGTGCACCTTAAATATATGCTGATCGAGTGATAGAATGACAAAAAATTGGTAAGTGCAGTTCTATTTTTAAAAACTATTTGTAACTCTTATGTTAAACTACATTGAGTATGTTTTAAGTTCCAAATAAGAAAAAAAAAAACATCCATTAAAATGTTGGTAAAAATACGTAAAAATAATTTTAAAAAAAACAGAAAAAAATAACGTGTTTACCTTCACTTTGGTTTACTTGTGGTTTTTAAAAATTACTTTTAGGTCTTTTTTTTTTACCAACATTTTAATGGAAATTAGAATGGAGTTAGAAATTCGCGATTTTTAAATATTTTTTTAAAAATAGAAAAACATTTACCAATTTTTTGTCATTCTATCACTCAATCAGCATATATTTAAGGTGCACATTGCACTTCGAACCATCAAAATTAGATAACTTCAAATATGAAAAATAAACATTTTGCCGCGAGTTTATTTTAAACATTAACGTTTCTTCTTTAACATTGGGGTCTATGTACTCAGTAAAAAAAACGATGCTAGCGCTCTTTGCGGAGATTTTTCAAAGTTATTTTGCGATGTAGCCTCTTAATCGACATATCCACTACTGTAACGTTGTGTTTATAGAAATATTAGAATAACGCGCCTACAATGTACGGACATTTTAAAGTAATTATGTTTCTTTTTGTTCCATAAAGGCAAATATGAAGAATATGTAATGTGATATCATCTCTTCACGCGACTACTACTTCCAGGCGAGGGCCATGGATTTTTGTGTTGCTCTGCTTTGATTTACATGTAATTTGACTTGGATTGGGAAATAAAGGACTTGTGTTTGAAAATTGCCTTTGTAATTTTTTTTCTGTATGTCCCTGAAATGACACCTCAATGTTGATGGGGACGTTAAGCAACTAATAAACAAACAAACGAAACAATCTCTTTTATATAACGGTCGCCAAAAGTATCGCGTAATAATTGGCATGTCACTGTGACTTTAGGAACACTTTTTTTTTACTAGCATAAGGCTTGGTTTATACACTAGCATTTGAGCATTTTAACTTGGTGTGAGCATGCGCATTACAGTCTGTTGTTTTACATAGGAAAGTGATTTCAGATTAACGTTAGCAGTGCCAGGCTGGTTTACAAGCCGCTGGTTGCTGCTGGCTATTAGCAGCAACAGCAAGCAGCAGCTGCTTTGGGTTCACACTTGTCCAGTCACTGCTGGTATTAGCTGTGCAAGTCATCCAATCACCATCTTGCAAAAACACAAACTCTAACAACCAACCAACCCAAGCAGTGGAGTTTCAACTACCTTATATTGTTAAGATTAGAACTAAAGGCCTAGTTAGAAAAGGAATTCACTATGGCTTCTCCAGGAGCTGTTTGCACAGAGCATTTTGGCTACTTGCCAGCCACTGGACCTTGCATTCATCACGCTAGATGCCATGTTTTAAACATTTGTAAAAAATTATCTACCAAATTTAATAATCTTAAGAGTTTTCACAGTAATCAGTGTCACAATACACTCTTAGATAGGGCTGTAATTTTAAGTGTGAAAATCGTTAAAAATTATATAAATGAAATAAATCAATGAAATTATACAGTGTATAAATTTTATTAAAGATAAATGTTATAATACTACTGTATTAAAGATAAATTATACAGGGTGTCCACCATGAGGCTTACATTTTAAGTGGATACAGTTTGAAGGAGAATATGTACACATCCATTACTAAACATAAAAATGATAGTGGTTAAAACCATGGTTTTAACCATATGGGTTTTTTAAATAAACTTTATGGTTTAAAAACCAAAAAACCGGTTTAAAAACCAAATAACAAAACAGGTTTAAAAACCAAAAAACCGGTTTAAAAACCAAAAAACCGGTTTAAAAACCAAATAAAACAGGTTTAAAAACCAAAAAACCGGTTTAAAAACCAAATAAAAAAAAACAGGTTTAAAAACCAAAAAACCGGTTTAAAAACCAAATAAAAAAAAACAGGTTTAAAAACCAAAAAACCGGTTTAAAAACCAAATAAAAAAAAACAGGTTTAAAAACCAAAAAACCGGTTTAAAAACCAAATAACAAAACAGGTTTAAAAACCAAAAAACCGGTTTAAAAACCAAATAACAAAACAGGTTTAAAAACCAAAAAACCGGTTTAAAAACCAAATAACAAAACCGGTTTAAAAACCAAAAAACCGGTTTAAAAACCAAATAACAAAACCGGTTTAAAAACCAAAAAACCGGTTTAAAAACCAAATAACAAAACCGGTTTAAAAACCAAAAAACCGGTTTAAAAACCAAATAACAAAACCGGTTTAAAAACCAAATAACAAAACCGGTTTAAAAACCAAATAACAAAACCGGTTTAAAAACCAAATAACAAAACCGGTTTAAAAACCAAATAACAAAACCGGTTTAAAAACCAAAAAACCGGTTTAAAAACCAAATAACAAAACAGGTTTAAAAACCAAAAAACCGGTTTAAAAACCAAATAACAAAACAGGTTTAAAAACCAAAAAACCGGTTTAAAAACCAAATAACAAAACCGGTTTAAAAACCAAAAAACCGGTTTAAAAACCAAATAACAAAACCGGTTTAAAAACCAAAAAAACCGGTTTAAAAACCAAATAACAAAACCGGTTTAAAAACCAAAAAACCGGTTTAAAAACCAAATAACAAAACCGGTTTAAAAACCAAAAAACCGGTTTAAAAACCAAATAACAAAACCGGTTTAAAAACCAAAAAACCGGTTTAAAAACCAAATAACAAAACCGGTTTAAAAACCAAAAAACCGGTTTAAAAACCAAATAACCGGTTTAAAAACCAAATAACCGGTTTAAAAACCAAATAACCGGTTTAAAAACCAAATAACCGGTTTAAAAACCAAAAAACCGGTTTAAAAACCAAAAAACCGGTTTAAAAACCAAATAACCGGTTTAAAAACCAAAAACCCGGTTTAAAAACCAAATAACCGGTTTAAAAACCAAATAACCGGTTTAAAAACCAAATAACCGGTTTAAAAACCAAAAAACCGGTTTAAAAACCCAAAACCGGTTTAAAAACCAAAAAACCGGTTTAAAAACCAAATAACAAAACAGGTTTAAAAACCAAAAAACCGGTTTAAAAACCAAATAACAAAACAGGTTTAAAAACCAAAAAACCGGTTTAAAAACCAAATAACAAAACAGGTTTAAAAACCAAAAAACCGGTTTAAAAACCAAATAACAAAACAGGTTTAAAAACCAAAAAACCGGTTTAAAAACCAAATAACAAAACAGGTTTAAAAACCAAAAAACCGGTTTAAAAACCAAATAACAAAACAGGTTTAAAAACCAAAAAACCGGTTTAAAAACCAAATAACAAAACAGGTTTAAAAACCAAAAAACCGGTTTAAAAACCAAATAACAAAACAGGTTTAAAAACCAAAAAACCGGTTTAAAAACCAAATAACAAAACAGGTTTAAAAAACAAAAAACCGGTTTAAAAACCAAATAACAAAACAGGTTTAAAAACCAAATAACAAAACAGGTTTAAAAACCAAAAAACCGGTTTAAAAACCAAATAACAAAACAGGTTTAAAAACCAAATAACAAAACAGGTTTAAAAACCAAATAACAAAACAGGTTTAAAAACCAAAAAACCGGTTTAAAAACCAAAAAACCGGTTTAAAAACCAAAAAACCGGTTTAAAAACCAAAAAACCGGTTTAAAAACCAAAAAACCGGTTTAAAAACCAAATAACAAAACAGGTTTAAAAACCAAAAAACCGGTTTAAAAACCAAATAACAAAACAGGTTTAAAAACCAAAAAACCGGTTTAAAAACCAAATAAAAAAAACAGGTTTAAAAACCAAAAAACCGGTTTAAAAACCAAATAAAAAAAACAGGTTTAAAAACCAAAAAACCGGTTTAAAAACCAAATAAAAAAAACAGGTTTAAAAACCAAAAAACCGGTTTAAACCAAATAAAAAAAACAGGTTTAAAAACCAAAAAACCGGTTTAAACCAAATAAAAAAAAAACAGGTTTAAAAACCAAAAAACCGGTTTAAACCAAATAAAAAAAAACAGGTTTAAAAACCAAAAAACCGGTTTAAACCAAATAAAAAAAACAGGTTTAAAAACCAAAAAACCGGTTTAAACCAAATAAAAAAAAACAGGTTTAAAAACCAAAAAACCGGTTTAAACCAAATAAAAAAAAACAGGTTTAAAAACCAAAAAACCGGTTTAAACCAAATAAAAAAAACAGGTTTAAACCAAAAAACCGGGTTAATTTGGTTTTTTCTTTCAAACTAAAAAAAACCAGCCACCCTGGTTCTGCAACATGTCTACCATGACAGATCATACGGCATCTCCATCTCTTGCATTTTAGAAAATGAATGACTGTGGCTCTGATGTGCCTTATAAAATTTCCTCATGAACTTTGTGGGCCTGCTTCTATTTCGTCCAGAATCACAGCTGTACAGGGGGACGGATTAAAAGGATGAACCGATGAACGGGATGAACATTTGGGGTAACTCTAAAGCTTATAGAATTGGATGAACACCATATTCTTTTTTATACATCGTTTTATACATCGATGTTCAGCCGTTCATCCTTTTATCCTGACCCGCTGTACAAAGTTGCATGGTGGCTGGTGCAGGGTGGCCTGTATTCAGCTGGGTCCATATTAAATTGGGCCGGTTGTTCTTATTATTTTTCAAAAAAATATTGCCAAGCCAGTATAAAAGTCCAGGGCCAAATTATTTTCCCAACACGCTTCTGACCTATGTATGTAGCGAAGGATATTGTGGGAATGAAGTCTAATTTTTGTTTGCATATTAAAAACTAATAGATTCAGTAAAATTTACAAAAAAATAAATAAAATGAAGTTGTCTTTGGTTAAAACCAAAGGTTTATTTAAAAAACAAGTGGATAACACCATGGACCCGTGGTTTTAACCTGCATAGTTAACCTTAAAAATGTTAGAGTCTCATGGTTGACACCCAGGGTTGTTAGATATATCAAGCGATATATATCATGATATATATCATGATATATATCAAAATTTTAGTTTTATTTTACACGGTGTAAATTACATGTACACTATGTAGGATTTTGCCAATTGTTTTCACAGACCCGACCACACATCATGACCTTTTACCTATGCTATTCACTGTCACAGGTCATGTTTTATTAGGCTCATATAGAAGTTAGCTGCAAAATTGGTTGCTACTTTCAAATCACTCAATAAGGTTCCAAAACCGAAAGCCGCCTAGGGCCAGGCTGACTTGGATGGATTCAGTTTGTCATTTTGTTACAGTATTGCAGAACCATCTAGACACAGTAAACTAAAAGCACACTGCAGTATATATTCAAATTTTAAAAACACATTGGCTTTTAGAGCGACAGCCATATTCACTGAATTATAATGAAAACGGTCATTGGTATATAATTCAACAAATTATTGACAACATACTAGTACTTACTATTATATACATAACTAGTGGGGTAACCCGTCATAAATGACGAGAGCAAAATTCACAGGCAATTGTGCGCATGTGTGTCGTTTTTTCCTTTTTTTACTCCTTTCATTTCAATTCAATTTCAGTCACCCCCTCCCACTTTGTTCTCCCTCCACGTTTCTCTCTCTCTCTCTCTCTCTCCCCTCCTCTACACTTTCCAATTTTTCCCCCTCTCCATTTTAATATCGTGGGGTTCTTGGATGAGGAGTGTGCAACATATAGTTGACCTTGAGGAAAAAAAGAGGTTCATTTCTTCATTTATTTAAATTTACATAAATTCCGACACAGCGTTAGTCCACACACACACACACACACACACACACACACACCTACATACACAGATCTGGGATATTATATATATAATATCCCAGGTCTCTGTGTGTGTGTGTGTGTGTGTGTGTGTGTGTGTGTGTGTGTGTGTGTGTGTGTGTGTGTGTGTGTGTGTGTGTGTGTGTGGAGTAACATCGGAATTTATATAAATTTGAATAAATGAAGAAATGAACAGCTTTTTTTTCTTCTCAAGGTCTACTATATGTTGCACCCTTCCCATCCAAGAACCCCATGATATTAAATTGAAGAGGAGAAAAGGTTGAAAAGTGTAGAGAGAGAGAGAGAGAGAGAGAGAGAGAGAGAGAGAGAGAGAGAGAGAGAGAAACGTGGAGGGGGTGACTGAAATTGAAATGAAAGAAGTAAAAAAAGGAACAAACGACGCGCATGCGCACAATTGCCTATAAATGTTGCTCCCGTCATTTATGACGGGTTACCCCACTAGTTTATTTTACTGTCTTAAATTCTAAATGTGTGCAAAATTTTAAATTTCATTCTCTGGTCTATTCATAACAGGTAGACATTAAAGTGGATTGAAAAGTGAATTTGAGTGAGACTACAGTGGTGAATAACTGTGGTGAAATGTGAAAAATATTTTTTGATATATATCAAATAAATCACGATATATATATATAAAAAAATATCCGATATTTTGATATTTTCCAACCCTGTGGACACCCTGTATATTATTACCTAGACAACAGTAAAAAAAAAAAAAAGTAATACGAGAATTTCATGTAATAAAACAATTTCACATGTATAATCACCTATATCTTAAAATTATTTTTGTTACATTCTAACTCGAGAATACAAAACAAGAGAAAGAAGAAAAACCACATTCGAAAAAGATAATCAAAGATGGCAGAAAATACCTTTTTAAACGACAACTACCACGTCATGGAATTCAAAGAAACAACATCTTTTGCATATTATATATCTCCATTTTTAAAATTTCTCAAACTGTATGGATTTAACATAAACAGAAATAATACTTGTGTCAATTCTCAAAGTAAACTTCAACACATAAGAATGTTCTTTTCGAAAACCTTACTGATTCTATTTATTATTGGCCTCACTTATGGCATTCTAATTACTCACATCCTTCCATTTGTGGAGTTTAGCACATTACATTTCGTGTCAACCTTTATAGCATACATTGCGCTATTATGCGCATGCGGTGTGAGCATACTGTCCATGTTTCAAGAAGAAAACGTGAGACAATTCTATGAAATGTTTTTTAATTATCTTACTCAAGAATGTTCTCCAAAGGAATACAAAGCTATCTTAAGAAAGTGTCGTCATTCTGGTCTGACAATGGCAATTATTTTGACAATCTATTGTCCTTTACAATGCATTTCAATTATATTAATAAACAAGAATGTAAGTCACAACGAAGACTGTTTCACAATTAATAATAATACAAATTGCAAAGTAGAAGCTTTTTCGACGGATTCCTTTCAAAGACCTTGGACTGGCATATTTACAAATATTATTTTTACGCTATCGATATCATTTACAACGTTAGGTTGTCACCTGACAGCAATTACACTCATTTGTCTCAATCAGCTAGAATGTTTTAAAATGTATTATAAAAGATTCCAGATGGATTCGGCAGATGGAATGTTGAAGTATCAAGTGAAACATACGAAAATTGTCAACCTTCTGAACCAAGTTGAAACCATCATATCGAAACCTGTTGGACTGTTTCTCATCATGGCATCGTTTCTTTTCATATTTACTGTCAGAGGAATGTCCGTTAGCGCCAACCTCAAAGTAATATTTCTTATAGCTTCATCACTCTTCACTATTGTAACACTTCGTATTATAACATCAGCTGTTATTAACAACAAAGTAAGTATTCAAAAGCAAGTAGGCTAACAAATCTACAAACATGGGGGGGGGGGGGGGGGGGAAGAGTTCAGTTGTTAACAGGCTACACATCACAAAAATACTTCGAAAAATCTCCCATAAAGAGCGCTAGCATCGTTTTTCTATTGAGCCCATAGACCCAATGTTAAAGAAAAAAATGTTAATTTTTAAAATTTACACAGTCGCGGCGGCAATAGGTTTATTTTTCATATTTAAAGCTGTCCAAATGTGCACCTTAAATATATGTTGATTGAGAGATGGAATGACAAAAAATTGGTAAGTGCGGTTCTATTTTTGAAAACTATTTCAAAATCGCGAATTTTTAACTTTTATGTTAAACTCCATTGACTTCGCCCAAATAAGCAAAAAACAACATCCATTGAAATGTTTGTAAAAAAATACGTAAAAATAACTTTAAAAAAACCAGAACAAAATCAGCACGTGCGCCAATGTGTTGGCATCACTGTGGTTTAATTGTGTGTTTTTTTAAACTTATTTTTACGTATTTTTCATGAGCATTTTAACGAATGGTTTTTGTTTCTTATTTGGGTGTACTCAATGGAGTTTAAACATAAGAGTTAGAAATTCGCGATTTTTAATTAGTTTTTTTAAAAATAGAACCGCACTTAACAATTTTTTGTCATTCTATCACTCGATCAGCATATATTTAAGGTGCACATTGCACATTGAACCATCAAAATTGGACAACTTTAAATATGAAAAATAAATATATTGTCGCGAAAACTAACGTTTCTTCTTTAACATTCTCAAACCTTTAAGCCTGGCTATCCCAAATACATATTCACTGCGTCCTATTGATAAATAGACAAACAATGGATTGTATTGTTTCCAGGTAAATACATGCCTTGTTAACTTTTATGGAAGTGAGGAAAAAGATTTCTTGGAAAGGACTCCGTCATTAAAAATGGAACTGGTAACGTACAACCACAGCCTTAAAAAATATAACTAGGCCTAAACATAAAAATGATTTTTACACTAATTTTTTTCTCATTTCTAACAGGCAATAGAGCTAACTACACAATACATTAACAAATTTCGAATATCTCCAGTGCAACTTACAATATTCGGAATAAAAAACATAGACTTGGTTTTTCAATTTGAGGTACAAAAATTAAATTCGAACTTCATTTTTTTAAGGATGAAATACAGTATATAGAATGCCAAAGAATTACACTTTAGATCTGGAGCCACTTCACACAGATCAATAGGTGGCGCCAATATTTTTCGCTATCTGCACCTCACTGCTACCCCTCCACCTCCAAACAGTTGGCGTCGTCCCAGTTAGAATCGTCAAAGCTTGGAAACCAGGGTTGGCAAAGTTTCCCCCCCCCCCAGGGGTGGTATTTACCGGATATTACCACGGTATTTACCATCTGGGAATTATGGCTTTTTCCCCCCAGTTTTAGACAATTTGACAACTGCTTTTGCACTTACACTTTCTTTCCGTACACGATGTTTTTCAAACTGATCATGAATAGGATCTATTGGTCTTCCACCCCCTCCCTGTTCATTGTTTGTGATTTAAGAGCCTAGATACAGCGTTTAGTTCAAAATTTCTCCGAATGTAGACGCTGCGATCGTTTTTGATTGAAAAACGGTTTTTAACGTTTTTTCCCCAGGTTTCAAGTCACATAATAATTAATAGAAAAATAATTTTTTGTGTTAAGCTTATTATAAAAAGAAAACATCGTGAAGCCATTACATGAAAATATTTGCTAATTATTTTGTTACTAGTGGTGTAACCCGTCATAAATGACGGGAGCAAAATTCACAGGCATTTGTGCGCATGCGCGTCGTTTTTTTTTTTTCCTTTTTTTTACTCCTTTCATTTCAATTTCAGTCACCCCCTCCCACTTTTCTCTCTCTCTCCCCTTCTACACTTTCCAACCTTTTCCCCTCACCCCCTCCCACTTTTCTCTCTCTATCCTTCTACACTTTCCAAAGGAAGAGTTCAACATATAGTTGACCTTGAGAAAAAAAAACGGTTCATTTATTCAAATTTATATAAATTCCGACGTGCTTCAATGGTTTGTACAGTTACTCCACACACACACACACACACAGACCTGGGATATTATACATATAATTGTTCTAAATCGTTTTTAACGAGAGTTTTTCAAATGTCTGTGGGACGGTTTTTGATCCAATGGAATTTAACATGGGGTTAAAAAAACGAACGATTTTGAACCTTGTTTAAAAATAGAAGGACCTTTTCAAAAATTATATAAATCAAGCAATTAAAGAACAATACTTTTTATTGCATTTTGCACTTTACTGTATTTAATTGAACAATTGTGAGGCGATTTCTTGCAAGTTTAGTAACACCATATGGACACCAAGATGGACGACGTGTATCTAGGCTTTTAAGTAAAATAGCTGTACATAAAATACACAAACTTAACAACTAGTGACCAGAATCCAGATAACTGAAGTTGTCATTTGACTCGCGAGACGATGCAACATTTCTGTTTACACTCTTAGAAGGAGGTTATATTCCCTAGCTGGGTAACCCAAATAAAAAGTGTGGGGGATAATATAAGAGCTTCCTAGTTTCTATTGCATTCAATTCTATGCTTTCTATACTTCTGGTATGACAGGCATCTGTAGACAGCTTCGGAATTTCTTTGGCTCCGCCCTTTTATGAGCGTCAGACCAAATATCAACCAATTAGAAATAAAAAAGGGCGGGACATGCGACATCAGACCCAGTAACAAGCCAATTAGAAATTGAGGATGCTCATAAAAGGGCGGAGTGAAAGAAATTCTGAAGCTGTCTACAGATGCCTGTGTTTTTTTTTTCACATTAAATGTGAAATTAAAATTGGCATTATAGTATACTAGATGAAAAGAGCATAATACTAGTTTTTCCCGGTTTTAGTGGTAAAAACCGGTATTTACCAGTGCCCTGTCATTTACTGGTTTTTCCCGGGGAAACAGCCCTTTTTGAGAGTATCATAGGTTAATTCCCTTGGCATTCTATATTTTCAGGGCCGTTTTAAGACGTTCGTATGCCATTCGTATTCGAAAGATTCCAAAGACGAAAAAAAGCGCAAAGACTCGAGTTTTCGAATCTCGAAGACTTTTCAAGATTCACGGGATTCGAGGATTCCAATGTCTCATCCATAGCTTTTTTTTGTTTATGTAATATTTTTCAAGTGAAATATCGTACTCTCTAAAAGGTCCGTAGGCCCTATAGGCACTGTGCCTACTCGGCATTACGCATAAAGCGGCCCTGTATATTTTTTTTATTCTAATAATATTCTCAAAAACAAAAGTAATTATAATAGCATTTTTTATTACAGCTTATTTCATTTAATATTCAATATATTATATACTTATATTCATGTGAGTGGTAAATATACAGTACAGCTATGCTTATTATCTGTCAAAAAAAAAATAATAGTAAAAAAAAAATACACACACAGGGGATTACTTGCACAAGTCTTCCACCTGAGCAGTAGAGAGACATGTGCAGTTGTATGTTACGTCTAGGGCAGGCCTTATACCTTGTACACACATGAGCAGTTAAATTTAAATGTGTTTAGGTGAATTATACGGAATCCAGTTAAGGACATATAAACCAAATAAAAATTGACTTTATAATTAATATTTTAAATTGAAATACTAAATCAATATTTTAATGTCAATAGTTTATGTTATATTTTTAAGTATTAACTCAATTATTTTCAGATTAATTAACTGAATAAATTGAATTCGACATATATTGTTTGTTTGTCCTTTACAGAGCTCCGTAGAACATATTTATTATTTAAATGCATTTAAATTATCAGGTGTGGTACTAGGTATTAGTCTGGACAATTGATTTTGATTTTGTTGTAATGTGTATACTGGGCCTTTGTGAGTCATTTCCCCCAATAACTTGTTCCTTTATTATTATTATTACTAGTGGGGTAACCCGTCATAAATGACGGGAGCAAAATTCATAGGCAGTTGTGCGCATGCGCGTCGTTTGTTCCTTTTTTTACTTCTTTCATTTCAATTTCAGTCACCCCCTCTCACTTTTTCCCCCTCCACGTTTCTCTCTCTCTCTCCCCCTCTACACTTTTCAACCTTTTCTCCTCTCCAATTTAATATCATGGGGTTCTTGGATGGGAAGGGTGCAACATATACTGTAGTTGACCTTGAGAAAAAAAAAGCTGTTCATTTCTTCATTTATTCAAATTTATATAAATTCCGATGTTACTCTACACACACACACACACACGCGCACACACACGCACACACACACACACACACACAGACCTGGGATATTATATATATAATTATTACTCGCTTTTAACTACACCAACAACAACAAGCACAGATCATTATATTTTGTCTTGTTTTTTACTCGATTTTAACTTCATAATGTGTTTGTTTGTCCACTGCCACCTTCTGAATTATTTGAAAATAATCCACACTACACGGGGATTGAACCCATGACCAGCTCACATGCTAACCACTGCACCAGCAAGACAAGGGGGATTAGTCTTGTTTTTACTTTTTAGACCTTTTTTATATAAAAGCTAGTATCACAAAAAACATGTATTTTTGTTTAATGTTATTGTTGTTTGTAGCGATTTTATGGAAAATAATATTTATTATCATCATTCGTAACAGATTGGGTTTAAAACTTTAGGCCTACTTTTTTTTTTACATTAGTAAATTTTCCAACAGATAACGAACCACCATATTTTATGTAAAACAAAATTTTAAGCTAAGAGGGCGAGTCAAAAATTATCCGCACTCTGGCTGTAGAATTTATTTTAATCAACTTTTAGAAAAGACAAATACATCATTTTTCGAAATAATCTCCTCGCTTTTTTCATTTTTAATACACTTTCTTCCCCAGTTATGGCACCACTGCAGTTGCTAGAAGAAATTTAAATATTAAACACGTTCTACGGAGCCCTGTGAAGGACAAACAAACAATATGTCGAATTCAATTTATTTAGTTAATAAATCTGAAAATATTGAGTTAATACTTAAATATAAATATATAAACTATTGACAAAAATATTGATTTAGTATTTCAATTTCAAATATTAACAATAAAGTCAATTTTTATTTGTTTCATGTCCTTAACTGAATTCCGTATAATACGTTTCCTAAACACATTCAATTTGAAATTATTTAACTCATGTGTGTACAAGGTATAACGCTTATTGTTCCATAGCACATAATGGCTATTATGTTTCTGCAGAACATAATAGCCACTGCAGTGGCGCCATCTGGCAGAACAAAAACAAAACAAATCTATTCCGCCCAACTTAAGACGAAAATAAATATTCCAATCCCATCCATTTCGTGTTAAGAACCTAGATACAGCGTTTAATTCAAAGTTTCTCCAAATATAGGCACTGTGATCGTTTTTCATTTAAAAATGGTTTTTAACGTGTTTTCTCCAGGTTTGAAGTCAAATAATAATAAATAGAAAAACAATTTCACGTGCTAAGCTTATAAAAAGAAAACATCATGAAGCCAATAGATTAATGCACTTGCTAATTTTTTTGTTATTGTTCTAAGTCGTTTTTAACGGGAGTTCTTCAAATGTTTGGGCGACGGTTTTCTGGTCCTATGGGACTTAACGTGGAGTTAAAAAAACGTAAGATTTTAAACGTTATTTCAAAATAGAAGGACCTTTTTAAAATTTATAAAAAGGAAACATCGTGAAGCCAATACATGAAAGCACGTGCTAACTTTTTTATTATTGTTCTAAATTGTTTTTAACGAGAGTTTTTCAAATGTTTGTGGGGTGGTTTTTGGTCCAATGGGATTTAACACGGAGTTAAAAAAAATGGACGATTTTATACAAAGGGAGCACACTTAAAGAAAAATACTTTTTATTGCATTTTGCACTTTACTGTATTTTAATTGAGCGATTGTGAGGCAATTTCTTGCAATTTTAGTAACACCATATAGTAACACTCATCTGTCTCGTTGTCGCCATCTGCTCAAAACAACAAGATGGACGACGTGTATCTACCCTCTTAACAACTTTGTTTTCGTATTAGATTACACAATTTACAAAATATTTATTTCATTTCAAATTTTTTTCAACTCTTCAAAAATTTAAAATAAGATAAATGAAATTTCACATTTCGATTCAAATTTCTTCGAAATCTTTTTCATTAATTTCCGAATCTTCGTATCTTCCTCGTAATTTTCTTCTTCTTGTCTCTCATATTCCGATTGTTCCATGTAAACTCTCAAAATACTTTACCTCAGATTGGAAAAACTTTCATTTCGATACTTTTAAAAAAAATAGTATCCGACAAGGTGTGTTTCTCGTAATGTTTTTTTTTAAGCGATCAAGCGATCAACACTCATTTTCCGATCGGAAGAGTAAATCCCTTGAGTTGTTCTCGAATTAAATCAGGTGCAATTCCTTGCAACAATGGTCCAAATACAACCTGTATAAAAGGTCTGACTACCGTGAATGGCATTTCCAAAACGGGAGCAATAACTCCACCACCGTCCAAATTTGTATCGATCAAACCAGAATCAACAACTTTGAACTCCAGTAAATTTGGACTGGCTCCTCGCTCGATTTTTTGCGAGATTTTCGCATAAATCGCTAATCCCCAAATAGATAATTCGATTTTACCACCAACTGGAATTTTCAAAACTCTACAGAAAAGATAAGAATACAATTTTCATAAGTCGATTTCAATAAACAGTTTCCGTACTCGTTGTTACTAATGTCAACATAAGAGGTGACAAGTTCCGTAGTTTTCTTATACTCTGAAATTTGGTGTAAGGCCTTGTCCACACCACGAATTACGGGAGTATGTTAGAAATTACTCTATCCCATTTTAACGCTTAGAACAAGAGAAAAAGCCTTAATTGCACCCACAACTGGCAAATTGTTTTCTTCTTTTTTTTCTGTTAGTACTGACCTGGCTGTGAAGTCAATACCTTTTCGTTAGTATGCCAATGCTAACTGAAAAATAAAGAAACCACTTTGCCAGTTGCGGGTGCAATCAAGGCTTTTTCTCCCTTTCTGAGTGTTCAATTGGAATACAACATACTCGTTTAGAGGTAGGACAATGTTTTCTAAATTGTTATATCCATTTCAATGCTTAGAAAAGAAGAAAAAGCCTTGATTGCACCCACAACTGGCAAATCATCTTCATTTTTCCATCAGTATTGACCTGGCTGTAAAGTCATTATCTCTTTGTTATTAAAGCCAATGCTAATGGGGAAAAATGAAGCTACCATTTAGCCAGTTGAGAGTGCAATCAAGGCCTTAATTTTCACTTTTTCTGAGCATTTAAATGGAATACAGGTAGGGCAATGTTTCCTAAAATGTTGTATACCATGTGAATGCTTAAAATAGAAGAAAAAGCCTTGATTGCACCCACAACTGGCAAATCTTGTTCATTTTTCCATTAGTATTGACCTGGCTGTAAAGTCATTATCTCTTTGTTATTAAGCCAATCCTAATGGGAAAAATGAAGCTACCTAACACCTTGCCATTTGTGGGTGCAATCAAAGCTTTTCCCCCCTTTCTGGGTGTTCAATTGGAATGCAACATATCATAGAGGTAGGACAATGTTTTCTAAATTGTTGTATCCCATTTGAATGCTTAGAAAAGGAGGAAAAGCCTTGACTGCACTTACAACTGGCAAATTTTTTCTTCTTCGTTTTTTCCCGTTAGTATTGATCTGGCCGTATGCCAATGCTAATGGGTAAAAAATGAAGCAACCACTTTGACAGTTGTGGGTGCAATCAAGGCTTTTTCACTTTTTCCCGAGCGTTTAAATATAATACAGCATATCATGGAGGTAGGACAATATTTTCTTACTTATGAGATGTTTTTAATGTATTAAGGATTTGAAAATATTTTTAAAAGTGATTTTTCTAAGTGAAAATAATCTTTAGCATTGCAAACACATCCCACTTACTTAGCTAAGCGATGTTAACATAGCCTCCTAAGCAATGCACGGTCGCTGACTATTGACATCACACCTAAGTATCAACAACTACGGTTTGGTGCATTGGAACAATTCACATGCGCAGGAGAGACCTGCCAAGCATTGTCAAGAGACAACTAAACACGTTTCCTACTCGCCTCAAGTAAAAACTTACAACTTTGACGAAAACTGACGGAACTTGTAAATCAATGCCCACAATAGCAACAACATTTGTTTATAAGCACATTACAATCTACGCTCGTACTTTATGAAACACTGTTTACAGCCAACGTAAAGCGTCGGTACGCGAACGTTAGCCTCAAACAAGATCTCTCCGTCTATGTATTGCAGATTTGCCGGTCCGCTACGTTCAAGAAATGATGCCCCTTCAACGGTGCAGTTGTAACAAGGCCCCACAACCTTAAGATGAAGTGGATCGAAATTGCTTTCAGATCGCAGAAATAAATAAATAAATCATTCAAGAGTTCAGAATTTGTTTACTAATTAGGAATTTATACAGGGTAGTCACAAAGTCTTTTACTATGTCAACCCACACGCCTAAATTAAAGCAATCCTAAGTTGCACTTGCTTTCATTAACTTGTAGCTAGAATAAGGCCTTGGAAAGTTTTTTATGCACTAGAATAGTCAAGAAGGTTGAATAATTATCTTTCAATATAAACTCTTATGGCAGTTTGTTATGAGCAACTAGAGCACGCTAGCTCGTGTTTTAATGTTAGGTGTTTCACTAGGTGTGCCGCATGTTTTGCTATACGTGCCGCATGTTTTGCTAGGTGTGCCGCATGTTTTGCTAGGTGTGCCGCATGTTTTGCTATACGTGCCGCATGTTTTGCTATACGTGCCGCATGTTTTGCTAAGCGTGCCGTCATTTCACTAGGCGTGTCAGTTTCACCAGACGTGTCGCGAGTTTCACCAGGCGTGCCACGAGTTTCGCCAGGCGTGCCCAGTGTTTTTCTAGACGTGCCCAGTGTTTTTCTAGACGTGCCCTGTGTTTTTCTAGACGTGCCCTGTGTTTTTCTAGACGTGCCCTGTGTTTTTCTAGACGTGCCCTGTGTTTCGCTAAGCGTGTTGTGAGTTTTGCTAGGTGTAGCGTGACTTTCGTTGGCTTGCCACGAGTTTCCCTAGGAATACCGCTACTTTTCAGAGCCAAAAAAAAAACTGTGCCACAAGCAGAAAAATAAAGTTTGAGAACCACTGAACTCTGTTCTTGATTGATTAAAATAGTACAGAAACTTTGTGACCACCTAAGTTCTCGACTACTTACTTATCAATGATAAACTTTCCAACGTTTCTAAGCAGTCCTTCGAAAGGTTCATCGAAGTTCCCATCTTTAGCCGTTAGCTCCTGAGTAGTAATTTGTTGGGCCATGGCTCTCATCTGAGCTAAACGTGTCGAAACGTCTTCTGAACTAACACTATTGCTGTTTGCTGATACTGTCTCACTGGTAATTGGACGACTGGACGTCGTAGTGGTAGTAGACGATGTGGTTGGCTCTGAGGAACTACTTTTTGTAGTGGTGACCTCTGGAACGGACTTTACTGTTGTCGTTTCTGGAACGAACCTTTTAGTTGTTGTTGTTTCTGGAACGGACCTTCCAGTTGTTGTTTCTGGAACGGACCTTCCAGTGGCCACATCTGGAACGGACCTTCCAGTGGTTGCTTCTGGAAAGGCACTTCCAGTGGCCACAGCTGGAACAAAATCTACAGTTGACACATCAGGAGTTATTTCCGGTATACCAGGAATCACTTCTGGAACTGAACTTTCTGTTGTTGTCAGTTCTGGAACTGGAGCAAGAGTTTCTACATCATCGGGTAGATGAGAAACCACCAACTGTCCGGTTACGACATTCGTAACGAAAACGCAGAAAACAGAAATTGTAAAAAAATAAAGTACAAAATTCATTTTCATGTTGCAAATATTATATCGAATATTCGAAGAAGTGAAAGTAAAATAAAAATGTAGCTCATTTTTATATATATAACACAATTTTTAGTGTCATTTTTTTGTTGTTGTTTCTCGTCATTTAAATAAACTAAATAACTTTTCTTTGATTGGTTGTGCTGTTTTTTTTTTTCTTCTTTACTTTCTTTCAAACCTTTTAATGTTGTGACCTCAAACTGTTTTCAAACTAAACTCTCTCTTTCTTGTTTATTGCTCTGTCCTAAATAAGGTCTTAACAAGTGGTCCACTCAAAAGAGATTCCATAATGCAGATTTATTTGCAGCCACATTGAGGAGTCACTATGGTCTGTTGCGGCCCATAACGTGAACTGTGACCCTCAACCAGAGGCGTAGCTGAAGACCTGCAGCCCACCGCGACAGCCGAGGAGGGGGCGCAGGAGGTTCGGAGGGCGCATTTTAGCAGCCGAGAAGCCTGCGGAGGGAGTAGGGCGCAACCACACCAAGCTACGCGCCACACTGCCCTCAACATTTTGTAGTGACCCTCAATGTGGCCACAGCGTTAATTGAGTGGTGACCACAAACAATGAATGTCAGAAGAAAATAAATCACACAATTGTCTTAAGGTGGTTTTAAAAGCTGTAAACGACCTCGCGAATTTTGATTATTCTGTCTTTTACAAGCAAAATAAAAGAGAAACTTGAATGGGTTTTAGAAACTAGAAGAGGGTCTCCACACGATCCACCACTTAAGCGTATTTTTTATGTTGATATGTTTGAAAATGGAACAAATTTAAACATAACGATATATTTAAATTTGTTTGTATATATATAAAAAAAAGTAGATCCTAAATTTTCTTGAATCCGAATCCGAATCGGTTCTCGAATCCTTCGAATCTCCCGAATCTCGACTCCTTCATATAAGAATCCTATATTATTCATTAAGAAGATACAAATAAATGAAATAATAAATATTAAATTATTAATAATAAAAAAAAAACAAGTGTGGCACTCAGGGTCCGCCACAAGGTGATACTGGTGATCCGGGTACAACACCGAAATTACAACAATCCCCGGTTTTTTTGTTTTTTTTTGTTAGTCAACGCTTCTTTCTATTGGACGTCAATAGAGTTAAAACTAATTTTACCAAAGTTTTAAACAAGTTTTTTTTAAGGTTAGGAGGATTCGAAAAATTCGAAAGACGAAAAAAACACAAAGATTGGAGTTTTCGAATGATCCATTCCTATATAAAAAAAAAAGTTTATTTTGAAAAATCTCATAAGTGATTCAGCTACCCTTCTAGTTTTTAAAACACTTTCTAGCTTCTCGTTCCGTTTCTTCTGTTTTATTTTCCGATCAGATGTAGTGTACCACACGCTTTAGATATTTTTAAAATTTCTGAGATATTTCATTTTAAACAATTTCATAACGCCACTCTTTATATACAATAGAACGTCGATTATCAGGACGTCGGTTATCGGAACTAGGCATGCCCGACATTAGTTCCGATAATCGAAGTTCTACTGTATACAGTAGAGCGTCGACTATCGGGACGTCGGTTATCGGAACTAGGCATGCCCGACATTAGTTCCGATAATCGACGTTCTACTGTATACAGTAGAGCGTCAATTATCGGGACGTCGGTTATCGGAACTAGGCATGCCCGACATTAGTTCCGATAATCGAAGTTCTACTGTATACAGTAGAGCGTCGATTATCGGGACGTCGGTTATCAGAACTAGTCATGTCCGACATTAGTTCCGATAATCGACGTTCTACTGTATACAGTAGAGCGTCGACTATCGGAACTAGGCATGCCCGACATTAGTTCCGATAATCGAAGTTCTACTGTATACAGTAGAACGTCGATTATCGGAATGTTGGTTATCGGAGCCGTTGATTATCGGAACCAATTTTTTTTTCTAACTTATTCTTTAACTTTTTCTTCCTTTTCGCCACTTTATTTTAATGGAAGTTCGATTATATGAACTTTTGATTATCGGAACTATGCCACGTTCGACATTAGTTCCGATAATCGCGGTTCTACTGTACTATGATAATAACTTGGTTCCGCATTAGTTCTTGATACAACAATTTTTGAGGCTTCTGTTGTTGTTATTGTTGTTGTTGTTGTTTTAAATTTGAAAAGAAAAGAATAAAAAATGTTGATATAAATTAAAAACACAAGAATTATTATTATTAAAACTTTCCGCAGTTTCCACCCAGATGTCATATTTTTTTTATATAATAAACTTAAATTTAAAAACCTGAATAAAAAAATATAACTTTCGCTTTTGTTTAAAAAATGTACAACTTTTTTTGTTGTTGTTTTCTAATAAAAAAAAAAGTTACCAAACAACAAGTGAAAAACCTTTTCCGGTATAATTATTAAGTAACTTATTTTTAATAAAAAAAAAATACAACTGTTTTGACCTACTCAAGGCTGCTTGCTTGCTGTCCTAAAACTTTCTCTTCCATTTGTATTTTTTCGTTTCGAAAAAAAAAAAAACTAAACTAAACTAGAAATACAGGATGTGTTCGAAACATGTTATACTATAAATTAGAGGTGGGACGAATCCTAAATTTTTTCGATATATATCAGAAATTAGTTTATGTATGTTTAAGATAAATTGTACGTGGTCAATGTCCCAAACCACAGTCTACTGATATTTATGTAAAGCATTGTATGTGGGAAGGGGTGACCCCACTCAAGGAAAATTAGAGAGAATTTTGCCAAAACTATTATTGGTCTTATGTTTTCGAGGGTAATGCCTAGTTCTCACAACCTTCATGTAGCTCAGGCTAAGGACTTAGCCTATGTATAAATGTTGTGAGAACACACACTAGACAGTGGTCAATGTCAAATGTTAGCTTTGGTTAGGTAGCCTTGGTTACCCATATGTAGCCTACACATTATTTAGTGTGAATGCAAGAAAAAGTTAACTTGATCGTACGCCACCTGGTGGTCATAAATCTGAATAGAAAATGGCGTCATTCATTTTCTATTTCTATTGTTAGATGTTTCAGTCTATTTGTTAATTTATTAAAATAATTTAAAATTATCAATTGATCTTTATTTAATAATTACTTATTTCCATGAACTCTAAATCATCAACCTACCTACAATTAAAATATGTTGCATTTAGTGTGTTCAATGAAGACTCATGCAATTCAGTTTTGTTAGTATGGACAATATCAGCCATTTTCCCTCCAATTATGTATACATTATGCAGGCTATACACAGCACAATGTCCACACATAATGGCCAGTGCCAAATTTGTAAAAATGAAATAAATATGCTGTAGTGAGTGCCACCTTTAGGCAGGTCATGAAGCCCATATGTAGCTGCTCACATGTGAACACAGTCGTTTAGCTAAGGCTATTTTAGCCCGAGCTACAAGTAGGTTGTGAGAACTAGGCATTTTACGACAATGGGCTAAAAGGCCTAAACAGGCTATTAATGATGTCATTAATAAATTGACAGGCAGTTAGTAATCGGAGAGAACTTCGGTTGGCTCCGCCCTTGTTATGACGATCGGCAACTTCTAATTGGTTGGTTATTTAGTCTGACATCACATGCTCCGCCCTTTTCAACGTCGAACCACACAACAAACCAATTAGAAGTTGCGGGTCGTCATAACAAGGGCGGAGCCAACTGAAGTTCTGTATATAAATTGTGGGTTTCAATTTTCATGACGGCATTTATAATTTTTTTTTATTTTGCAATGCAGGTTATTTTTTGTTGTAGTTATTATATATTGACAATGCATCTAGCAACACTTGGATCTTAGGATCCCTCTGCCATAGGCCAACCGGCTGCTTGCATAGTTTGTTATAATTGCAATTTTAAAACTGCAGTGGCGCCGTCTGGAGGGACAAAAACAAAATAAATATCTATAAAGCCACCTTAAGTTGGGAATTTTTTTTAAATACAGTGAAAACCGTTATCTGCATTTCCATTTTAAACATTGAAAAAAAAAAATACTGCAGTAGTTTTAAGATAATTCACTAAGGAGTGGTTTTTTTTTAGAAAATTAAGGTTTTTTTAAAAGTAAAATTAAGGTTATCTTGGTTTAGGTCAGGTGTAAATGAACTTTTAAAAAGAAATTAAACTTCAACATAAAAAGAATGATTCACATTCAATTTGAATGAAAATGATATCTTTCTTTTTTGTTTAACAAACATTTATACTAATAATTAACAAGTTGACAAATATGCAAATAAAAGCTAACAATGGAATAGAATAGAACTTCTGGTTATCCTGCCTTTCGATAAGCAAGACTAAATGGCCAGACACACACACACTGAATAAGACGCCTTGACCGATCAGGCAATTAGAAAACGGGATAAACAGACGTGTGCTCCAACCCTTTTTATGACGAACGGCAACTTTTAATTGGTTGGTTATGTAGTCTGACGTCACATGCCCCGCCCTTTTCAACGTCGAACCACACAACAAACCAATTAGAAGTTGCTGTTCGTCATAAAAAGGGCTCTTCTAAATGCCTGTGCTTAGAAACCGGAAGAATAAATAAATCATTTAGACACAACCTATAAACTGGTAATTATGGCAACTTCTTATTTTTCAATTTAATTACAGTTGACCCTAAAATATCTTATTTTCTGGCTGAACTAGTGATGTTCCGATAGCGATATGTATGAATAGGAATACTATCGCGATAGTCGACTACTCGATAGTCAAACTATCGAGTGGTTTAGCAATCGATAGTTTTGCGAACTATCGATAGTTTAAAAAAATCCACAGGCATTTAAGCTTAGCAAAATACAGTCGTTTGCACCGCCCTTTTATGAAGAACAGCAACTTCTAATTGGTTTTATATTTGGTCTGATGTCACATGTCCCGCCCTTTTCAATTTTTAATTGGTTGATATTTGGTATGACGCTCATAAAAGGCGGGGCATTGGTAAGTATTGAGTGAGCATACTATGGAACTTACAGGGTATATGCAGCAACCCTCTTAAGATTTAAATCTTTTCATTATTTTTAATAAATATCCCCTAAAAGCATTTATTTTCATTTTTCAGATCAACAAGAATTTATCTTCAAAAACGAACAGCTTTTCAGTTTTAAGTGGGTTTTGTAAAAGAAATATTTCCACCAATCGGGAAAAGTTAAAAACTATGACAGTACTATCGATGAAGTGACTATCGATACTATCTATCGGTCCTGTAAAATACCATCGATAGTGCTATCGATAGTTTATTTTTGACTATCGCACATCACTAGGATGAACAAAAGCTCCATTTTAAAGTTACAGGATTGCAATAAGGAATTTATACAGTAGGTTTGTTCTGAAATTTTCGTTTTTAAAAGGGGGATAGCGCGAACGCAGTCCCCGCTACCATAAATTACGCGCCCGAGTTACCCACATTTGGGGCAATCGCAAGGGTCAGCACACCCGTAGTGCAATGGGCAGCCTCGTCCTGGGGGAACCGCCTAAGTGATCACGGTTACCCCTGCGCCAGGTAAGTATGCTTAAACCGCGACACAGCTCAATATGTATACGACAATCATCATCCTTCTTTCATCGGTGAATCGTGGTACAGAATTTCTTCATTCTAAACAAAGATGAATTTAAATTCATTTATTTTAAATAATTTGTGTTACCATTGCAGCCTTTATTAACATATTGTAAGGGTTTAAGCCTAGTTTCTAAAACACTCAAGTTTATTTTTTTTTTAAATTTAACACCTGAAAGACAAGAATAACCACATTTTCAGAAACTAGTGTGGTGTCTGAAGCACTTAATAGTATTTTAATGTTATTAATTATCTTTCAAAATAAACATTTTATAAACAAAAATTCAGATAAATTTGTTGTCAAGTTGGAGCATTTTCAATCAACATGAAAATACTCTTGAAGTGACTGAGCCTACTCTTCTAGTCTCTAAAACACTTTCAAGTTTCTTCTAAATTTTTCACCTGAAAAACCACATTTCGAGTGTCATTTACGCTTCAAGTTAAAACCAGCTTAAAATAAGTTATTTCTAAAAAAAACCTGCAAATCTTGAAAAATATTCGAGATTCGAAAAGTCTAATCTTCGCGCTTTTTTTCGACTTTCGAATCTTTCGAATCTTAACCTTAAAAAAAAACTTTTAAAAAATTTGGTAAAATTAGTTTTAACTGCATTGACGTCCAACGGAAGCGGTTCGCTAACAAAAAAACCGGCGTTTGTTGCAACCCGGATCACCAATATCACCTTATGGCGACCCTCAGTGCCACACTGTTTCCTATTAATATTTAATGTTTAATATAATTTCATTTATTTGTATTTTCTTAACGACTAATATAGGATTTTTTTATGAAGCATTCGAGATTCGAGAACCTTTTCGGATTCGGATTCGAAAAAAATTTAGGATTCGTCCCACCTCTAATTAATAACTTAATATTTAATATTATTTCATATATTTGTAACTTATTAATGAATAATATAGGATTCTTATATGAATGATTCGAGAACCTTTTATGATTCGGATTCGAGAAAATTTAGGATTCGTTCCACGTCTAGTAATTAGAAATTTTCTCAGAAGAAATGGAGGGAAAAAAGTGAAATTTTCTAAGTCAGAATTCAATTACTTTTAATGAGATTTTTCGAATACATTAGGACTTATTTTCTCACACAGTTCTAATGTTGATTTTTTTTTTAGTTATTTTATTAACAATAAGAAAAAAGAGAAGAACAATAATAATTTCTAGAAACGAAAGAAAATGAAGAAACATTAATTATGGTTATGAGAAAGAAAGAAACCAGTGTGGGTTCATATTGGGGGTAAAGGAGGGAGGAAGGGAGGGGGTCACGGTTGCAATTTAAAGGGGGGGGGGGGGGGGGGTTTCAAAGACAAAAAGAAGGAAGGAACTTTCCCGAAAAAAATATTCCATGAACGAAAAAACTAGAAGAGGCAGAAGAAAGAAAAAAACAGTTTGCAGTCAAAAATACTGGAACTGGACACTTGAATTTTAATTAAATTGATTGATTGATTATTATATGATCTGATTGATTCCAATGTTCCTAAGAGTAATAAAAAAGACAAACAAGATTATTATTTATTACATATAAAATAAATAATACACCAATATACGTCATAGATAATAAATAAATAATAATAAATTATAAACAAATTATAAAAATAATAAATTATAATTAATAAAAATAAATTATAAATAACTAATAAATCATAAAATATAAATAAATAATGAATTCTAAATAATAAATAATTAACATAAATATAATTAATAAATAATAATGATTAAATTAAGTACAATTAATAAATTCTAAACACTGATCTAAATTAATAGACGAAATGGGGAGATTCTATAGACCCACGAACGGATACCCGCCGTACAACAGGCAAGTAAAGACAGTTAAGCCTTGTTTTCACAGCTTTTCATTTCTTTCGTGAGAGTAGCTGTCATGAAAGTTGGGATAGTTCACTCTCACGATAGCAACTGTCTCCACGTCTTGAAGTAACGTGATAGTTGTCTGTCACATGACAAGTGTGACGTCTACTTCACAGATATATGAGTCAACAACAATGTTGCCCTCTTACTCTCTCCAGAAGCCAAATTTCCCTACAAAGTGGATATTTCCCTACAAACGGTCACACAACTACTATTACTATCGCGACAGTACTATCACCTATCTAGTCAAACGAGATAGTGTGATAGTGCTATCGCAACAGTGCGATAGCGATTATCATGTGGTTTTCACGATGATAGTTCTCGCGATAGTTGCTCTCATGACAGCAACTATCGTGACAACTATCATCGTGAAAACGGGGCTTAAGATAAAGTCGTTTGCTCCACCCCTTTTACGAGCCATAGCCAATCAGGCTAAACAAGAACAAGAGGCCATCCCTGCGAATCTAACAGTACAGTAAAAAGTCCAAGGATGCCATAAAATTAAAAGGTTTCAAAGTGAAAAACCCCGAGAGAGAAAAAAAAAAAACCCCACATATCATCTTCATTTTGTGCAAATTGCACGACATAATTTTACTACTAATAAATAATAAATAATCACAAATAATGTAATTTATAAAATTTTGAAGTCGAGCCTGGCCCCATGTTTCTAGTTTAAACTCTCAACAACAACAAAAAAGTTGAGCGAGCAAGAGCTAAGGAGCTGTCCCACTCAATAATCATCTGGTGAGTACCAGTTAGCAAACGAGCGAACATTCGGCTCGCTCGTGTTCAAACTGTTCGGGTGGATGGCAGTACATCAAACAAAAGATTCAAGTGCTCGCAGTAAACGATGGATCAACTGCGAACAAGAACATATTCTCTTCAGTATGGCCGAAAAAATGACCAAAGCCTTGCCCCTTTTCGGACGTTTACTATTGGCAGATGATAATATTGCCCTACTTAATGACTTATTGAATACAACATCCTCGTACGGAAAGACACGGACATTCAAAGACTTTAAAAGAATTAATGGCTAGAACTGATGCATATTTTTGGTCTTTTTCCCCTGAAAGTTATTTAGACTACGGAATTCTCTTCCAGTTAGGCTTGCCCCCTTTCCTCCTTTGTGGAGGACAGTCCTCCATTCGGAGGAAATGTCCTCCGACCAGGACCCCGGGGACCCCAGGAAATCGGGGAGAACTTCAGTTGGCTCTGCCCTTGTTATAACGACTGGCAACTTCTAATTGGTTTGTCGTGTGGTTCGACGTAGAAAAGGGCGGAGCATGTGACGTCAGCCTACATAACCAACCAATTAGAAGTTGCGTTCGTCATAACAAGGGCGGAGCCTGTCATAATGTTCGGTCTTGCCTCGCTCTTTTGGTGAATACCCACACCACCATGACACCGTCAGAATGACTCTCAGGAAAACTCTCAGATAGTTAACCATCATTAAATAAAACCTAAAATAGATTGCCAAATGGCTACCACTCTCTACATTCTGAAATGTCTTAATGTAGATGTGTTTTTTTTTATTCACATTAACAATTTATATAATATGGTTGTTTCTTTTTAAAGTGAAACACTTTCTGCCATTAAAGTACAAAAAAAAGGTTCATCTTTTGAGTGTGTGTGGGTTTAGGTGAAACAAAAACAAGAGAAAAAAAACATTCACGTTTAATGAGTTATTCGAGATTGAAGAATAACAATTTTTAGATTCTAGACCCCCCCCACCTTCCCCCAAAAATATACAAAGAAGAAAAACAAGTTCATAAAAATATAGTCATAAAATTTCATCTGAATAACTTTTTTTTTTCCCTAAAAAAAAGCAACAGCAAACACCTCACAAAGTTATAATAAATTAAATGTGCTTAGAATTTCATGTTTTACTCATGAAACATTAAAAAAAAGAGAGAAAGAAGCCTTTAAAAAGGTTTACGTTCTCTTATGATCACCAACCTTAGAGCCAATTTGTGGCTCTTCAACATATTACTAAAATTACAAACTTTTAATAAATGGAGCAACTAAGGAGTGGCTTCTAAAGATTGGATAGGCTACATTAGGCTCCATTACGGAGCCCTGTAAAGGACATGTAACATTTTTTTTAATCTCGACGCGCCGACCGCTTCAAACAACTCGACGCGTCGACCGCTTCAAACAACTCGACGCGTCGACCGCTTCAAACAACTCGACGCGTCGACCGCTTCAAACAACTCGACACCGCTTCAAAAAACTCGACGCGTCGACCGCTTCAAAAAACTCGACGCGTCGACTTTAATCTCGACATGTCGACTTTTAATCTCTTTTATTCGGCCATGTTGCGCGCACCATACTTTTAATAATTACATATTGCTGCTACAAGAGAGCGCTTGCAATAATTTGAATTATTAAGAGTATGGTGCGCAAAACATGGCATAATTAACATGGCCGAATAAAAGAGATTAAAAGTGGACACGTCGAGATTAAATTTTTTTTGGCAAAAGTCCTCTGCAGGGCTCCATACTCCATTGTTTTACAGTCAATTTCTGAGCTAACTAAAAGAAGAAGAAAAAAACCTCAGCTAACTAAAACAATAGTCGTCGGCCCCGTGTGGCCCACTCAAGGGCCCTGAGAGTTCTTTGCATTAAAAATAAAAACTTGTTGAGAATCTTGTGCTTTAGGTAGGACTTTAACACTAAAGCCAATCACATAATTATTATGCATAATATGCGGCTGAGAAGCAAAGAATCTCACTTCTCTTTTTCTTCTGCTGCTCTTAACCTCCAAAATACATTTGGTTAAATTGCTTCCAACTTTTTTCTCTCTTTTAAGGCCCTCCCCTCCTCCTCCCCCGTGTCCATAGCTTGTATCATAACTGAGGCTCGAAATATTGTATCAGTGGTGCGCTGAATATAAATTAGGTGTTCAACAATATGAACTTAAGTATGCAAACAAAAATGCGTAAACTTCTTCCGTAATTTTTTTTTTAACTTTCTTTCTTGAGATAAATTATTTAAATTAAAATTAACGTGGGATTTTTAATTGCTCCCTTGGATCAAGACCGGCCCCGCCTAGAGTATGCGAGGCCCGAGGCAGCAAGCGATGAGAAAGGCCGTGGGAAAAAATGTTTAGTCAGCAGTGCGGGGCTCCTGAAAATGCGAAGCACAAGGCGCTAGGGCAAAGCGAGACTTCGCTCACCTTGCCCCAATGCTGGGCCTGCCTTGAATCTCAGACTGTTAATTATAAATTAATAATTAATAATTATTATTCAAAACACCCACATCTATCACTCTCTCCCTCTCTCTGGAACGCTCCGACAGTGGTAACCATTATACCTTTATGCCGCTAGATGGCGTTTGCAACGGCGCTAACGATCTTACGTGGAACTCTGACGTTGCGTCAATAGTAACCGTTATACTTTTATTCCGCTAGATGGCGCTTGCAATGGCACTAACACTGTGACCTTGAATCCTGTGACATTTTGTCAGTTGTAACCGTTATACCTTTATGTTGCTAGATGGCGTTTGCAATGGCACTAACGCTTTGACGTTGTGTCAGTGGTTATTAGTATAACCTTTCACCGCTAGATGTTGGTATACATGTGTTATATAATATCTAAACATATGAGCGTGTATTAATTTAAAAGGTTAACGTCCTAGGACGGGCAACATCTCCTATTAGTATAGGTTCCCCCATTCCAAAATCCCCATCTTAAGACTGGCATACTTCTAGTAAATAATAATTAAATAATAAATAATAATAAATAAATATAATAAATAATAATAAATAAATATAATAAATAATAATCAATAATAATCAATAATAATAAATAATAAATAAATATAATAAATAATAAAATAAATAGTGACTTACATGACACAAAAAAGTAAATATCGAAATCCATTTGGTGAATATTTCTTTTCTCTCTCTCTCAGTGTTTCTCGATTCCTTAACTCGATTCGTAGTTGTCCATCGTCGAGACTGGATCCCTATCAGCCGACCGACGAATTAGAATTCTTTTTGCAAATTCTTTCCTGTCCAGTCGGCTGTCCAGCAACTTAAACGAAACGAAGAAATAGAAAAGTTAAACATTGTTTCATACACACCTACCTCTCACGAATTTTACAGTCTGTAATCTTGTCTTGTCATTTTTGTTGGTTCTATAGCACTTTGAAGACTTGAACACACTTTCAAGGTAGTTTAATACCTTGTACACACACACACACACACACACATGAGTTAAAGTAATTCAAATTAAATGTGTTTAGGTGAATTATACGGAATCCAGTTAAGGAGATGAACACCAAATCGAAATTGACTTTATTATTAATATTTTAAATTGAAATACTAAATCAATATTTTGTCAATAGTTTATATAAATTATATTTAAGTATTAACTCAATTATTTCCAGATTAATTAACTGAATAAATTGAATTCAACATATTGTTGTTTGCCCTTCACGGGGCTCTGTAGAACACGTTTATTTTTTAAATGCACTTAAATTACCAGGTGTGTATTAGGTATTACTATGTGCTGCTGATGTGTAGATTTTTTGAGGCTCAAAATTTGTAATTATGAACTGTCAAATTTGCAATTACAAATTGTGTAGTTTATAATTATGAATTTATTTTTTTAATGACAAGATTGTGAAGTTTGTAATTACGAATTAAAGACGAAAACAAATTCCTACGTTTGTTAGTATGAACTTGTTAATTCCTAACAACAAATAGTAACTTTGCGAAGCTTGTCCTTTACCAGGCTCCGTAGCATAGACTTGGAAATAATCTGTTCAACATGTCACTTCCAAGTACAGGCAATAAGAAATCGGAACAAACAGAAGTTGGCTCCGCCCTTTTTATGACGACCGGCAACTTCTAATTGGTTTGTTGTGTGGTTCGACGGTGAAAAGGGCGGAGCATATGACGTCAGACTACATAACCAACCAATTGAAAGTTGCCGGTCATCATAAAAAGGGCAGAGCCAACTTCTGTATGTCCCGTTTTCTAATTGCCTGTCTTCCAAGTTTGTTATAAGTAGTAAGTAGACTAACTATAGCCTTTACAGTGACTGGCAGGCACGTAGATGGTTTTTTTAGATTTGGGCGGGCGGGCGGGGGTTTCCAAAATTTAATATTTTTGTATATAATGTCCCGATTTCTAATTTCCTGTGTTCTACAGACAAGCAATTATAAAACGGGACGAACAGAAGTTGGCTCCGCCCGTTTTATGACGAACGGCAACTTCTAATTGGTTGGTTATGTAGTCTGACGTCACATGCACCGCCCTTTTCAACGTCGAACCACACAACAAACCAATTAGAAGTTACTGGTCGTCATAAAAAGGGCGGAGCCAACTTCTGTTGGTCCCGATTTCTAATTGCCTTTGTTCTGTAGTGCCTAGTAACCAAATGGAACTAGCTCTTTAAGAAGAACCCACTAACCCTAACCTAATCCGAAAAAAAAAACCCGGTGTCAGAGAAGCTCAACACATCCGTATTTTTTTTTTATTTCCTAAAAATAATCATTTTCTTTGCAAAACCATTGTTTCCAAAGTTGTTCAGTTCATAAGAAGGTCACGGTTCTTTAAATTGCTACTAAAAAAAAAGCCATTTTCAGCTTATTGATACAAAGTTACGAATACACACACACAAAAAAAAGAGCAAACACACATTTCAGCCTATAAAAGCCTATAGACACACAGTAGAGCTCTATGATGCTACATACAAAAATAAAGATGTTGGTCATCTTTGGAGTCCATCAAATACTTACTTCGATAGACTCAAGTCATATACAATCCCAACCAAGAAAAATAAAATAGAAAAAAAAAAAGGTCGATTATATTCTTACTTCTTGAAGAATCTCACGGATTTCTTCTTTGTTGGTGTCATCGCTTCTGGTTGGCAAATACCGACCTTCTACGACCAAAGTGGAGATGACTAGAAACGCAACCGTAAACACCAACACCGTTTTCAAACTCATGGCACCTGGTAACAAAAACAAAAACACATTACAAAAAAGAAATCACTCCATTAAGTAACCCCCCCCCCCCAACTGTGAAAAAATAAATATATATATGCAAAACTAAAATAACTAAATATTTAATTTGAATTCATTTAACTCATGTGTGTACAAAGTATTAAAGTTCTAGTTTCCAATAAAAGTTTGAATTTCTATTTAATTAAAATTCCTTCTAAATGACTTAAATTACTTTTTAACCATTTTAATAAAGCGAGTTAAAACTTTTCAAAATGTCCACTAGATGGCGTGTTAAAGACCTGAAGTGTTTCCATTGAAAATTTCACAAGTAGCACACATAAAAAATAAACTTATTACTCAGATTTTCGGGTTGTGTGTGTTTTTTTTTAAGTTCAGACACACAACCTTTTATAAAATTCATAACATCACAACCTTTTTTCCCCCTTCCTCTTTGAATAACACATAAATCAAATCTCCAATTTCAAAAAAAAAAAAATATATATATACAAAAAAATAAATACATCAACACAACAAACTTCATTTTTTTTTTTTTATAAAGTTTCGTTTTTATGAAAATCTTTTTCAGACAGACACCAACCAAAAAAAAATGCGAAAAGACAATTTACACAAAAAAATAAGCTCATTTTTAATGAGAAGCTTTTTTTTTTCCAAAAAAACAAAGAATATCAAGTGAATACAAAAAAAAGATCTTTATATTTTTGAAATTCTATAAATATTTAAAATGTTTCGTGAACAGGTGATTATCGAATTCGGATTATTATTCTACAGTTTCAGAAGAGCATGCAGCCCAAAATTTACTTCGAGAAATCTCCACAAAGTGCGCTAGCATCGTTTTTCTATTGAGCTTCATGGACCGGATGATGTTCAAGATGAAACGTTCATTTTTGAAATATGCAGTCGCGCCGGCAATATGTTTATTTTTTATATTTAAAGTTGTCCAATTTTGATGGTTCAAAGTGCAATGTGCACTTTAAATATAGATTCACTCATTGATAGATTTTCATTAAATTTGAAAGTGTGCTCCTATTTTTTTTTTAAATATTTCAAATTCGCGGAATTTTTAACTCATTATACGTTTACATGAGAGAAATTAGTGGATGAAAAAAGTGCTACAGAAATTAACCACTAAATCCAATAGGGAATTAGAAACCAGGACGAACAGAAGTTGGCTCTGCTCTTTTTACGACGAACGACAACTTCTAATTGGTTTGTTGTGTGGTTCGACACTGAAAAGGGCGGCGCATATGACGTTAGACTACATAACCAACCAATTAGAAGTTGCATTCGCCATAAAAAAGGCGGAGCCAACGTCTTGTTTATCCCGTATTCTAATTGAATGTGTGTGTGTGATAGTGCTATCGCAACAGTGTGATAGTGACTATCATGTGGTCTGCACGATTATAGTTCTCACGATAGTTGCTCTTATGACAGCAACAATCCTCCCCAATTTGGAGCCCATTTAGAAATAACCTAAAACAAGAAATAGAAATGGTGCAGTGTAGGGCTGCAAGATTTGTAAAGGGACGGTATACGTATACTGACAGCATATCGTCTATGCTCCAAGAGCTAGAATGGGAATCATTAGCAGGCCGAAGAAATGACCAAAGCCTCGCTCTTCTGGGGCGTTTGCTGTCTTGTGATAACATTACCCTGCTTAATGGTTTATTAACTAGAAATCCTCGTAAAGGTAGATTTGGGCATTCAAAGACTTTCAAAGAATTAATGGCTAGGACTGATGCATATTTTTGGTCTTTTCTTCCTAATGTTATTAGACTATGGAATTCTCTTCCTGTGAATAGTTCTTTGTTAGGACGATTTCAATTTCATGATGAAGTCTTATTTTTAAATAATGACAATCAGTCGTGATTGGGAGCAATCCCCCCTGCCACATGGCTTTCGAGCTGATTGCAGGTGTATTTAATTGAATTGAATTAAATCGTGACAACTATCATGGTGAAAACATGGCTTAACGGATCCTGGATAGGTCATTCGAGAATCCATCATAAAAATTGGATAGATTAACGGGTTGCCCTAGTAGAGACTACTGTGGTACAAAATTTCAGCTTTCTCTAGTTTATGGGGGGGGGGGGAACTTGGTTAAAATAGGAGAAATAGAAGTCCACGCAAACTGACAACGGTCACGTTAAATTAAATATAAAAAAAGCTACATGACATTTTCACAGGCAATTAGAAATCGGAACGAACTTCAGTTGGCTCCGCCCTTGTTATGACGACCGGCAACTTCTAATTGGTTTGTTGTGTGGTTCGACGTTGAAATGGGCGGAGCATGTGACGTCAGACTACACAACCAACCAATTAGAAGTTGGGTTCGTCATAAAAAGGGCGGAGCCAACTTCTGCTCGTCCCGATTTCTAATTGCCTGAGACATTTTCAAACAACTTCTGAAAAGAAATCTCGTCGGACGACCGTATATACTGTAGTAGTAGCAGCAGTAGTAGTGCATTTTCAAATGCAGCATTCCCCATTTAAATAAAGATGCATAACAAATACCTTTCGAAAGGATGTCTATTGAGCATGTTATAGACGGATCCATTTGTTTTATTACAAATACTTAACATAAAAAATAACCTTATCCATTTACCAATATAGTCCTTTCTTATCATAACAATAGCAACCAAAAAAATGAAAACCTCCTAAAAATGTAAAATTTTTACATAAATGCATTGCTGCTGAAACTGTAATTTACATAATTCGTTACGTGACTTTGCAAAAATAAAAATCACACATTAGAATATACTACAGTATATACTTATATTTTTATTCAAATAAGCATTTGTTTTTGTGAAGTTTTTTTTTTAGCTCATATTGTGATTCAACCGCAATGAGTACTAAGTAGATAGGAGCTAAAAAGAAAATAGGCTAAATATTTCGTGAAGTTAGCTTTTTTTAGCAATACCGCCACCAACCCGAATGTAGTTATTTGAAAGCAAATGTGAGCGAATTTGGTGATTTCTAAACATTATGTATACAGAGTCATTAGGTAAAGAAGTGTAGTGTGACTTTAAAGGCTACACACACATCGCAAAATTACTTTGAAAAATCTCCACAAAGAGCGCTAAGCATCGTTTTTCTATTGAGCCCATAGACCCGATGTTAAAAAAGAAACGTTAATTTTTAAAATACACAGTCGCGGTGGCAATATGTTTATTTTTTAATATTTAAAGTTGTCCAATTTTGATGGTTCAAAATACAACGTGTACTTTAAATATATGCTTATCTAGTGCTAGAAGGACAAAAAATTGGTAAGTGCGGTTCTATTTTTTTAAAAAAATTCAAAATCGCGAATTTCAAACTTATGTTTAAATTCCATTGAGTACGTCCAAATAAGAAAACAAAAAACATCCATTAAAATGTTGGTAAATAAATACGTAAAAGTAGGCAAAATCAGCACGTGCGCCAATGTGTTGGCTTCACTGTGGTTTAATTGTAATTTTTAAAATTATTATAACGTATTTTTACGAGCATTTTAATGACTGTTTTCCTTATAAGGGCGTACTCAATAGAGTTTAACATAAGAGTTAGAAATTTGCGGTTTTGAAAATTTTTCAAAAATAGAAGCACACTTACCAATTTTGTGTTATTCTATCACTAGATCAGCATATATTTATTGCACACATTGCACTTTGAACCATCAAAATTGGACAACTTTAAATATAAAAAATAAACAGATTGCCGCCGCGAACTGTGTATTTTAAAAATTAACGTTTCTTCTTTAACATTGGGTCTATGGGCTCAATATAAAAACGATGCTAGCGCTCTTTGCAGAGATTTTTCGAAGTAATTTTGCGATGTAGCCTTTTAAAACCACCTCAACATTAAATATACTGTAGTTTTGTGTGAACTTTGGCTACAACATTACATTTATATATCTTTTATTTCTTTTCAATCCCACAATTGAGACCTCAAGAGAATTTATTCCAGATCATAAAACAAAATAAGCAATTTTCATTTCACTGCAGCCAAACAAAGTGTCAAAAATTTTATGATCACTCTGTATTTTACAAATTATACCTTTTTTTTTTAAAGAAAACAAAACAATGTCTTGTTGAAGAAAAAAAAAACTCAAGACTGTACCATATTCTATTTTATTGGACCCTTGATATTTTTTTACAAATAAACACATTTTGAAAACAACGACACAAACACACAAGTCTAGCTTCCAAAAATGGGTCCTTTTAAAAAAAAAAAAGTCACTGGCCACAGTGATCACCATATCAACAAGAACAGCAGCAGCAGCAGCAGTTGTGCTCAAGAAAGATCCTATAATATAACCGCGAACCAAAGTAAATCCAGTGGATAAATTGTTTGTATTGAGTTTTAACACTTGATGTGGTGGGTGACTGTGGGGACACTAAAACAGCTTAAATACATAAATTGCTATGTTGGTCACGAAATACTGTCTATTTAAAGATATATAACATATTATTCTATATTAAGTGTGTGTGTGTGGTGTACCACATAGTTATTTCAACAGTCAATATACAGGGTGTCCCGCAAACAAATGTATAACACACTTTGGTTGTTAATAACCGCCGTGTTTTAATTTTCTTAAAATTTATTCATTTTAGAATTAAGAGCCTAGATACACAAGCATTTAGAAATCGAGACGAACTTCAGTTAGCTCCGCCCTTTTTATGACGTACGCAACTTCTAATTGGTTGGTTATGTAGTCTGACGTCACATGCTCCGCCCTTTTTCAACGTCGAACCACACAACAAACAAATTAGACGTTGCTGGTAGTCATAAAAACGGCGGAGCCAACTGAAGTTCTTCCCGATTTCTAAATGCCCGTGCCTAGATAGAGCGTTTAATTCCAAATTTCTCCCCGAATGTAGGCGCTGCGAATCGTTTTTCGTATAAAAATGGTTTTTGAACGGTTTTTGTCCCGGTATGACGTCACATAAAAATGAATAGAAAAATAACTGCACGTGCTAAGTTTATAAAAATGAATCGGCATGAAACCAATATATTAATGCACGTGGTGATTTATTTGTTATTGCTCTAAATCGTTTTTAACGAGAGTTCTTCAAACTTTTGTTGGGCTGTTTTTTTGGGTCTATGAGATTTATCATGGAGTTTTAAAAAAATGTACGATTTTAAACATTATTTAAAAATAAAAAAAAAACCTTTTGAAAATTTCTATAAAGCGAGCACTTAAATGAACAATATTTTCTACTGCATTTTATGCTTCAATGTATCTTCGTTGAACGATTGCGAGACTATTTCTTGAAATTTTAGTAACACCATACAGTAACTACTCATATTTTTCATTGTCGTCTGCTCAAAACAACAAGATGGAGGATGTGTATCTCGGCTCTTGAAGAGTAAATGTTACATTAAAGATTAGCATATAACAGCATTACATGTTTTATGTTTAAATGAGGCATCATTATCACACAATGTTGTCTATTTTCATCATGACATGGCCTGACATTTGTAAGAAACTGACCTGCAAAACATTAATTAATTAATATATATCTCTTGTAATTTTGCGACATTTCTCTTTTGATTTCTTGCCATGATTGTATAAATGGTAAGAAATTGATGATACTTGTCACAAAAACGCAAGAGATATGTTAATTCATGTTTGCAGCTCAGCCTCTTACCAATGTCAGCAATGCAAATGGGAGACAATTTGAACACTTCAGATAATGCATAGTTGGCACCACTGCAGTTGGACAGGCAAGTGCAGCCAGACCTAGTTTTTCGTTTGCTCCGCCCTTTAATGAGCGTCAGACCAAATATCAACCAATTAGAAATTGAAAAGGGTGGGGCATGTGACATCAGACCAAATAACAAACCAATTCGAAATTGATGACGCTCATAAAAGGGCGCAGCAAACGAAAAGCTAGTGCTGGCTACATTTGCCTGTCCACTGCAGTGACTAATACTAAGCTTCATAGACTTTTTTTTTTTTTGCAAAATTTGGATGCAAAAACGTCAAGCGAAAGTTTTTTTTTTAGAAACAACATTACAAAAAAAAATTCAAATTGTTTTCAAAACTAGAATGGTAACAAATTATGCTAAAACTACCTTCATGGCAATATCTTAAAAAATAAACAATTTATAACAGTTTGAAAACGACCCGTTTTTTTTGGGGTTTTTCCAATGACATTTCATGAAAAACTCTTTTCGCTTTTTTCAAACTATCACAAAAAGTTTATTTTGAAAGATATAATCATGAAAAAAAAATTTTAGCATAATCTTTTCCCATTCTAAGTTTTGAAAACAATTTTAATTTTTTTTTTTTGGTAATGTTTCTTCCGAAAAAAAAAGTTCGCTTGAAAAATATAAATGTTCTCAAAACCGTGGGTGGTGTGAAGACACTTTCCTATAGAACACAAAAACCACGCAGGCGCGCCATTGTACCAATAAAATTATTTTAAACGATTTAGCTCGAAGTTCAGAACAGGCAATTAGAAAACGGGATGAAAAGAAGTTGGCTCCGCCCTTTTTATGACAAACGGCAACTTCTAATTGGTTTGTTGTGTGGTTCGACATTGAAAAGGGCGGAGCATGTGACGTCAGATTACATAACCAACCAATTAGAAGTTGCATTCATCATAAAAAAGGGTGGAGCCAACTTCTGTTCATCCCGTTTTCTAATTGCTTGTAAGTTCGGAGTAAATTTTGTCTTTTGGTTCTGAGACACACTGTATAATTTACCAATAAAACACAATTTGACCCAAAGGAGTGATTATTACCCATCAGTCCCATCACAGTGATTAAAGAAAAGAAAAGTAATTTTACACAAGTGTTATTTGGTCAAAATCCCCAAGCACCCCACCCCCTACAAATTCAAAAGCTTCTGCAACACATAACAAAGGGTTGGGTTGGTGGAGAATCTCAGATTGGGTTCACACTTGCAACCACTAATCACATCGAAAAGCCACGTGGACCAATGATGTGGCAGGAGAGAAAATTCTCAATCATATATAAATGATTGTCACTTAGACAAGAGCTTTAGAAAATCCTCATCAAATTGAATTCGTCTTAAAACTGAACTATGAGTGCTGAAAGAGAATTCCATAGTCTAAATACATTTGGAAAGAGAAGACCACAAATAATGGCATCAGTTCTAGCTCGTTATTTCTTCAATTAGCTTTAAATGGCCAAGTATATACATATAAGGAGGTTTCTAGTAAGAATTCTATCTAACAATGACCTTGTTTCTCTGCAGCTAGCAAGCGTTCAAGAAGGGCAAAGGCTTTGCTCAGCTCTACAGGTCGCCAGCAATTCCCACTGAAGTTCATCTAGTGTGCTGGTGCGAGTCGGTTTTGTCAGCTCCATTCTGGCCGAGTAATCTGATGAATTCCGATTCGCTCTCCACCCTCACCCCCCCCCCCCCCCCCCCCCCCCCGAAAAAAAAGTACACCCAAAATCTTTAGAACTGGCTAAATAAGTCAAAATACTCCCCGGGTTTACTCCCTTGGTTAGTAACTCGTTTTTCCCCATTCTCAACCTATTTCAATAATGTTCAGATTCCGCCACGGAAACCCAGAAACGACCACGGGAGGCCAAATCTGGGCACGGGTTTCTGATCACGGATGCCGTACATCATCAGGCCTTGGACCATCAACGCTTTTAAGACAGTATATTACGGTTCAACCTATGTTGTAGGGGGGCTTTAATGAAAAAAGAAAAAGGCTGAAGTTACACTAAAACCAATAAAATCGAAAAAAAAAAAAAAATTATTTTCGTCAAAAATGGCACCCCCATACATCTTCAAAATGTCGGCGCCCTACGCCTACTCAGCCTATTGGTAAATACGGCCCTGCTTCCTTCATTAGGGCGGTACGGCGTCGCGCCGCTCCGCTGTCCACCCAAATAGACGGGACTCCATCCAATTAGATCTACATACATTATGTTTGGGGAAACATAGTGAAACTATATACCTTCTATAGTACATGTATAAGTGACCTAAAACCTATGGGTTCATGAAGGTCGGTGCCACAGTTATTTTCAAAACACACCCAATGAACCTGTGATTTAACCACACAAAACACGCACACGACAGTAATTCATTAAATACGAGAGCTATGAATCTATCTCATCCATTTTTAATCACATAGTTTTTCAAACAATCAATGACAATTTAAGCATTTCTAATGTATAATAAAGACAAACTTGAGCTTGTCAATCAAACAAAATCAAATTTCATATGCCATTAGAAAACGTGTATGGGGAGAGGATGACCAGTGGTCATTTTGCATGTCACATGTAAAATTACTACACAAATTGCATTAACTTTTTAGGCATTAAGAATTGATTTCAAGTTAGGTGTCATTTAGATTACAAAATTGGCAATTGGTTGACTTGAGTGGGCCACCAAAATTCAAGTTGTAAAGCACAACTAATCCACTTTTTTATTGCAAGTGATTGAAGTAGTGAACACTAGTTGAATCATTTAGCCACAATGAGGACCCAGACTTTCGGACAGGCAATTAGAAATCGGGACATACATAAGTTGGCTCCGCCCTTTTTATGATGACCGGCAACTTCTAATTGGTTGGTTATGTAGTCTGACGTCACATGCACCGCCCTTTTCAACGTCGAACCACACAACAAACCAATTAGAAGTTGCCAGTCGTCATAAAAAGGGCGGAGCCAACTTATGTATGTCCCGATTTCTAATTGCCTGTGACTTTCGGAGAGTCAACCACATTTCGAAAGTAATTTATCAGAATATAAGACATTAAACTTGTATTACAAAGACGAATCAAAAAAAAAAAAAAACTGAAAGTAATTTTTAGAAACTAGAAGAGTAATAAATTATTCATTTAAGATGGTTTTTTTTATAAAGAGCTGAACTAGGAACTCTTTGATTATTTTTGTCTTTCAGGAGAAACAACATTAAGAGAAACTAGAAGAGTAGCTCAATCACTTAAGGGTATTTTCACGTCTGATTTCTTTCAAAATAGTTTTTTTTTTACAGACAATCAAAAAATAATCTCACCTTAAAACGGGTGAGATTCTTCCGGCGCGTTTGCGGACGGCATTTGCGTCCTGACTCGTTTCAATAGTTCTTTACCTGAGCAGTTCTTTTGATGCGAATACGTCTGGAATCCAGACTGTGCGGCAGGCGTCTCTGCTGTGCAGCTGGCGTCAATACTGCTCAGAGAGCAGTATAGACGCAAACGCAGCGGTAAAAGGGTCTTTCTGCCAAGTTTCTCTGTGCTTGCTGTAGTTGTTTTGTTGGTGTGTCTATGTGTCGGAAAATGCAAGTTGACACATGACTGATGAATCAGTGATGATACTCGCATCAGGAGACTCCTTTTCTTTAGACGCAAGACGCACCAGAGGAATCACGCTGGCGACGCAAACGCGGCAAAAGACTTCAGACGCGGTCACAGACGCCATCTGCAGACGTGCCAGAAGAATCATAGGGGTGGCAAAACCTACATGTTTTGCGTCTTAAGGCCAAAAAAAAGAAGACTCTCCTGATTCTAAATATTAAGTTATCAGTCATGGGTTCAACTTGCATTTTCCGACACACAGGAGTCGGACACACCAACAAAACAACTACAAAAAGCACAAAGTAACTCGGCAAAAAGATCCGAGCAGTATAGGCGCAAACGCACAGTACAGACGCCGGCTGCACACTCTGGTTGCCACGTCCTAGTGGCCTGCGATCGGACTGGTTTCAATAGTTATTTGATGCGTATGCGACTGGCAATCAGTGTGTGCAGCTGACGTCTCTACTGTGCGTTGAAACCAGTCCGGCCCGAAGGCCGCCAGGACGCAGACGCCCCGGAAGAATCCTAGGGGTGGCAAAACCTACATGTTTTGCGTCTTGTTTCCAAGAAAAAGAGTGTCCCGATCAATTGTCAACTTGCATTTTCAGACACAGCCACACAAAACAAAACAACCACAGGTCCACAACAAGCGAACAAGCACAAAGATACTCGGAAAAAAAGACCCTTTTACCAATGCGTCTGCGTCTATACTGCTTTCCTAGCATTATAGACGCCGGCGCGCACATGAGAGACGCCGACTGCACACTCTGGATGCCAGATGCATACGCATCGTAGGAACTGCTCAGGTAAAGAACTATTGAAAGCAGTCAGTCCGGCCACAGGCCGCCAGGATGCAGACGTCCGCAGACGCGCCGGAAGAATACCACCACCTTAACTATAGACCCCTAAATACGTCTTTGGGCAGAGATGTCCATCAAGGTCTTTGTAAGATGACCACCAAAATCTCATTCTATCTCACTTTTTTTTTAGTTTACCTACAGTAAAATTTCATGAAATATTTTTCATCTATGTTTTTTTTTTTGGTTGGTGTTGCAAAACTAAAAGTTGATCTTGAAAAGATAGGAAAAAGTCAATTTGCAGTTACACCATTCGGCTTCTAAATAATTCAGGAAATATCCTCAGAAAATAACCCTTAGGATAGATACGAAAAATCCAGAGGAAGAAAAAAAAAGCCGTTCTCAAGAAGTTTATTGCTGATTGGAGCCACAAATAAATAAGCTTCACACAGCCTACTATAAGATTTGTACAAATAAAACTAAGAAGAGAGAAGAAGAAGAAAGAAAAAAAAAACGAAAACACCCAAAACTTTAATCAGAAAGTAAGAATAAAGAAAAACAATGACTTTATTTAAAAAAAAACACAAAGCTTTTTGATTAAAAACAATATTTTACAACATGACAACGAAAATTGAACGTTGGCCAGTGGTCAGCTTCAATGAAAAGTTCGCGTTTCTAATTTCAGCATAGCAATTGATGACCACTGGATTAGAAAGCGGATAACCCTTCTAGAGCATCAATTAAGAGCCTAAATACACCAGACGCAGAGCAGATGAGCAGACGACAACGAGACATATGAGTGTTATTCTATGGTGTTACTAAAACAGCAAGAAATCGCCTCACAATCGCTCAATTGAAATAAAGTAAAGCGCAAAATGCAATAAAAAGTATCGTTCTTTACATGATCAATTTATATAATTTTTGAAAAGGTCCTTCTATTTTTAAACAAGGTTCAAAATCGTTCGTTTTTTTAACCCCATGTTAAATCCCATTGGATCAAAAACCGTCCCACAAACATTTGAAAAACTCTCCTTAAAACGATTTAAAATAATAAAATAATATCGATGTTTCCTTTTTATAAATTTTGACAAGGTCCTATTTTTTTTAATAGCGTTTAAAATCGTACATTTTTTTTAACTCCAAGTTCCCATAGGAGCAAAACACCTTCCCACAAACGTTAGAAGAACTCCCTTTAAAATGATTTAGAACAACCAAAAAAAAATTAGCATGTACTTAAGTACTCGTGCTTATTGCCTTCACGATGATTCTTTTTTTCGAAATTCTGAAAGGTCCTTCTATTTTTAAAAAATTAGCATATGCATTAATCTATAGGCTTCACGATGTTTTCTTTTTTATAAGCTTAGCACGCGAAATTATTTTTCTTTTAATTATAATGTGACTTGAAACCTGGAGAAAAAAACGTTAAAAAATCGTTTTTCAATCAAAAACGCTCGCAGCGCCTACATTCGGGGGAAATTTTGAACTAAACGCTGTATCTAAGCTCTTACAGATTCAAATTGGGGCACACCTGCAATCAGCTCGAGAGGAAACGGTTTTGTGGTTTCGGTTTTTCATCGAAAACCGCGGTTTTCGGTTTAACCGAAATCCTAATCTCTACCAATTCATAAGTTCTTGTATTTTTTTTATTTGTTGCGTTTTCTTTTCTCGCTTTTCTTAGCCATAAACACTGTTCTACTATATTATAACCTCGACATAAGTGCAAGAGAACATTCTTCGACCATAATGTATATGTGGACCCTACAAAGTATTACTGAACATTCCAAGCAGGAAGTAACCCAAACAAATGATCCAAATCATTTTAAAGTGTTTAACCTTGACTTTCAAATAATGTAACTTATAAAAGTATTTTTTTTTTTACAGAATCACATAAAAGTAGTTCTTTGCTTCATTCAATTGGTTACTTCCGGTCAGAAAAACAATGAAATAAACTTTATTGGTCAGTGTGTGTGTATGTGTGTGGGAAGGAAAGGGAGTTTTTTTTTTATTGTTTTCATGTTTTTAACGAATTCTTTTTAAAAAAAAATTTTGATAATCATTATTGAGAATTATGAGTATTTGTTTCAAAATCAGCTTTTTTCGAAAACAAATTTCAGAAGTTGGTTTTAAAGTTTAAACACCTCTTTTGAACTCTTGATTGAATATTGTTGTCTTTAAGGTGCCTACGTGAAGAGAAACTTGAATGTGTTTTAGAAACTAGAAGGGTAGCTCAATCACTTGAAGTGTATTTTCATTTTGTTATCTTTCAAAATAAACTTTTTATAGACAAAAATTAAAAAGTAGGTATAAAGTGGTTCATTAGAACCACGTCCACACTATGTCAGATAACCGGGCCATTATGCTAACCCTACTGGCAATCTGAAAGTGCGGACACCCTGGTTCGGCTTTGTCAGATTTTGCAGAAAAAAGCACCCAAAACATGGATAAGGGTAAAAACATAGAGAAGTTAGTCAAGAGCCAAGCTGTGACGCCAGCTGCGAGTTTCAATGATGCTAGATGCTAGCAGCACTGCTGATGTACATAGTGGAGATGTGAGTCAAGAGTCCCAAATTGGTACTCGGTCTCCGCACTGATGTAATAACATTTTCCACATTCATTTTTTGAGGTTAATAATATAAAAGTTCCATACCGTGTTTGCTACTCCTAGCAGAAAGACAACTGAGAGCTGCACTTCAAAAGAAATCATTGGCCAATGCTTCAAGATTAAACAGAATTCACGAAGATGTACGAAGCACTGCATGAAGTGTCACTATGGGCAGATCAATTGAAATATCTAATATCTTGGCTCGCAGCCTGCATCACAGCTTGGCTCTTGACGCGCCTCTCCATTTACGTTTTTATCCTCAATCGAAAGAGAACGCTTTCGAATGCCAGTTTACTAGCTCGGCCATCTGGGCCCTATTCCACAAAACGTACGGACTAATAATTACAAAGGATATATTCCACTAATATAAAATACTAGTGGGGTAACCAGTCATAAATGACGGGAACAAAATTCTAGTTTAATTTTGCTACTAAAATTATTTATCTATTTTATTCAAATACTTCATAAGCACCTTACTATTGTTTGGGTTTTCGGATCGGCAGAGCGCCACATAAAGTTGACCATGAGAAAAAACCGGTTCATTTAAAATTTAAATAAATTCCGACGTGCTTAAACGTTTTTGTCCTTTTTTGTACAGCGTTATACACAGACAAAGCTTAATATATATAAAATAAAATTGATGACCATCGAAAGGTACGCGAATATTCTAATACAATCTGTAAACTATGGCCCATGGAACAGATCGAACCCACGGACCCGATCTAGCCATATTGCTGTATAGCCCGCGAAATAAGGATGCAAGTCCAATTGAAATGACACCTCCTATAAATTTCGATTCATTTCAATTTAAATCGATTGCATTTTAACTTAACATGCTCTTAGTAGCAAGATGTTTCGTTACTATACTAATCGTACACACAGACAGATTACTCCATACTTTACAATTTACTAGACCATCTTTTGAAATCACATCGTTTTTGTTCCACAATCCGTATTTGCAGTTTATTATGCAATTACTAACATATTCTTTACAGGGCAATGAAGTGTTGGAACAAAATTTTCACTCGAATTTTGAAAAAAGGATGCGGTCATTAAAAACTTCCTCACAGCAGCTCCCATGCCTTACCTTTGTCATTTTTTTTTTGTAAATTTGCCACTAAAACCACCAAATAAATTATCTTTTTTGGCATCAATACTCGACGCTATACTAAAATGGTATTGCAGGAGGACAAAATATTGTTCCTCAACAGCAACATTGTGCCCTCCTGCAATGTCATTTTGTAGTACATTACTTGTAGCAGAAACTTATAGTAGTTGTAGTTATTAGTGAACTCTACAGGTGGTTTCAGTTTATGTGGAACTTGATTCTTATTGGACCATATCACACCTCGGCTGGAAGCGTGGCACAATTAAAAAAACCACATTTTTGGTGGAAAATGAAAGAAAAAAATGCAACTTTAAACTCATTTTCCACAAAAAAATGTGGTTTTTTAATTGTGCCACGCTTCCAGCCAGGGCCCCTATTCCACGAAACTATAATTTCGTGGAATAGGGGCCCTGCCAGCCTGCCTGACATTCCTATTTTTTAAGGAAGAAAGCCTACTGTCATAATGTGGATGTCGTTTATACACAACACCACCATTTGGTACAATTTTTCCCCTCGCTATTTGTCGCTAGCATCGCAGAAGCACTTTTAAAAAAAAAATGTTTATAAACTTTATATTTTTTTTTTCAACGCATAAAAGTTTTGAGACCAAAATGTCCAATATTTCAGATTTAGAAAACCCATTGAACAGTTATTCAACAAAAAAAAATATGTTTATCAGAATTTCTATAAAAAATATGTAGACAGCTTATTTGAAAACAGATAGAACCCTGGCATGTGTTTTTTTTCTTTCTCCTTTTTCTTCTGCCCTTTACCTTACTGCATAATACATGAAATAATTATTCTTTTGGGTCGCTGTCAAATATATTTTCATATAAAAAGGTAGATGTGTGTGTGTTTGAAGAGAAAGCGAAAGCGAAAAAAAAAGGAGGAAGGACAAATGTCTGCCAACAAATGGCTTAAAAACGTCATCTGCTTTTTTCCATGCTTCACAGCACCAAATTTAAGTGCCCGTTTCAAGAATATATAAAAAAAATATATCCAAAGGACCACACTTCCTGCTCCTCTCTCCACCCCATTCCCTTCATTCAATTTCCTATCAAAACTTCATTCGGTTTTCTTAGTAAAAAAAATTCCATTTCAAGGGAAATTCTGAACCACTTGACCAATATAAACTAATGATTAGATTTTCCTCTTCTTCTTGTTGGTCTTCAGTTTTAATACCTCAACAAAAATCCCCAAATATATCTTTAAACATTATACAAATAAGCAATATGTTTAAATATTATTTAGGCATTTTGCTTATTTTTGTACAAATTTTAAATAAGCTTTTTTTAGAGCCTAGATACACGTCATCCAGAGACATGAGTATTATGGTGCATTCACGCTAGGCTAGTTTATCAGTTGCTGGTTGCTGCTTGCTGGTTGTAGCCAGCTAGCAGTATAGTGTGAACTGCTACCAGCAGCTGCTTTCTCCAGCATGCTAGTGATTTGAACAGCAGCTGGTGAAGTTGAACATGTCAAACTTTAGCAGCTACCAGCTGGTCAAGTGACTCCCTTCCTGCTGCTACCAGTGTGCTATCAAAAGCTAGTGTGAACCCTTTGTCGCTAGTAGTGGCACTAGTGGGTAGTTGAAACTGCGCAGCTTGGGTTGGTTGTTGTTAAGATTTTGTGTTTTTGCAAGATGGTGATTGGACGACTTTGACTGTACAAGTGTGAACTCAAAGCAGCCGCTGCTTGCTGTTGCTGCTAATAGCCAGCAGCAACCAGCAGCTTGTAAACCAGCCTAGTGTGAATGCGCCTTTACTATTATGGTGTTACTAAAATGACAAGAAATGTCTCACAATCGTTCAATGAAGATATACATTAAAGTTCAAAATGCCATAGAAAGTATTGTTCCATTAAGTGGTCGCTTTATAGAAATTTTGAAAAAGTTCCTTCTATTTTTTAATAACGTTTAAAATCGTCCATTTTTTTAACTCCATGTTAAGTCCCATAGACCTAAAAAAAACCGCCACCCAAACATTTGAAGAACTGCCATTAAAACGACTTAGAACAATCAAATAAAAATTAGCACTTGCATTAATCTATTGGCTTCACGTTGATTGCTTTATATAAGCTTAGCACGTGCAGTTACTTTTCTATTAATTTTTGTGTGACGTCATACCTGGAGAAAACCCATTTTTATACCAAAAAAGATCGCAGTGCCCCCATTCGTAGATATTTTGAATTAAACACTGTATCTGGCTGTTCAAAAATAAAGTATGTTCCAAAACAAATATGCGGCGCTTTACATCTTGTGGTAGCATTCGCCATTAACAGTGAAATGTATATTTTTTTTATTGAACGCAAATTTTGGTAATAAATGAGTTCTTGCATTGCATACGACTCCATGACTAAAATCGCAATGGATTATAGGTGACTGTTGTCAAACAGACATCAAAAATGTTTACAAACAAAAAATTATAACAAAAAAAAACATCCCTTACTACAAAAAAACCCTTTATTACAAAGTAAAGTGGTTTTCATCACTTTTTTATGTTAAGTTTAAAAGTGTTGGTTGTCATGTGACACGTTCAATTATTATTTTTTTTATAAGTGTGAGGACGACACGCGCCAGGACAAAAATTTAAATATATAAAAGGGGGATGTTATGTTGTTAGACATTTGTCAATCACAACATAGATAATGGAAGGGGGGGGGGGAAAAAAACCTCAAATAGAAACAAAAAAATTCATAATAAAAAAAAAATGATAAAAATCCCTTTTTCTTGTAAATTTTCAATTCTCGTTTTTTCTTAGATTTTTATAAATATATTATTTAGAATTAGAAATGTTTAAAAATTCAAAGCTTCAACAATAACAAAAATATTAAAGTACATAATCAAGGTAGTGACGTCACCGCCATTGATATTTAAGATCGCTACACATCGCAAAATTCGCAGCCAAAATAGGTTGTGAAAATCGGCATGATCGGATCGCTTAAATCGATCGGCATGCCAATTTTTTTTTTGTGTGATCGGTTCTGTAAAAAAAAAAGTGTGATCGGTACAGCCTTAGGTTTTTTTTTATTGTACCATAATTAAGATATTGAAGTATTTTTCAAAGCGGTTTTTCTAAGTGACAGTAATCTTTAGCGCTGTATGTGTCCCCTTACTCATATTCGCAGTACAAACATGTTTTAAGAGGCTACATCGCAAAATTACTTTGAAAAAATCTCCGCAAAGAGCGCTAGCATCGTTTTTCTATTGAGCCCATAGACCAGATGTTAAAAGAAAAAATGTTAATTTTTAAAATAAACAGTCATGGCGGCAATATGTTTATTTTTCATATTTAAAGTTGTCCAATTTTGCTGGTTCAAAGTGCAATGTGGACCTTAAATATATGCTGATGGAGTGATAGAATCACAAAAAATTGGTAAGTGCGGTTCTATTTTTAAAAATTATTTCAAAATCGCGAATTTCTAACTCTTATGTTAAATAAACTCCATTGAGTACAAGCTCATAAGAATAAACATCCATTAAAATGTTGGGAAAATACCTAAAAATATTAAAAGGACAGAAAAAACTCAGCACGTGTGCCAATGTGTTGGCTTCACTGTAGTTTACTCGTGTTTTTTTTTAAATTATTTTTAGGTATGTTTACCAACATTTTAATGGATGTTTTTTTCTTTCTATGACGGCGTACTCAATGGAGTTTATTATGTTAAAAGTTAGAAATTCACAATTTGGAAATATTTTTTTAAAAATATAACCGCAATTACCAATTTTGTGTCACAAATTTATTGCGGTTTTGTCTTGAGTACTGCTGACAATTGTTTTGTTCATGTTTTGTTTTCAAGATCTTTGTATCTTTCTGGCGTTTTCGCTACAAAAACACCAGAAAGAAACGCAGATCTTGAAAACAACTCATGTTGCAACTTTTGTTGTTTAAGGTTTGTTTTGTTTTCAAAATCTGCTTTTTTTTCAGGCGTTTTTGTTATGTTTTTTTTGTCTCGAACTCGTGTTACACTTTTGTCAGCTTGATGCGAATCGGACCTAATACATTTAAAACGTATTAATAAAGTAAAGTAACAAGTGTTCCAGTGACCTATTGACGCAAAATTGTATAAAAAAGTTCTTTACATTTTTTTTTATTAAAATTTAATTCCATTGTTTCCAAAACTTTCTTTTATTTGTTTTCATACATTTCATATATAAAAACAGACAAGAGAATAATTGAAGACGAGAACCAGAAACAATGTTAATTGAATTTGCATTGGACACTTTGTGTTTTCATCTCATTATAAATAAATTTCCAATTTTGAAAGTTTCCATTAGGCCTATTACATTTCGCTTTAGTTTTTATTTAAATAAAACGACCGATTAACATAAACTGAACCCATTGTTGTCTTATTACAACCACAACAAAAACAAAAACAAAATACTTAGGGCTGGGGGGGGGGGGGGGTAGGGGCGGAGGACAATAACTTAATTCTTGAAATTGTCCCGCTGAGAAGATGGCGCCATTTATGTTTATTAAGTCTGAATTATAGAATTTACGCTTCTTTTTCCAAAGACCCTTTTTGAATAAATAAAACTGACCAATGGCATGGACTCTATCATGCAGCGTTAGAGCTAACTGGATTGGAGCTAAACTAAATAACAGAAAAATAAGCACTAGAGCTTTTATTAATTTAATTATTTAGTTTAATTCTTTGCCAAATGTATCAAATTTGCATTAAGTAAAGGAGTAAAAACAGTGGAATAAATTTACTAGGAATGGGGGACATTCGAATCTTCGAATCCGGCGAATCTTGAAAAATATTCGAGACTCGAAAACTCGAATCTTCGCGCTTTTTTCGTCTTTTTCGAATCTTTTGAATCCTAACCTTAAAAAACTGCTAAAAACTTTGGTAAAATTAGTTTTAAGTCCAATTGACGTCCAATAGAAGCGTTCACTAACAAAAAAAAACCCGGCGATTGTTGCAATTTCGGTGGTACGCGGATTACCAATATCATCACCTTGTGGGCGAATCCTGCCACACTGTGTTTATTATTATTAATAATTTAATATTCAATATTATTTCATTTATTTGTATCTTCTTAATGAATAATATAGGATTCTTATAAGAAGGATTCGAGAAATTCGAGAACTTTTTAGGCTTCGTACCACCTCTAATTTTAACGAATAAAATTATAATTGAAATTAACATATCATCAAAGTTAGAAAAATGCCCAAATTTTAAGTTTTTGAAATCAGCAGACCATTTTATTTGAATTTTTAGAAATACTTGTAAAACCGGTAAAAAAAATATGAAAATACAATAAAAAGTATAATTTTTAAGATAACAAAACATAAAATTACCCTTCAGTTATTAATTTACTCTTCTAGTTTTTAAATGTTCTGATGCTAACTTTAAACTGAATTTTAATTTTTCCATAAGAATATTGTTCATAGTAGGCTTCCCCCCCCCCAGTACATAATAAAAGGCTAGTTTGACAATTTTCTTTTACTCAGAACTATATGCTGTTTTGAACTAAATTGTCCTAATGGCATAGGCCCTCTGAGCTACTTGAAGAATAATTAATCAAATTCAGATTCAATTTCTCATAAAATTGCTTCTGAAATGCAGAATAACCAAAATTTGCATTCTATTATTGTTCTCTTTCATTTGCATTTTTTATATTTGTATGCTGCTTTTGGACTAATTAGTCCCTATGACATAAGCCCTCTTACTATCTTTTAGAGTAACTAATCAAATTCACATTGCATTTATCGTAAAATTGTTTCTCAAATGCAGTACAACTGAGATTCTATTGTGTACTCTTTTCATTTGCATTTTACATTTGTTTGCTGCTTTTGGACTTTTAAAAAAGTTCCTCTGACAGAGGCCTTCTGAGCTACTTGTAGAGAAATTATTCAATTTCTTATAAAATTCCTTCTTGAAATTGCAGTAAAAATAAAATTGCAAAACATGCAAATGCAACCGAACAAATAGAATTAAATTCTTAGTTATACTGCATAACCAAAGAATTTAATTCGATTTATTCTTCTTCATTTGCATATTTTGTAATTTTTTTTCTTTTTACTTAAAATAGTCAATAATTTACATTTTTAAACTTCGCGTCAACTTTATGAAACAAAATTATTTTTAAAGATAAATAAACCACTTTATAACAGAATTGGCGGTGTTTTAACCATTGTGGTTAAACCATGGTTTTAACCACTTGGTTTTTTAAAATAAACCTTTGGTTTTAACCAAAAACAACTAATTTCATTCATTTTTGTTTTGTAAATTGTACAGAATCTATTGGGTTTTAACTTTTGATTCCTTTCCACAATATGCTTCACTACAAAGGTTGCAGATTCTAACTGTGGGTTTATGTCTATGTTAATTACTGCTGCTCACACACATTATTTGGACGATTTTGGTTAATATAGAATTATTAGCTTAATTACTTTAATATTTATATTACATTAGTATTTGATCTTTTTATAAAAATGAAAATATGCACAATATGCAAAAATATACACTTGCCAGTGTGGCAGTGTCTTATAGTCAGTGTAGTAATTTATTTTATTTAAAAAAAACATTTTATGGTTTAACCCAAAAAAATCCCAGGTTTAACCCCAATAGAAAAACCCTTAGGTTAAAACCAAAATAAAAAACCCCATGTTTAAAACAAAATAACCCCCCCCCCAGGTTTAACCCCAAATAAACCCAGCCCCCGGTTTATAACCCAAAATAAAAAACCCCAGGTTTATAACCCAAAATAAAAAACCCCAGGTTTATAACCCAAAATAAAAAAAACCCAGGTTTATAACCCAAAATAAAAAAAACCCAGGTTTATAACCCAAAATAAAAAAAACCCAGGTTTATAACCCAAAATAAAAAACCCCCAGGTTTATAACCCAAAATAAAAAAACCCCAGGTTTATAACCCAAAATAAAAAACCCCCAGGTTTATAACCCAAAATAAAAAAAACCCCAGGTTTATAACCCAAAATAAAAAAAACCCAGGTTTATAACCCAAAATAAAAAAACCCAGGTTTATAACCCAAAATAAAAAAACCCAGGTTTATAACCCAAAATAAAAAACCCCCAGGTTTATAACCCAAAATAAAAAACCCCCAGGTTTATAACCCAAAATAAAAAAAAACCCAAGGTTTAACCCAAAAGAAAAAAAAACCCCCGGTTTAAACCCAAAAGAAAAAAAAAACCCCGGTTTAAACCCAAAAGAAAAAAAAAACTTGGTTTAAACCCAAAAAAAAAAAAACTTGGTTTAAACCCAAAAGAAAAAAAAACCCGGTTTAAACCCAAAAGAAAAAAAAAACCCGGTTTAAACCCAAAAGAAAAAAAAAACCCGGTTTAAACCCAAAAGAAAAAAAAAACCCGGTTTAAACCCAAAAGAAAAAAAAACACAGGTTTAAACCCAAAAGAAAAAAAAAACCCAGGTTTAAACCCAAAAGAAAAAAAAAACCCAGGTTTAAACCCAAAAGAAAAAAAAACCAGGTTTAAACCCAAAAGAAAAAAAAACCCCAGGTTTAAACCCAAAAGAAAAAAAAACCCCAGGTTTAAACCCAAAAGAAAAAAAAACCCCAGGTTTAAACCCAAAAGAAAAAAAACCCCAGGTTTAAACCCAAAAGAAAAAAAAAACCCCAGGTTTAAACCCAAAAGAAAAAAAAAACCCCAGGTTTAAACCCAAAAGAAAAAAAAACCCCCAGGTTTAAACCCAAAAGAAAAAAAAAACCCAGGTTTAAACCCAAAAGAAAAAAAAAACCCAGGTTTAAACCAAAAGAAAAAAAAAAACCCAGGTTTAAACCAAAAGAAAAAAAACCCCAGGTTTAAACCAAAAAAAAAAAAACCCAAGTTTAACACAAAAAAAACAGTTAATTTTTTTCCTTTCAAAATAACAAAAACCAGCCCACCCACCCTTCTTTATAAAATATACAAAAACAATTGAATAAAAAAGCATAAAAAGAAAGAAATGTTCACTTACCCTGGAGTGAAAGAGAACTTTGTCTTAAAAAGTTAATTAACAAAAGTTAGATTATTAAAATATCTTTTTTTTTGCAAAGTTGAAAAAGCAAAAAAAAATGTTCAGATTGACAAAAAGACTTATTAAAAAAATAGCAGAAGAAATTTGTTGGAAGAAAAAAAGGACAAAAAACAGCAGCAGCAGCAGCAAACTCTGAACAATTCAACAGAAGAAATACAATTCCAAACATTAAAACAACACTTTCACATTTTTATAGTAAAAATGTTATTGCAAATGTTAACCAATAGGAAACTTTCTCCGTTCTTACTCCTACGTTATTGAAATGGACCAATCACAAATCAAGTAGAAGAAATTTCAAGTTTGAAGCAGAAAAATAACGTTCATCCATCCCTCCTCCCCCTCCCACTACATTTCTCCATCTATCCCATTTATCCCTTTTTTATTCCTCTGAAATTGACCACTGGTGACTCAAGAGAGTGACCACACTTCAACAAAAAAATATTTACAGTTGTCTAACTGAAGAAACATTTTAAATTGATAGATTTTATTCAAATGATTTTTTGTCAAAAACCAAAGTTGTTCCATTTAAAACAAAACTTATTTTTATTTATTTTTCACTTTTAACAAAAGAAAATGTTTTGCACATTTTTGTTAAAAAAAATTAATTAATTTAAAGTTTATTTTAAATCACGATTTAGATTCGTTTTTAAAGTTAAATACTATCTTTCCTTGAAGTTTGGTCATTATTTGTTTCAGAAGCAAAATTTGATACTAGAAGGGTAGCTCAATCCCGTAAAAAGTATTGTTATGTTAAAATATTTCAAATTAAGCTCTTGTTTGTGTTTGAAAATGACCGAACTTGAAGCCGATTTCTAAGCAGATTTTTGTCTTTCATACCGAAAAAAGTTGTTTAAAAATTAATTATTTAATGTAAATCAATTTTAACTTAATACTAGTGGGGTAACTCGTCATAAATGACGGGAGCAAAATTCACAGGCATTAGAATTTCTTTTCCTCCGCCCTTTTATGACGTCAGACCAAGTAACAAACCAATTAGAAATTGATGACGTTCATAAAAGGTCGGAGCAAAAGAAATTCTAATGCTGGGCACAATTGCCCGTGATAAATTCTAGTTTAATTTTGCTCCTATTATCCCCTCCCCTTTTTATATTTGAAAGAGAAAATGAGATTTTCATTTTCTCTGGTGTGCGCATGCTCGTCGTTTTTTCCTTTTTTTTTACTCCCTTCATTTCAATTTCAGTCACCCCCTCCCACTTTTTCCCCCTCCCCGTTTCTCTCTCATAAATGAATAAATGAACCGCTTTTTTTCTCTCAAGTTCAACTATATGTTGCACACTCCCCATCCAAGAACCCCATGATATTAAATTAGAGAGGGGAAAACGTTAGAAAGTATAGAAGGGGGGGGGGAGAGAGAGAAACGTGGAGGGGGAAAAAGTGGGAGGGGGCGACTGAAATTGAAATGAAAAGAGTAAAAAAGGAACAAACGACACGCATGCGCACACCAGAAAAAAATGAAAAACTCATTTTCCCTTTCAAATATAAAAAGGGGAGGGGATAATAGTAGCAAAATTAAACTACAGTTTATCATAGGCAATTGTGCCCAGCATTAGAATTTCTTTTGCTCAGCCCTTTTGCTTACCCCACTAGTACCTTTATATTCACTTTAAATTAAATTAGTTTACATTGCATTTGAACTTTATTATTAGTACTTAATTAAATGATAAAATATTTTTATTAAATATTCATATTTTTAGATTTAATTGTATTTAATTATTTATACAGTCTTAAAATTTAATTGTGCAGTCATTTTTAAAGTAGGTTATCGTTTTTAGACATTTTAAAAGTTATTTAAAACGTTAAAAAAAATTTAACTTTCTGCGATTGAAACAAAAACGCAGAATTGTCTTTTGTTTTTTTAGACAAAAAAAATCATATTTTTTTGTTCCAAAAATATATTAAAACTAAGAAAGAATTGAAAAATAGATCGTTTTTTTTCTTCTTCCATGTAAAATTTATAGACATTCATATAAATACTTAGAATTTGGTGTTATTTACATGTATGCAGTGATTGCCTCTTTTCAGGCTGATAATATTCTGTGTTTTTTCTTTCATTTGGTTTTCACAGTCAACAATGACTGAGAACAACAGCTGATAATTTTGGTACGCGATGTTTACATCTACATCATTGACACATACACATCGCACCTCGACAAGAAGAGTGGCACAACTAAAAAAAACACTTTTTGGGGGGAAAACGAGTTTAAAGTTGCATTTCTTTTGTTCTCTATCTTAATCTATAGTAGGAGAGCCAAATAAACCGATATTGTGAATAGTTAGAACTAGGAATGGGCCATTCAAATCCTCGAATCCCGCGAATCTTAAAAAAATATTCGAGATTCGAAAACTCGAATCTTCACGCTTTTTTCGTCTTTCGAATCTTTCGAATCCTAACCTACAAAAAACTGTTAAAAACCTTATTAAAATCAGTTTTAACTCCATTGACGTCCAATAGAAGCGTTCACTAACAAAAAAACCCGGCAATTGTTGCAACCCGGATCACCACTATCACTTTGTGGTGACCCTGAGTGCCACACTGTGTTTTTTGTTTTTATTATTAATAATTTAATATTTAATATTATTTCATTTATTTGTATCTTCTTAATGAATAATATAGGACGGATGCGAGAGATTCGAGAACCTTTTAGGATTCGGATTCAGACTCCAGAACCTTTTAAGGATTTGGATTCAGATTCGAGAAAATTTAGGATTCGTCCCACCTCTAGATAAAACGGTTTTTGCACTTGAAAAGCTCAGCAAAGTAAGCTATGGATCTTCTCTTAACTTTACACTCATTTTCCACCCCAAAAAAAGTGTTTTTTTTAGTTGTGCCATTCATCTTTCCGAGGTGCGACGTCATATGAATGTATTTCTTTCAAGTCAACACTCTCCCACTGCCCTTTTCTTACAACAATTGAACCCATAACAATAACATAAATCCCACTATCAACTTTTATCTCATCAACAGTTTATTTCATTTTAGATTATTTTTCTTTCCTCAGATTAGCAAAAAAATATACAAAAAATATTTTTCTTTGGAAAAAAAAAATTGATAAATATAAAAAAAACTACGTTTTTCGGGTACAAGCTTTTATTTTGTACTAAAGACGTGTTTTGTTGTTTTTATTTTTGGGGCTACAAGAGTGTAATTTGTTTTATTTTGTTGAAAAGTACATTATTTAAAGAAACCATTACCGACAGACATTTCTTGTCAGAATATTGTCAAGAATTATTCAAAAATTACCAAAACGGTTTTTAAAATTTAAAATAAGTCATTAATATAATTTAAAAAAAATTAAAAATCAGTTGACTTCATTTTTTAAGGTTAGGATTCGAAAGATTCGAAAAAGACGAAAAAAGCGTGAAGATTAGAGTTTTCGAATATTTTTTTAAGATTCGCGGGATTCGAAGGTCTCATCCCTACATTTTAATATTATGTAAAAATCCTAAACTTCAAGGGTGGCTGAATAGTCCATGTGGTAACACGTCTCTGATCACCAACCTTGAGATCGGTAGTTTGATTCACTATTTAAAAATTTAGCAGTGGAGCCCCCCTCCTAGGGTGATTTATTTTTAATTTAAATTTAAGAAGAAGCTTACAAATGGTATTTTTTTTAAAATTTCTAATTAAAGATAAACCGCGTCCTAGAACGAGCTCCACTACTAGTTATTTCATATTTTAAGTTAGCTATAAATTGAGTTTCCTCAAATTGTTGAACAATAAATATTCTAATAGAGATGTCTCTGGCTACGAAGTGAAACACATTAATAACATACGTCTTTTAGTCTAAACCACAACCCTTGATTGGTTTTGTTCACTGATTTTATTACGTTTTCTTTTCCAAATCCTTATCTTTGAAGACGATTAAACTAAGGCAATTAATGATATCATCATCATCATCATCCAACACAGAACACAACCTCATTAGATAAATCTTATATTCCACTAAGTCACACTTGCGGAAAGCACGTGTAAACGTGCATTTACTTCTATTAAGTGTGTCCGTGCCAGTACTATTCGACTTTTCTCACCATTATTATATTTAATTTAGCAAAATATCTTCTTGTAGGCATTTTGTTAAATGCGTCATTGTATAATATGCCTAGGTAGGCCTCAATGTTTATAAGGACACACAAAGAAGAGATTACAACGTTAATTAGTTAAAAATTCAACTTAAGATTCTATATATACTTGTACCGCCATCTTGTTGTTTTGAGCAGACGACAATGAGACAAAAGAGTATTACTATTATATGTTATTAAATTGCAAGAAATGTCTCACAATCGTTCAATGAAGATAAATTAAAGCGCAAAATGGAATAGAAAGTATTGTTCATTAAGTGATCGATTTATATAAGTTTTAAAACGGTCCTTCTATTTTTAAATAATGCTTAAAATCGTACATTTTTTAGCTCCGTGTTAAATCCCATAGGACCAAAAAAAAAACCGGTCCCACAAACGTTTGAAAAACTCTCGTTAAAAACGATTTAGAGCAATAACAAAATAATTAGCACGTGCATAAATGTATTGGCTGCACGCTGATTGCTTTTTATAAGCTTAGCTAGTGTAATTATTTTTCTATTCACTTTTATGTGACGCCATACCTGGACAAAAACCATTCAAAAACCATTTTTATACCAAAAACGACCGCAGCGCCTACAGTCCGAGAATTTCGTATTAAACACTGTCTTGTCTCTTAAAGGCACTGAAGGTGACTATAGAATCGAAACCATGTTTTCGGAAACAGCAAATGTCGCTTTACATAGCATTTATGGCGTCACGCATCGCGTGCAAACTGGAACATTTCTAGGAACATTTCAACTGACAAAACAGTTCCGTGTCACATACAATGCACGTGTATACGCACATTTCTACTTAAACAACAAACAAAAAAACACAATGAAAACTCACACATAAAAAACAAAAAAACAAAAAAAACAAAAAACAAAAATCACAAAACAAAAAACAACAAAATAAAACAAAAAAAAATAACTCATAAGAAGAAGAAGAAGAAGGAGACAACGAAAATAAAATGTACACACAGGATATTATGCAAACATGCCTGTTTTCTGTTTTTGACATTTTAAAACCATTACTTAAATGCCAAAGTGACAGAAGAAAGGGTTGGAATAGTTTAACACAAACATCAGCCTTAAACACATACACATTACATTGGAGTCTAAAAGACCTTGTTGTGGTCAGATTGACGTTCCATCAAAAACAAAATCAATTGAATAAAAAAAATACATTAAAAGAAGAGATACTTGAGAATCATTTTTTTTCGTCTTCCTTTCTTTTTATATTCATACTGTGTGTGATTGGTACCCAGTGGGAAAATGTCAAACAACTCATTTTACAACGAATATTTAAGATGGGATATAGAAATTTACCCTAAAGACATTTACCCTAGACACTTGCCCTTAAGCCATTTGCACAAAAAGGGACATTTGCCCTAAATCCACTTGTCCTAAATCGACTTGCCTTAAAAGGACGGTTGCCCTAAAACCATTTGCACTAAAGGAACATTTGCCCTAAAAACGTTTGTCATAAAGGGACAGTTTCCCTAAATCCACTTGCCTTAAAAGGACGGTTGCCCTAAAACCATTTGCACTAAAAGAACATTTGCCCTAAAAACGTTTGTCATAAAGGGACAGTTTCCCTAAATCCACTTGCCTAAAAAGGAACATTTGCCCTAAAACCATTTGCCATGAAGGGGCATTTGCTCTAAATCCACTTTCCTAAAAATCACGTTTGCTCTAAACCACTTGTCTTAAAAAGATGTTTGCCCTAAAGGAACATTTGCCCTGAAGACACATTTGCCCTAAATCCACTTACCTTAAAAGAAGATTTGCCCTAAATCCACTTGCATAAAAGAGACATTTACCCTAAATCCACTTGCCTTAAAGAGACATTTGCCCTAAATCCACTTGTCTTAAAGAGACATTTGCCCTAAATCCACTTGTCTTAAAGAGACATTTGCCCTAAATCCACTTGCCTTAAAGAGACATTCGCCCTAAATCCACTTGCCTTAAAGAGACATTCGCCCTAAATCCACTTGCCTGAAAGAGACATTTGCCCTAAATCCACTTGCCTTAAAGAGACATTTGCCCATAATCCACTTGCCTTAAAGAGACATTTGCCCATAATCCACTTGCCTTAAAATGACGTGTGCCCTAAAAACAATTGCTCTAAAGGAACATTTGCCCTAAAACCACTTGCCCTAAAAGAACATTTGCCCTAACCAGTAACATAAATTTATGTCATTTGGCGTTTTTTTGCTCGCCTGCGGCACACAGAAATTATTTAACACACTATACCAAAAGACACTAAGCTGTATGAAAAGAGTAAAGAAAAAAATGGTTTTAGGGCAAACATCCTTTTAGGGCAAATGTCCCTTTAGAGCAGATGGTTTTAGGGCAAGTGGGTTTAGGACAAATGGCTTTAGGGCAAGTGTCTCTATCCCAGTAAAATCATATGTCTCATTGTCGTCTGCTCAAAACAACAAAATGGAGGTTTATCTAGGCTCTTAATTTGATAAGACACTAAGACAAATCAGGACGAATGAGATTCCTACACGTTCGTAAAGCCCTTAAAAGTCTGTTTCATTTTTATTGGGCCACCTTGTACAGTATGCCCAACCCAAAAGTTCCAAACATGGTTGGCCCACTATTAAGAACAGAACTGAGAGTCCTAAGTAAACTTCAATGCAAAACAATGTCCTCATTTGCATAAACTACTATAAATGCATAAATTACTTACGCATTTCTGTCACATTTGTACAGTTAAAACCAATGGCAAAAATACTTTACAATCATCAATCTTTATTATGAGAACTCGAGTTTTTTTTTGGCCATCGCGATTTAGAAAAGTTGGATTAAATAAAGAAGATATTTTCAAACCAACTTTCCCTTTTGATTCATAATTTATATCCAAAATTGTCAATTACAATTGGATCAATAAAGGATTTTTTGACGTCACTCTACTACATGTCTCTCGAGTGATGGTTAGGACTATTTCTGTACACCATTCATCCATTTTGCCTAATCATTTCTAAAGTTTTTTTTTATTTTAATCAAGAACAATTTATAGAGAGGTAGCTCAATTATGAGCAGCTAGCTACCTATGAAGCATGCCATGCTAGTGCTGAGTATGGACAATAGATGGCGCCACCTCTACTTAGAGCTAAATTTGTTTTCAAGCGTTTGAAAGCCTAGATACACGTCCATCCTGTTGTTTTGAGCAGACGACAGTGAGGCATATGAGTGTTAGTAAAATTTCAAGATATAGTTTCACACTCGTTTAATGAAGCTACCATAAAGTGCAACATGTAATATAAAGTACTAGTGGGGTAACTCGTCATAAATGACAGGAGCAAAATTCACAGGTAATTGTGCGCATGAGCGTCGTTTTTTCCTTTTTTTACTCCTTTCATTTCAATTTCAGTCACCTCCTCCCACTTTTCCCCCTCCACGTTTCTCCCTCTTCACCCCCTCCCTTCTACACTTTCCAACCTTTTCCCCTTTCCAATTTAATATCATGCGGTTCTTGGATGGGATGGGTGCAACATATAGTTGACCTTGAGAAAAGCTGTTCATTTCTTCATTTATTTAAATTTATATAAATTCCGTTTATATAAATTTTGTTACACACACACAGATCTGGGATATTATATATATATAATTATATATATAATTGTTCCTTAAGTGATCACTTTATATAAATTTTGAAAAGGTCCTTCTATTTGTAACGTTTAAAATAGTACATTTTTTACCTCCATGTTAATTAAAAACCCATAAACCGAAAAAAAAACTTCCCACAAAAGTATGAAGAACTCTCGTTAAAAACAATTTAGAGCAACAACAACAAAATTAGCACGTGCATTAATGTATTGGCTTGTCACTGATTGCTTTTTATAAACTTAGGACGTGCAATTATTTTTCTATTAATTTTTATGTGATTTCATACCTATCCAAAAACCGATGACGTAAATATACACTACTGATTAGGGCAAATGTCCTTTTAGGGCAAATGTCCCTTTAGGGTAAATGGTTTTAGGGCAAATGTCCCTTTAGGGGAAATGGTTTTAGGGCAAATGGTTTTAGGGCAAATGGTTTTAGGGCAAATGGTTTTAGGGCAAATGTCTAACTATGTCAATAGGGCAAATGTCTCTTTAGGGCAAATGTCTAACTATGTCAATAGGGCAAATGTCTCTTTAGGGCAGATGGCTTTAGGGCAAGTGTCCATAGGTAGTTAAGCTACCTGTATGTACATGTAGATGACTTAATTTTGAGAACGCACCCGGACAACGCTGATCTCCCTTCCCTCACAGCCAACCCTCCATTTGTAAAGACTCTTTAAGAACGCTTTGTACACATACACGCAAACAGAAACACACACAAAAACTAGTCAAAATCGTAATGCACTTGGACATCACAGTGAAATATTTACGAAGCCAAAGATTCGAGTAAAGAACAAGTAATCAATGAAAGTGAAACGAATCATCATCATATGAAAAATTTAGTTACTTTATTTATATGTAAATAGCTTGCAAAGAAACAACCAGAACAAACATGTCAATGAAGAGAGACCTCATTTGAGGCCTTCATTAAGAACAAGAACTTCAACAAAATGTTGCACTGTCTAAAAGAAATATTAAAGGTGGAGCCACATTAATCAACGTTTTGTTATAACTTGTAGTGCAATGCCACTCACATTAATACTTGGAACATATTTGTTGGTGTAGAAAATAGTGTTACGTGTACACGGGAGAGTTTTTGTTCATGCATGTAGAGACAAGCGAATTTTCGTCCCTTTGTCGCTTGTATAGACAAGCGACTTTTTGTCCCTTTGTCGCTTGCAGACAAGCGACTTTTTGTCCCTTTGTCGCTTGTATAGACAAGCGACTTTTTGTCCCTTTGTTGCTTGCAGACAAGCGACTTTTTGTCCCTTTGTCGCTTGCGAACAAGCGACTTTTTGTCCCTTTGTCACTTGTGGACAAGCAACTTATTTGTCCCTTTGTCGCTTGCAGACAAGCGGCTTTTTGTCCCTTTGTCACTTGCGGACAAGCAACTTATTTGTCCCTTTGTCACTTGCAGACAAGCGGCTTTTTGTCCCTTTGTCACTTGCGGACAAGCAACTTATTTGTCCCTTTGTCGCTTGCAGACAAGCGGCTTTTTGTCCCTTTGTTGCTTGCAGACCAGCGGCTTTTTGTCCGTTTGTCGCTTGCAGACCAGCGGCTTTTTGTCCGTTTGTCGCTTGCAGACAAGCAACTTTTTGTCCAATTATCGCTTGCAGGCAAGGGACTAATTCCTTAAACTTTCTTTTTGAAGTTGTTTCCACCAGAGGGAGAGGGCGCAGAAGGTTTGGAGGGTGCATTTCGGGGTTGCAAAGGGGGTGCAGTGTTTTAAGCAGCAGGGGGCGCGACGAAACCTAGCTACAGCCACTGTTCCACCAAAGAGAAGAATAACTCTAGGGTTAACCACTCAGGTTTTTAAGTGACCCTTGTCCTCATTTCCGTCTTTCTCAAAACTCCAATCACATGACCCCCCCCCCCCCCCCCACACACACACACAAACAAGTTTCTCTCATCACCCTCTTCTAGAAACTTTTTTTTATATATCTATATAAAAACAACTTCACTCATTGAATGAATGAGGTAAAACTCACAAATTAAAAGTTAGTGAAATTTTAATGAAAACAATCTTCTTTCTCCAAATGTTGACCATTGAAAAAGGAGGAGGAAGAAGAAGAAAGAAAAAAATAACATGAAGACATTGAAGAGAGAAGAAAAACCTTCTTCTGTACATTTTATTTGATTGATTCAATTTCAAATCTCAAATGGAGAACTTCGTTATTTTTCAAGATCTTTTTTTTTTCTACTTTTTCTTCTTAAATTTGAAGTTTTTCTTTACAAAGAAACTTTCTTCCCCCCCCCCCCCCCCCTTCTTTTTTTCTTCTTCTTGTTGATATATAAAAAAATCTTCAGGTGGTTACTTAGCAGCAATCATTCAATTTTGAACTTTCTTCTGACTGACCAATAGAAAGAAACTAGAATTTACATTCTATTAGCTCATTTAGTCATGAGGTGCATTCGGAAACTAAAAAAACCTACTATCTATTAAGAGCCTAGATTACGCCTCCATCTTGTCGTTTTGAGCAGACGACAATGAGACATACGAGTGGTTACTAATATGGTGTTACTAAAATTTCAAAAAAAATAGTCACACAATCGTTCAATGAAGATACAGTAAAGCGCAAAATTGAACAGAAAGTATTGTTGTGCATGGTCGCTTTATATAAATTTTGAAAAGGTCCTTCTATTATATATATAAAATCCCAGGTCTATGTGTTTGTGTGTGTGTGTGTGGAGTAACAAAAACCATTGAAGCACGTCGGAATTTATAGAAATTTGAATAAATGAACCGTTTTTTTCTCAAGGTCAACTATATGTTGAACTCTTCCTTTGGAAAGTGTAGAAGGGGGGGGACAGAGAAAAGTGGGAGGGGGTGAGGGGAAAAGGTTGGAAAGTGTAGAAGGGGAGAGAGAAAAGTGGGAGGGGTGAGGGGAAAGTGTAGGGGGAGAGAGAAACGTGGAGGGGAAAAAGTGGAAGGGGGGAAACTGAAATTGAAATGAAAGGAGTAAAAAAGGAAAAAACGACGCGCATGCGCAAAATTGCCTGTGAATTTTGCTCCCGTCATTTATGACGGGTTACCCCACTAGTTTTTAAACTCCATGTTAAATCCCATAGAACCAAAAAACCGTCCAACAATAGCTTGAAGAACTCTCGTTAAAACAATTTAGAATAATAACAAACAAATTAGCACGTGCATTCATGTATAGGCTTCACGCTGATTGCTTTTTATAAGCTTAGCACGTGCAATTATTTTTCTATTAATTTTTATGTGACTTCATACCTCTGGACAAAAACCATTTTTAGACCAGAAACGATCGCAGCGTCTACATTCGGAGAAATTTTGAATTAAACACTGTAACTAGGCTCTTAAAAAAATCTTGATAATAATTTTTAGAGGTGGGACAAATCCTAAATTTTCTGGAATACGAATCGTAAAAGATTCTCGAATGAATCGAATCTCCAGAATCCTTCATATAAGAATCTCCTATATTATTCATTTAGAAAATGCAAATAATTAAAATAATATTATTAATAATTATAAAAATAAAAAAAAACAATAATAATAAAAAATAATAATAATAATAAAACAAGTGTGGCACTTAGGGTCAGGCCACAAGGTGATCTAGAGATCATTGGTGATCCGAATCTGACCACCGAAATTACAACCAATCGCAAGGGATTTTTTCGTTAGTGAACGCTTCTATTGGACGTCAATTGGAGTTAAAACTAATTTTACCAAAGTTTTTAACAAGTTTTCTTTTAAGGTTAGGATTCGAAAGATTCGAAAGACGAAAAAAGCGCGAAGATTCGAGTTTTCGAATCTCGAATATTTTTCAAGATTCGCGGAATTCGTATGTCCCATCTCTAATAATTTTTTTTCTAATAACCTTACTACGTGTATCAAGTTTATTTGCTTTCACTTATTTTTAATTAATAACTAATTTCAATATTAAACTTGACCGCAACAAAAACCGAAAAGTGCAAAAAAAAAATACATCATCATTAATGTAAAAGAAAATGCAATGCAAATTAGGATAAATTATTTGTAAAACTCTCTCTCTCTCTCTCTCTCTTTATCTCTAGCCTTCTCCCTCATTCTGACTATTAGGAAAATGACCACTTAACATGATTGAAACCGATAGGAGCAATATAGATATTCATTACCATGCACACTCGTTGGAGAGGAGGGTGTTTAACATTTGGCATAAATGGGCCAAACAGAGGCCTCATATTATAATGTATGGGAACAGCAAAAGTATCAGAATGGCGGTGAATTAAGTCGGGTTTACACCGAGTCGTGAATTGGGCGAGAGCACTACAGGTAGGCTAGCAGTAGTAATCACTACCTCATGTGAACATGTGGTCGTGGAAGTGTGCGGTCGTACACGACCTTGAAAAGTGGGGACGTGCTCCCTCCAATCTGCCAGAGTGACAACGACCGCTTCAGTCGTGAATTCGGCATTCATCAATAGTTCACAAACGACTTTCGCAGCTTCTCGTTCTGCCACTTGAGCAACTACTCTCGCGAGACAACATTTGGTGACGGCAATAGATGGCCGTTGGAGAACTCCGTGTGAACTGGAAATGTGGTCGCGTACTCCGGTGTTGAATAAGCAAGTAGTGTGACATTCGCATTACTGGGCGTGTTCTCACCCGATTCACGACTCCGTGTAAACCCGCCTTTAAAAGTGCAGATCTATTACAATACTTGCACATAATTAATAGCCTAGCTAGACACCTCCATCTTGTTGTTTTGACTAGACGACAATAATTATTTCATGGTGTTACTAAAATTTCAAGAAATAGTCACACAAACGTTCAATGAAGACACATTAAAACTCAAAATGCAATTTAAAGTATAGTTCATTAAGTAATCACTTTGTATCAAGTTTGAAAAGGTCCTTCTATTTTTAAATAATGCTTAAAATCGTACATTTTTTTAACTCCATGTTAAATCCCGTAAGACCTAAAACCCGTCCAACAAACGTTTGAAGAACTCTCGTTGAAAACGATTTAGAGCGATGACAAAACAATTAGCACGTGCATTAATGCATTGACTTCATGCTGATTCCTTTTATAAATTTTGATGAAAAAGTCCTTCTATTTTTAATAACGTTTAAAATCGTACGTTTTTTAAACTCCATGTTAAATCCCATAGACCAAAAAAAAATCAGTCCAACAAAAGTTTGACGAACTCACGTTAAAATTTCTATTCATTTTTTTATGTGACGTAAGTAATACCGGAACAAAACAGTTCAAAAACGATCGCAGCGCCTACATTCAGAGAGAAATTTTGAATTAAACACTGTATCTAGGCTCTTAATCTAGAATCTAAGAGTTCTATTGCAATTCTGACCTCTAAATAGTCCCATTGATTGAAAAATGCATAATTCTTTTTTTGGCCTTAATAATAAGACTATTATTGAGGTAATATATATTTGAAATGAAACTTTTTTATTGCTGTTTCAATATCTTCATTTCGATTTTTCCTCCATTGTAAAAAAAAAATGGCTAAAAACATAAAATTTCGGATTTCTAGATAATGAATTTTTTTTATTCCTTTTAGCCTGGGTCCTACATGCATAAAAAATGCAGAAAATAGAAAATCAGAACTGAGCTTTCTTTTCATTTCTGCTATAGGCTTGGTCTATACACTCTTTTGCTAAGCGGCAAAGCTGCCTGCGAAGCTTTAAAAATGACGTCAGAGCTTCAGGTTTTTGCCTTCGCCAGAGCCTGAAGCTTGCTTTGAAATTGTTCAACTTTTCAAAGCTTATTAGCAACTGAAAGCATCAGTCATGAAATGGATACAAAAATGTGGTGAACAAGTCACACCTTTTTTTCCAGAAGGGGAAATGTTCTATTGTTTTGTATATTTTTGTTTTATAAAAAGGTTAGAAAATATGGTAAACCTTGCAAGACTACAAGTTTGTATGAACTAGCTGAGCTTTGGGGAGCTAATTTCTAGGAGCTAATAAAGCTTGCACATCTTAGCAAGGGAGTATAAATCTACCCTTAGGCCTTGTTTCCATTGAGGTGAAAATTTGAACTTTTTGAAAATTTCAACTGGTGAAAAATAGAAGAAACATGGCTTCCACCTATATGATAGTGAATGGGCGGAGGCCAAATGTGTTCTATTTTTCACCAGTTGTAATTTTCAAAAAGTTCAAATTTTCACTCCAGTGGATATTACATATATCTTTCATAGAAAAGTATGCTGATTTTTTATTTCAATTTCTAATTTCTGTTGGTTTTTCAGCATGTGTGAGATTCTTCCATTAGTTCAAACATAGACAACAACGACCATTTTTGAGTTTGAAAAAAAAAAATAATAGTTGGAAGTGAAAATGATGAGCCACTTGGTGGCACGCATACCACACAATGATCATCAAACAGAGGTTACTTGAAACCACATTGTTATACATAGTCATTACATGCAAATGAACAAGATTGTTACTTGAGGAAAGTGCTTTTTCAGTTTTCACTAAAATTAACAACAACATACTGGCGTGTGTGTGTGTGTGTATCAGTGTCGCCATGCCACCCAACCACAAAACTCCACCCACTCTCGACACCGCACTTCACCCCACAACCTACATTTTATGATCTACACGTGTATCACCATTTTGAGATTTTGTCAAGAAGTCACCCTCAAGATAGAAGATCAGTCATTTTGAACAATTTCTAGAAAATGTGCAAAAACACCGATTTGATAGTAAATGTGAAAATTATTTGGCTATTTGTTATTTTAGGCATTCTGCACATTACATCAAATAACGAATAGCCAAATAATTTTCAAAATTACTATCAAATCAGTCAATTTACACAAATTCTAACATAAAAAATGTGCAAAAATACCGATTTAATAGTAAATGTGAAAATTATTTGGCTATTTGTTATTTTAGGCATTCTGCACATCGCCTAAACTAACGAATGGCCAAATAATTTTCACATTTAACTATCAAATTAGTCATTTTACAGAATTTCTAGAAAAATGTGCAAAAACACCGATATGATAGTAAATGTGAAAATTATTTGGCTATTTGTTATTTTAGGCATTCTACACATTGCCTAAAATAACAATAACAAATAGCCTAATAAATTTCACATCTAACTATCAAATCAGTCATTTTACAAAATTTCTAGAAAAATGTGCAAAATCACCGATTTCATTATAGAAAATGTGAAAATTATTTGGCTATATCTTATTTTAGGTAATGTGTAGAATGCCTACAATAACAAATAGCCAAATCATTTTCACATGTAACTATCAAATCAGTCATTTTACACAATTTCTCGAAAAATGTGCAAAACCACCAATATGATAGTAAATGTGAACATTATTTGTCTATTTGCTATTTCAGGCATTCTACACATTGCCTAACACGCTCATCTTTCACCTGTGCTAGTACAAGTACCGAATTTGCTATTTTGCACATTTTGCAGAATGACAAGATTGTTTTATTTGAAATAATAACCCAAAAAGCAACCACAATCATACCTTTTATCATAATTTTTTTTTGGTTAAAGGCTATATTGGAGTCATTAATAGTATTAATACGTTTTATAATTATAGGTAACAAAGTATGCAAATGAGAGACAAACAAATAGAACAGATACGTTGGTTATTAAACGTTTTACAAGCAACATTAAAAAAGTAAAAAAAAGTCTCTTGATTTGAAAAGACTAGTAAATAATTACCCTTGAGGGTATTTTCATGTTGCTATATCTTTAAATAATGAACTTTTATGGCAATTTCAAATTCATGGATTTTGGTTGTTCACCAAAATTTTCAACCAAAATCCATGAATATAATAAAAAGTAGTAGTGGTAGGACGAATTTCTAAATTTTCTCGAATCCGAATCCGAAAAGGTTCTCGAATCTCCGGAATCTCTCGAATCCGAATCCTAAAAAGTTCTGAAATCATTCGAATCTCTCGAATCCGAATACTAAAAGGTCCTCGAATTCCCGGATTCTCTCGAATCCGACTCCCAAAAAGTTCTGAAATCATTCCAATCTCTCGAATCCCAATCCTTTATATAAGAATCCTAAATTATTCATTAAGAAGATCCAAATAAATGAAATAATATTATATATTAAATTATTAATAATAAAAAAAAGTGTGGCACTCAGGGTCGCCACAAGGTGATATGGTGATCCGGATACCACGGAATTTGCAACAATCGCCGGGTTTTTTTTGTTAGTGAAAGCTTCTATTGGACGTCAATGGACTTCAAACTAATTTTACCAAAGTTTTTAACAGTTTTTTAGGTTAGGACTCGAAAAAAGCGCGAAGATTCGAGTTTTCGAATCTCGAATATTTTTCAAGAATCGCGGGATTCGAGGATTCAAATGGCCCATCCCTAATAAAAGTCGTCAGATAACGTTGAGAAACTGAAAATTTTGTCATCTTTAAAGACATCCTTTTTTTTTACGATGTTTTTTTTATGAATAGTTGATTTTTGAACTCTTCTTTTATTCTGCATTGCAGATGAGCAACACTAATGAGAAATTAATTGTCATAAGATAATCCTTGGGGGGGGGGGGCACTAGGCGTCGAATCATCGAATGCCTTCTTCCGACAACAGGCAATTAGAAATCGGGACGAACTTAAGTTGGCTCCGCCCTTTTTATGACGAACGCACCTTCTAATTAGTTGGTTATATAGTTTGACGTCACATGCTCCGCCCTTTTCAACCTCGACCCACACAACAAACCAATTAGAAGTTGCCGTTCGTCATAAAAAGAACGGAGCCAACTGAAGTTCGTCCCGATTTCTAATTGCCTGTCTTCCAACACTGGTCGAATGATAGTTCGATACACAGCGAGTGTGGCCATGAGACAGACGTCAACAGTCGGATGCCGAGCGTCCAACGTTCGCATTGGAAGATATTGGCAGACATTAGGACAGTTATCGGCTGCCATAGCAACCATAGGACCATTGCAGTTTCTAAAATGAAAGATTTACCTTTACCAGAAAATAAGGAGAACAACAGAAGGGAAACTGAGCAATTAACTTGTGACAGAATTTTTCTGCGTCTGTGCGGCGCTGCCGCGGGACAAACAGAAGTTGGCTCCGCCCTTTTTATGACGACTGGCAACTTCTAATTAGTTTGTTGGGTGGTTCGACGTTGAAAAGGGTGGAACATGTGACGTCAGACTACATAACCAACCAATTAGAAATTGCGTTCGTAATAAAAATAGCGGAGCCAACTTCTGTTTGTCCCGATTTCTAATTGCCTGTCATGTAACCTGGTTAAGGATAGTTTCCGAGAATATTCGTGAAGAAAGGGGAGTGAAAACCTTTAGCAAAATGCGACATAGAACTATAATTGATCTCTGCCTCATTACCGGCAAGTGTGCCCAGCATTAAAAATATCGTTTGCCCCGCCCTTTTATGACATCAGACCAAGTAACAAACCAATTATAAATTGATGGCGCTCATAAAAGAGCGGGGCACACTTGCCCGTCTGCTTTCTTCATTCATTGAAAAACATACTAAGGTATTTTACCTACAGGCAAGTGTGTCCAGCAGTAACATTTTGTTGGCACCATCCTTTTATGGGCGTCAGACCAAATATCAACCAATTAAAAATTGAAAAAGGACGGGGTATGTGACGTCAGACCAAGTAACAACCCAATTAGAAATTGATGACGCTCATAAAAGGGCGGGGCCAACAAAATTGTACTGCTGGGCACACTCGCCTGTGTACCCCCCTCCCCTATAAAAGAAAACCAGAACAAACAATGTTGCCAACACCAACAACACAACTCAGTAAGAAAACTCAATATAAAATTCACATGTTAAATCCAAGTCTTTAAGAAAAGACTTACGACAAATTGAAACATATTTCATTTGTTTTCTTTTTGCATATAAAATCATAAGACAAATATAAATTCTGTACAAAGTAAAAACATTATCATAATAAAATATACAAATGAAAAACAATATTTGTCCTTAAAATATTTTATATGTGATTCTAATAAAAACGAGACGAGTTTTTTACTCTTAGATTCAGTTATCTTATTAAAAAAAACAATTCAATTTTATATGCAAATATTATTCTAAAACCCATTAATATTTACATTAAACTACTTTTAAATATAGAAAAAAAATGACATCTGGGTCTCATAAAATGAATCTAGGGGAAAATCGGACAACGTTACAGAAAAAATAAGACGTGAACGTTCACAACACTGTCATAAAAAAACACATTTTCAATACAAAAATACGCGCCACTCGTTAGCCACGCCATTAAAAAAAGAAACCTCAAATGATGAATGTGACGTCATTTTGCCTTGCAATAAGTAAACCAATCACAAACAAAAACATTTCCTTAATAAATCGGAACAAAAACTAAAACTACCCAATGAACACAAAGGTTTATACCTCTCGTGTAAAATATTGCCATACCCACACATAAAACCAATCAAATGACTAACTATTACGTCAGTCTTCAATGCGAACCAATCAAAAGAGAGAGTCGAAACTCTCTTTAAGAGCGTTATGGCAACTTACTGTATCGGTGATCTTCGATAACCCATTTCTACGCACAATAACAATGATTATATTAAGTTAATGAGAAAAATTTAACGCGTTAAAGTTTGTCTTAAGTCTTTTAAATGGCTAGAACTTTACATAACACAAATATAAACAAGACGTTAAACTTAAATGAGACGTCTTTTCAGTCAGCGGTTTCAGAAAACAGCTGCTCATATCGCCGTTGGATAACTTCTTTAGTCAACGCAGTTAGTCACGTAAAAACACTTTTAACACTAATTTTCGTCGCTTTTTTAACGTTCTACAGTCTCAGAACATTCTTAAGTAAGTAAATTTACATGTTTGCGTTGAAATTCATACGTTAAATGTACTTAAAAGTTGAAAAAGGTGAAGATTCTGACGAAAAAAAAAGCGAAGTCCAGCGATGGCGCCAAATAATCAATATGGAATCAGAATATTTTTAGATGATCCAAAGAATAGTAAAGATCACATGAAGTGATTTAATTGAGGGTAACGGGTGTACAAGAATGGCGTTTTCTTGTATAGTTTTGTGTAGACATTGTACCATTTTTGTTTACCCTTTCATTCATAGCTAAATGTGCGTGATGCTTCAATATGTAATTATTTAGGAGATGGTTCGCGCTTTTTTGGTCTTATTCCTGATTAAAGCGACATCAAGCGAGTAAATGCACAAACGTAATATCCATACAAATATTCGCGCCAACGCGGTTGTATTGTTTGTAAACTTCAAGTGAAACTATGCATTGTAAACGTTCGTAATGTCGTACAAACCTTTACTGAGCTTACGGGTGTGTTCTGAATAACACATTCCTGAGGAAGGGATCTTCATGAGGGGGGTGGGGGGGGGGGAAGAAAGGAAGAATTAATGGCGGGAAATTATTTTTAATGAGGAAATTAAGATATTTCAATTTCGATTGATAATTGTATTTTATATTACAGATATAACTGGCATTGGTATTTTGGATTTATTTTGGCCCGTTATTTATGGAGTTTCAATGACGTCATTTACATGGATTATTACGTTTTTGGATAGCTTTCAACCAGGAGTCAATCCTCCCATGCCATTATCGCCATTAAAAATGAGGTTAAATTAATAGTTAAAATAACAACAACAAAATAAAATTACTTGAAAAGCAAAAATTAAGAGAAACTAGAAAGTGTTTTCGAAGCTCGAAGAGTAGCTCCCTCACTCACTTAAGGCTATTTACTTGTTAATATTATATATATATTTTATATATATAATATCCCAGGTCTGTGTGTGTGTGTTTGTGTGTGGAGTAACAAAACCATTGAAGCAAGTCGGAATTTATATAAATTTGAATAAATGAACCTTTTTTTTTCTCAAGGTCAACTATATGTTGAACTCTACCTTTGGAAAGTGTAGAAGGGGGGAGAGAGAGAAAAGTGGGAGGGGTGAGGGGAAAAGGTTGGAAAGTGTAGAAGGGGAGAGAGAGAAAAGTGGGAGGGGGTGACTGAAATTGAAATGAAAGGCGTAAAAAAAGGAAAAAACGACGTGCATGCGCACAATTGCCTGTGAATTTTGCTCCCGTCATTTATGACGGGTTACCCCACTAGTATTAATATAAAAGATATAGACGTAAATTTTTAAAAAAATGTCGTCTGCTTAAAGTTGGATCATTTTCAAACTCACATACAAAAGCTTATTTTGAAAGATATCCACATGAAAGACATGGACGAATCCAAATCAGAACCCGAATCTCTGCAATCCTTTATATAAGAATCCTATATTATTCATTAAGAAGATACAAAAATAAATGAAACAATATTAAATATTAAATTATTAATAATAAAAAAAACAAGTGTGGCACTCAGGGTCGTCACAAGGTGATATTGGTGATCCGGTTACCACCGAAACTGCAACACTCGCCGGTTTTTGTTGTTAGTCAACGCTTCTATTGGACGTCAATAAAGTTAAAACTAATTTTACCAAAGTTTTTAACAGTTTATTTTTAAGGTTAAGGTTTGAAAGACATTAAAAAAGCGTGAAGATTCGAGTTTTCGAATCTCGAATATTTTTCAAGATTCGAATGTCCAGTGACCCGTCGATAAAAAAAATACCCTCTTAATTGTTTGAGCTACCCTTCTAGTTTCTAAAACACTTCTACTCCACAGGGGAGTAACTTTTTTTTACCGTTCTCAACGTATGGCTCCCGTAGTCACTTTTGACCAAGGTCAGCCCACTTTCGGCCACGGCTGGTCAGAAGTGGGCCCGGGGTTGCCGACCACTCTGCTGGGTCCTAACCGACCGGGATCGGTCGACGCTTTTTTGACCGTAAACAAGATCAAGCAACATTTTTTTTTTTTTTCTTAAAAAACACTGGTTAAATGATAGATGCCTGGTTACAATCCATTGTCAACACGAGTTCTAACCTCTAACCAGTGTTTTTCATTGAAAAAAAAAATCATAATTGCTGATTGATGTAACAGTTCACAATTGGCTATGCGGCCACAAATTGAGAAACACTTTTTGAATTTTTATGCTATATATATATATCAAGAGCCCTAATAATTATTTTAATCATGCTTATATTTGTGTAGAAAAAATTCCAATGGTGCAATTCACGTGTCATACATGTTGGCAATCGCGAACGGTGTGCTCGTATTTGTCTACGCCACGTGGTGGCAATAAAAGGAACCTTACTAAGAAGCAGCTTCAAATATCTATAGGAATTATTTTTTTTTATGAATATTACTATTTATTTTTTTTTGTCTTTATTTTGTATCGTTGTAGTTGAATAAAAATAAAATTGCTTTAAAAATTTCATTATTTTTTAGAATGTTTTTTTCACTCACGTCTAGAGCGGGTTCTCTGTTCGGCAAATATTCGAGAACCAACCCTTCGATGTAGCGCCTCAAGAGCGAACTTTGTACTGGTTCGCGAGCTCCCGTCTAAACCAGGTTCTGTTTCTCTCTGCAAACTGTTCTAGAATGGTTCGCGAGCTTGGTCTGTACGCGGCTTAAGGTTCCAGGTTCACTTACCCCAAAGGTCGACAAAGCTCCGTGGTTTACTAAGTTCAAGCGTTCCAATACGGAAAGTACTGGTGGCCACGCCCAGTGGCCAACTGTGAATAATTATATAGAAGATGCTCATCTATAAAAAATATAATAATTCAAATTAATGACTTGTCATTTATAATTTACGAGCTGTTTTACGGTCATAAAGAAAGTTAACAAAAGGAAAGAACATGTTACCAGAGGTGTCAAAACATCCCCCCCCCCGGTAATAATTGATGGATTAGGAAGGGTTACGAACTCCAAATGAAGGAAATTCCTTAAGAAAATGAAATATATTTTTTTAATAGAAATTGCTTTCAGCAAATTAAATCAACTCTATCAAGTGTTATGATAATTATCGAGAAACTCTTTTTATACAAATTGTGCAACACATTTTTTTTACACGAAAACTTTATAATATTAATAATAACTATACATGTAATTGAAGAAATTCTTTGTTTTTGTTCTATATATATTTTTTTCTTATATATTCGTTAAAATTTAATGTTACGAACAATTCAAAAAGTTGCGTATTCGGCAATTAATTAATAATAAAAAAAAGACTATAGAAATTTTTAAAACTTTTCCAAAATTGAAATTATTTGAACACATTAAGATATTGAGCACAACTAAAAAATATTTCTATTTCAGGGTTATAAAAAAATTAAGAAAATTCTCAAGTCTTTTTTTTTTTTTTTTCTAAAAAAAAAAATTACTTTTTTTTTGCTCACTTTTAGAAACTTACAAAGCTGGTTTTTCTTTTCAATAATTTGAAAATTGAAAACCGAACTCGGAACATTTTTTAATAATAAGTTATCTCTATTGTAAATATGCGCTAAACAGAATAACAACAAGAAAATGAAACAAAAAACAAACAAACATGGTTTTTGTGATATTCGCTTTTATAAAAAAAAGGTCTAAAAAGTAAAAACAAAACAATATATAATTTGTTTTTGTCTTGTTGGTGTAGTGGTTAGTGTCTTAGGTTATCAGCCTGTGATAATGTTGGTCATGGGTTCAATCCCTTGCAGTGTGAATTATTTTCAAAGTATTTCAGAAGGTGGCAGTGGATAAACGAATTATGAAGTTAAATAAAAGCGGGTAATAAAAAAGTGTATAAGCTCTAGTGATCAAGTGCTAATCTGAAAATACGGAAACAAAAGGCATTTGTAGATCTTGTAATTCACCTAGTACACACACCTGATAATTTAAATGCATTTAAATAATAAATGTGTTCTACAGAGCCCTGTGAAGGGCAAACAAACAATATGTCAAATTCAATTTATTTTTGATTTAGGATTTTAATTTAAAATAATAAAGTCAATTTTTATTTTCTTTTTCATGTCCTTAACTGGATTCCGTGTAATTCACCTAAACACTTAATTTGAATTCATTTAACTCGTGTGTACAAGATATAAGACTTTGTAATTTCAATTTGGACAAGTCAAGTCGTTAGCAGCTATGTTTGAATTGATTTAATTGCATTTAATTTGAATACATGTAATACCTTGTACACACCTGAGTTAAATGAATTCAAATTAAATGTATTTAGGTGAATTATATGGAATCCAGTTAAGGACATGAACCAAATAAATTCACATTATAAATATTTTAAATTGAAATACTAAATCAATATTTTGTCAATAGTTTATATATTATTATTTAAGTATTAACTCAATATTTTCAGACTAGTGGGGTAACCCGTCATAAATGACGAAAGTAAAATTAACAGGCAATTGTGCGCATGAGCGTAGTTTTTTCCTTTTTCAATTTTCGTCACCCCCTCCCACTTTTCTCCCCCCCCCCTCTACACTTTTCAACCTTTTCCCCTCTCCAATTTAATATCATGGGGTTCTTGGATGGGAAGGGTGCAACATGTAGTTGATCTTAAGAAAAAAAAAAAAACAGTTCATTTATTCAAATTTATATAAATTCGGATGTGCTTCAATGGTTGTACAGCGTTATCCCAGAAAGAGAAAGATACATACATGTGGAAAGACACACAGAGACACTGACCTGGCAAAATATATATATAATTATTAACTGAATAAATTAAATTCGACATATTGTTTGTTTGCCCTTCACAGAGCTCTGTAGAACACATTATTTAAATGCATTTAAACTATCAGGTGAGTACACACACTTATTTCTTAAATTAACATAAATTAATTTATAAATGTAGAATGCATGTGTATAACGACGTGAATGTTGCATTATTTATTCAAAGTTGCATTAATGTAGAACATGTTCTATTTTTCTTAAATGATTGGTTACATTTTCTGCACGTTAATCTTCTGTGCATCTACTAGTGCTTTCTCAGGCGAAGCATCTTTCTTTATGCACCATATTATTGCAAGCGCTCTCTTGTAGCAACAATAATTTAACTATTAGAGCATGGTGGGCACAACATGGCATAATTGACATGACCGAATAAAACAGATTAGAAGTCGACATGTCGAGATTTAAAAAAAATCTCGCATGTCCTTTATAGGGCTCCGTAGAATGCGTTTGTCATTACAACTTTTTATAAGACAAAATGACACAAACTATAAGCTTTTTGGTTAACCGCTTCTGATGCTACAAGCATCAAATCAAGTTGACCTTGTAGCACACTAAATCTCGGATCTGAACGGAACGAAACCGAATATTTTGATAACAAGCATTTCAATGGAGCCCTGCCGACGTGGCATTTCCGATTCTATCCAAGCTAGTGTGCGGGGAGGATGAGGGGGCTCTATTGAAATGCATGTAATCAAAATATTCGATTCGTTCCATACCGATGTCGTGTGCTACAAGCTATACAGTGTGGCAACTACAAATGCTGAATGTCGACCCTAGTTTGCAGTTTAGCACTTGTCAAATAGCATTAGCTCTTATACAGCTTTTATAATATTGTTCATTTCGATTTCTAATTAAACCTTTTAATAAGAAATAAAAAACAACACTGTAAAAAAAACTTTCAAAATAAAACAAAGAAAAATTAAAAGCTGTGTGAAAAATATTTCCATCCATAACAACATTTGGACTAGAACTTTTACAAAGACTAGTAGTTCACGAGTGGCAATTCCGAAAGTTATGCTCGTAAAGCCTAGTAGACACTTGGATAAATAGTCGCACAACAACGTATGGGACTGTCTAGCGAGTGTCGCGATACAGTTGCGAGACTTTGTATCTAGACAGTATCTATATGTTACTGGCAACCTGCGGAATCAATCTGCAGATTGCCTAGACAATCTGCAAAACAACCAACCTGCTAGTGAATCTGCAAAATTCAATGCCTAAAATGTATTGAATTTTGAAGATTCACTAGCAGGTTGGTTGGTTTTGCAGATTGTCTGATTCCGCAGATTGACAGTAACATATACATTATCAGTGTTATACGTTATCACGCGTTCGCACTTCCCAGCTTCCAAATAACGTCATACTTGATATTGTAATATATTGTAACCTTCAATTGATTGCTAAACAAGGTGCGTGTTTGAGTGCTGGAGTGGCGAGTTCCTTACCTCGCAACACGTCCACAGCACGAAATGTTGCACAACACTGTATCAAGTTTTCCAATTCGGGTGGGAATATAAAAAACACGGGAATTTTGTCTCTCACAACAGTCTCAAGACTTCGGAACACTGTCTCTCGCAACAGTCTCAAGACTTCGGAACATTGTCTCTAGACAGTCTAGCGACTGTATCGCAACAGTCGCTAAACAAGTGTCGATCCAAGTGTTTAATAGGCTTAACACTAATCATGATCTACTTTAGTCATTAGGTCTAGATCAACTTGGTTACTAGTTACTGTAAAATGGTCACGAATGACCAGTCAGCACAGATACTACGAGGTAGCAGCTTATGAACTCCACAAATCATAACATTTTTCATGATGCAACAGCATCCTCTAGAAGCAAATTCCCTTGTTGAACAATCCTATTTACAAATGACCAGAAATAAGAGTCTGTTCATGCAAAAAATCTCTACTAATTTCTTAAGAGTGGTCACCCCTACCAATGTATACAGCTTTACACAGCGTACTAGCAGCCGGCCTGAGACAAGATTCCACTAAAGGCCTTGCTAGAGCTCAATGAAAAAAACTCTGAAAAAATATTTCAAAAACAGAAATTCCACAAAATGGAACTCAGAAAATAATTTGCAGCCTATAGCATAATGAAAACTCTGAAAACAAAAACAATTGTGTAAATCCCTATGTTGCTGACTGCACATGGTCGCCCTGACCATTGCAGTGTTGCATTTCCCTAAATTCCCTATTGTATTTCAGAGCTTTTTTTTATGAAACGACAGTTTATCATTTCTGAGTGTTTCATTGAGCTCTAGCAAAGCCTTAACTTTTTTGAATTATCTAATCAAAAGTCACTAGTCAGATGGTATCAAATTGTTTGTGAAACAGGCACCTGTCATTTTTTTCTAAACATAACTAGTACTGATACTAGTCAACGTCAGGGGCTTGTCGCTTTAAAGAGACCATTACCTCAAGAAATTTCTTGCCAAAACGTTGTCAAGAATTATTCAATGATTATCAAAACGATTTTTAAAATTTAAAATGTCACTTTTAAAATTTAAAATGTCACTGATATAATTTAAAAAATTAAATATCAGTTGACATCATATAAATGAACTTTATCAGATAGATGCGTCACCAAACACATAGTGGCAACAAAACCCCCCAAAGTATACTCTTCTGCAGTAATTCTGATGTGTTGTCACCTCACATTACTTTCATTTGAATGTGTTGAGTTGAATATGAATGGGGAATACCTGTATTTGATTAAGGAATTCTGGAAATGTGAGGTGACAACCTTTTCCACAAAAATGGGGGAAGACTTTCGTTTTTGGAAATTTTAAGTTTTTTTTTATGATTTTAAAGACTAATTTTTAATTTTAAAGACTAAAACAACCTTGAAAATATTTTGAAAATAAATTTCTGGAGGTAATACAAGTTAACTTGAACAGAACCAGTCAGGAATGACCTGATTTGTAGTACCCAGTAACCAAGTAGACCCCAGTAACCAAGTAGACTCAGAGCTTTTTAGTTAAAACACTACAAAAAATACATATTAAGCTTGTGGAAATTGTGTGGTCTTAAAAAAAAAAAAAGACCAGCACCAAATTTAAATCACAATAGCCGTCTGAAAGAAATTTTGAATCATCAAGATTTTAGCTATTGTGTGGAGGCTAATTCCGATTCCTTGAGCCCACCCCCCTTGAGCTGCCCATAAAACATTCAGATAAAATCATTTTTTTTTCTTCTTCTTATTCTTCAAAAAACATCATCAAGAAGAAATTCAAACTCTGATCGAAACTAGAATAGTAAATTAATAAGCTATAAGTCAATTTCAAAAAAGTGTTATGAAAGTTTAAAACAAATATTTAGCGAAATAGTTATTATATCGAATTGAATCGTAACAGATTTGGTGAAGTTGTTTTCCCGATTTTAACCAAACTCGAATATTACATTGTAAGGCATTGTTTCCATTGGGGTGAAAATTTCACCTGGTGCAAAATAGAATGTACGTGGGCCCCCGCCTATGATAATGAATAGGCGGAACCACGTGTGTTCTATTTTTTACCAGTTGACATTTTCACCCAAATGGAAACGAGGCCTAACTAATCACAATAATCAATTAGTAAAAAAATACTTTTGGACATCCGTAACCCTACTTGCCCTAGTACAGTGGTCTCAAACTCGTTTGTAACCGTGGGCCACTTAGGCCTTTACAGTTCGGCTCGCGGGCCAGACCTGATTTTCAAAGCGTGACACAAATTTTAGAGCTAGAAATCAGGTTTCTGGTTAAGTTGCAAGGGGAAGGATAAGCGAAAAAAAGTTTAGAATACTGTGAATTATTTTAAATTTAGTGTAATTTATTTTAAATACAGTGGAAATACATCTTTTGACCTGACACATGGGCTCTCTTTTTCATCAACCAAATGGTCAGTGTTTCGAGGGAAAACTTTGAGCAGTCACTACTTTTAACAATGAAACTAAATGAGAATCTGTGAGCCATTTCCTCTCCATGGTTTTCACAAGGTTCGTATCCTGGAGAAAAACTGTCCGCATGTATACGCCATTCCGAATACTGACAGAACCCGAGCAGTAAGATCAAAAATATTTGGATATTTGTCACGGCTGACAAACTGGTAGAATTCGCTGGGGTCGTTGTTGCAGTCTTCAAATTTTTGTTTCAATTTTTTTTAACAAAATTTTTCTGGAAGTGTCTGTGGGCCACTCAGGAGGTCGCTGAGGGCCACAAGTGGCCTAAGGGCCCCCAATTTGAGACCACTGCCCTAGTACCTGTTGAAAGGACCCTGCAAACTTATACATTTAAAGCTCGCGTCTCGATCTTTGGTTCAATTCTGCTGCGAACGAACTGTAGATATAAAAGTATGTATGCGCCTTAAGAGGGCTCCATAGAAAAATACTCGTGTAAACGAAAGGTAGATGGCGCCAACCTCCATAGGCGACACACTACACGTGACAAACTTACCCGGAATATATAAGTGAAGAGAGCACGTGTAGAAACAGTTTGATCTAAACAGGAAAGTAACTTCAGCACAATCATTTACTATTCTAGCTTCTGACATATCTAATTTCAACATTAAACTTACTATGAACTCCTAAGGTGGAATGGTCTTAGAAGCGACCGCGACTGCAGTGTTTCGTGACCATAGTCGCGTCCACACCCCACCGTGATTCCTGGCAGGTCGTTGTTGCGCTACTCATGGGTAAACTTGCCTGTTGTATTTCATTTTTGGACACGTAGACGCACAAACAAAACAACAACAATACTCAAAATTAAACTCTGCACAAAGAACCTTCTAACACAACGACTGCAACCAGACTGCTTGGAAAGCAGGTTGCTATCTTGTCGCCAGTCGCGGTCGCTTCAAAGGAACTGCTCAGATATAGAACACCTTTAACAAGCTTTTCTAAATTTGGATCCTGAAAAACAGAATAACTGTAGAGTTCAAGGGGTCTTCACAATTTCAAACCACCTTAAACTCGCTTTCATAATAACTACAGAACAGCCACAAGTTTTTGTGACATTTTGACGCAAAGTTAGCTCGACGAAAACTGTTAAAAAGAATGAAAATACTGTTAGCTTTTTTGTTAGTTGTTTTCATTAAGAGCATTATGTCATCAATTGGCAGTTTCAATATTGGAATCATTTGAAGAATTAAGCATAATACATTATATCACAATGGTTAAATCTTCTTTTAGCAAGCTTTCGAGAACCAGAGGATCGTATTTTCTAAACAACCGTTTAGTCAAAGGCAGAGCTAAACTCATCTACATTTATAAGAAACTTCCTATCATTAAGAATATAGTCGACCATTAACAAATGCTTAGTCAAGGCTAGTGCTAAACTCATACTTTATATTTATATTATCGTGTTCTAATTGATTTTTAAGTCAAAGCCAGTTTTTAAAGCCATCAATCAACTTTTACGTGAAACTTCCTGTGAAAAGTTTTGACTTGGCAAAAATGACAGGTCATATACTTAATGAATGCTTAGTGTGACATCTGCGACTGGGCCTCTCCGGGGTGTCAGTAGCCCCTCCCTCCCCCTAGAGAAAACAAAAGGGGTTCGAGATGAGCTCAAGAGCAACAAAAGCATTGAGAGCAATCTTTTTGAGTTGTTCTTTTAATCTTATAAAAAGTGGACTGAGAAACAATCCAACAGTTTTCAGAAACAAAAAAAAGAACAGCAACAATTAAGAAACCGGAGATTCCAAGAATCTCTACGGTTCCTTCAGACAGGAATTTAGGACGAAGTCCCCAGTATCAGTGGCTCCTAAAGCGTATTCAAGTTTCCTGGATTAGGACTAGTCGAGCTCAACTTGACAGCATTAGGAGGGCCGCGAATAGCCCCTGCCAAAGAACAGTCAGACTTCTAGAAGTTGGACCACACTGCTCACATTAATCAAAGGTAGAGCTAAACTCATCAACTTCTGCGTGCAACGTTCTACTGAAAGTTGATGAGTTTAGCAATAGCTTTGACTATCAAAGTGGAATAGTTTAGCTGTACCTCCGACTAAGAATATGACCTAATGATTGCTCAGGCAAAGCTCGTCACCTTTTAGTACAAAGTTATGTGAAAAATTAGCTGAGTTTAGCTTTACTTTTGACTAAGAAGTCATTAAAAAAAATTGACCACGAAAGGGCTCACAAATGAAGCAAAAAAAATAATCTAAAAATCACATTAGAATTAAATATAAAAAAAAACTTTCGTAGTAAAAAAAAACATGGCTACAATAACATTCAAGAGAGCAACTGCTATTTCAACAACAAAAAAAAAGTTAATTTTGGTCTTGCTTCTCGAAGAGAGTAGCAAACGAAGATATATTATTTACAAGTTTTACGTAACGAGCAGTAAATACGTTGTTTTCTTTTCTTTTAAAGAACGAGTAACGAAAACCTCCTTTTACCTTAAAGACGAAAACCACGGAATCGCAAACAACCAAAGACAGCTTCGCTACGTCTTTTTTAAATCGACGTAAATGTGTCCTCTCGTAAGAGTCGGCTTTTTTTTATCTCACAACTTTTTGGGTTAATTATAGTCAAGGCAAGTGGCTCATTGTCGTATTTGTGCTTTCGGAAGGATTCAGCGTACTCGTCTCGGTTCGATTGGAGCGTGTCGTGTACATTCCTCCTCCCGAAGGACTCGCTTTACGTTGAATCGACTGGATGTAACTCTTTAAAAACACAAATAACTTTAGTTACGAACAACGATGATGTCCCCAATTTACAGCCAAAAAACGTTCCATGTTGCACAAACGTTTTTTTTAGTTCATTTTTATACAGAAGAAATTAAGCTGTCGTAAATGAAACGTGCATTTTCACAAAACGTTGTATATGCCAAGAATTAAATTTGTCCGGAGATAGAACAAAAAACAAATTTTCTACTAAACCAATTACATTAAAGGCAATACAATTTTGTAATAAAATTTACAGGAAGCTAAAAAAAATGAAAAAATGTATTAAAAATTTTGTTTAAAAAAAACTTAAACTTCAGTTCCATAGGCTGACAATCTGTCACTACAGTGACACTTTTGGCATTTACAACGTCATTATAGTCCATAAGTGACTGGCCAAGTTACCACTCGTATTGCTATTGGCTGTTACAACGTTATGACTTGCACAACAACTTCTCCTTCAGTTTTATACCACTAGGAACAGCACTTTTGTGAAAAGAAAATTCCCCTGCATAAAGCATGGCGTTTACAACCAATTGTTGATCAATTTATTTCACACTAAGGCCTTGTTTCCACTGGGGTGAAAATTTGAACTTTTTGAAAATTTCAACTGGCGAAAAAATGAACAAACGTGGCCCTTTGCCTATGATTGTAAATGGGAGGGGGCCACGTGTGTTTCATTATTCACAAGTTGAAATTTTCAAAAAGTTCAAACTTTCACCCCAGTGGAAGCATTTACAACGTTTTGGAAATGCAGACCTTTATCAGAGTGAGAGTGGGGGGGGGGGGGGTAAGCAAGCATAGTTGAAAAGACACATGAAAATAGGCTGCATTGGGCTTGGACATGTAATTAGGATCGTGCAGGATGAGCTGCTGAAACACGTGATGAGTTTATACAGGGTGCCCCAAATGAAACATATGTTTTCAAATAATAAAAACTCAGCTGATTTTTAATATGAATATTTCCAATGCAGTTGTTGTTGAACATTTTTTAATTATGTCGGAAAAATAATGTCCGTCATTTTGTCCTCCCACTTCAGTGATATCCCTTGGCCGACTCGCTCCCTTGACCTGTCCGCATGTGAATATTTTTTGTGGGTACACCAATCTACATAAACAAACCACGCAACATCCAGGAGCTGAAAAAGTCCCTTCGCCAGGAAATCGCTACTGTGTGTGTGTGCGGGAAGGGCGGGGGGGGGGGGAGAAATATTGGGAAGCGCAATGCAGAATTTTAAGGATAGGTGGCAAAAATGCATATGGAAAAAAAGGGCGACACAAGTCGACTAAAACTACATTGTAAAAGCATTCTTTTTTTCGTAATTAAAAATGTTCATATTGAAAATCTACTGAGCACCTGGGGTTAAAAGGCGTAAAGATGAAGGCTGAAACAAAACCATAAAAAGAAAAAGCGAGATAATAAGTAAAAGTACACCTACTTGGCTAACTACGTCTCCATGAGCCGTCCGTACCTGGTAAAGGTACCGATAACGTCTCTGTTTTTGGCTTTCTCTCAATTCTCGGCTGTGTATCCGTTGCATGCTCACGTGTTGCGTCTTCTTTCTTCTCGGAACCACTTTAACAATTAAAATACGAAATAAAACAAGTAAAGAATTAACTTTCATAAAACGTCCTAATATCTTTTAAAATGAACTTTCAAAAAAAGCCATACAAAGTTTATTTTAAAAGATACCAGTGTAACACCCTGTATTTCTCCTTCCCCTAAAAACCATAGCCTTGGGGTCCCTTGTACCCCAAGTGCCTCATTTCCGCCCCTTCCCTCTACCTTGGAGACCATCAAAGTACCAATCACATTGTGGTTCCGGAATCGGCAGCTGGATACCAATCAAGGCACGGTCCCTTGTGCATGGGTGCACCTGTGTAGTTGCACACAGGCCCAAGGCATAAAGTTCCGTGCCTTTACTGATTCCGGGTCCATTCTCTGATATCAAATTTGTGTGGCTGAAACCAACCACTTGAGTCGCCTTTGTACGAATACTTTTTGCAGTCAATTCGACAATATGGCCATTTCACAACCACTGGCAGTCGACTCGAGCAACCGGTTCTGGCCACAACCAAACTACTTTTTGTAGTCCATTTCGACCACAAGAAGTCGCTAGTCTGCAAACGCCCCTTCTTATGCCTGGTCCACATCAAACTTGACAAAAGTGCAACATTGTTTGAGACAAAAACAACAAAAACGCCACACAAAGCAAGAGTTTTAAAACAAAACAAAAAACTGAAACCAACTGTCAGCAGTATTCAAGACAAAACTACAACAAATTTGTGACAATACAAATAAATTTGGTTTTTGTTTTTCTATAGCTGCCCTACGTAAACTACGCAACTGTTCTGTTGTTTTACTAACTGTCCACAACTGCAAGACAAGAGTTGACAAAATGTTGCGTAGTAACGAGACAAAACACAAACATTTTGATATTTACTAGGGATGGGCCATTCGAATCCTTGAATACAGCGAATCTTGAAAAATATTGAAGATTCGAAAACTCGAATCTTCACGCTTTTTTCGTCTTTCGAATCCTAACCTTAAAAAAACTGTTAAAAACTTTGGTTAAAATTAGTTTAAACTCCTTTGACGTCCAATAGAAACGTTCACTAACAAAAAAAAGGCGATTTTTGCAATTTCAGTGGTAACCGGATCACCAATGGATCACCTTGTGCCGACCCTGAGTGCCACACTGTTTTTTTATTATTAATAATTTAATATTTAATATTATTTCATTTATTTGTATCTTCTTAATGAATAATATATACGATTCTTTTATGATGGATTCGAGAGATTTGAGAACCTTTCAGGATTTGGATTCGAGAAAATTTAGGATTTGTCCCACCTCTAATATTTACCTACTTCCGGCAGGACATGGAATAGTTTGTGAAACTGCAGACAAAACAAAAACAAAACACTAAAGTAACAAAAATCGTATTAGAATCGTCGCTACTTTGTCTCGAAACACTGATTGTTTCGATTTGTTTGTGTTTTGTCAGCTTGATGTGAACTCAGCCTAATACACTTTTGTCTCAGCATTCATTGACCAAAAAAAAGCCTCTAAAATTGTTCCACCCTTACATTCTTGATGATAAATTCCAGTTCCCGTAACTCTAAACTGAACGATGGATCCGAAAACGACGATCGACGGCCAAACGGCCAACACGAACCAACTGAACCAGCACGGTTCGGTCGGAGTGGGACTCACTTTGACCTTATCCCAGATCCAGTTCGTCATAATAAACTTATCGACAAAATAGTCTAACCCGGAAGCCATAATGGCTCCACCGTATATACTGGTACCGATAACGGTCAACCCTTTCTGCCAGTGTAACGTTAGAACGGCAAACAAAAGTCCGCAACCGATCAGAACGGCGACCGTTATCCACACAGTGGACATATGACCGTAGAAGTCGAGAACTACGATGACCACGACACCGATCAAGAGACCGGTATGAAAACCAGTCATAAATAGACCGACGTATTGAACCAACATCGTTATGAGTCCGAACAAAACGCCGGCACCGACTGCCGCAGCCACGTTACCGAGCTGAGTCAAAAGATTCTCTTCCAGACAGATGAGATAAACGACGATCGATCCGAAAATGAAGCCCGTTACGAACATTATCGCCTTGAAACAACGATAACCTAACAACAACAACAAAAAAAAAACATTTAACACGAAATTTAAAAAGACTGAGATCGTTTTTTTTTTCGCTTTAAAAAAATTTCGTGTTAAAGTGGTTTTAAAATGTAAACCTATAATTATTCCATCTTTCAGATGCAAAATGAAGAAAAACTGGAATGTGTTTTAGAAACTAGAAGAGTATGTTAATCACTTATGGGTATTTTCATATCGATATCTTTCAAAATAAGCATTTTATGCGAGTTTGAAAATGGTAAAACTTTTAACAAAATTTAAATAACATCGGAATTTATAGAAATTTGAATAAATGAACCGCTTTTTTTCTCAAGGTCAACTATATGTTGCACACTCCCCCCCATCCAAGAACCCCATGATATTAAATTGGAGAGGGGAAAAGGTTAGAAAGTGTAGAGGGGGAGAGAGAAACGTGGAGGGGAAAAAGTGGGAGGGGTGACTGGAATTGAAATGAAAGGAGTAAAAAAAAGAAAAAACGACGCACATGCGCACACCAGAGAAAATGAAAAACTCATTTTCTCTTTCAAATATACAAAGGGGAGGGGGATATAATAGTAGCAAAATTAAACTACAGTTTATCACAGGCAATTGTGCCCAGCATTAGAATTTCTTTTGCTCCGCCCTTTTATGAACGTCATCAATTTCGAATTGGTTTGTTACTTGGTCTGACGTCATAAAAGGGCGGAGGAAAAGAAATTCTAATGCTGGGCACAATTGCCTGTGAATTTCGCTCCCGTCATTTATGACGGGTTACCCCACTATTAACTTAATCTTTGTCTACAAAAGGTTTATTTTGAAAGATATCATATCTTTCAAAAGAAAACTTAATAATTTAGAAAACTGCCATAGAAAGCTTATTTTGAAAGATATCAACGTGGAAATACCATTATTGATTGAGCTACCTTTTCTAGTTTCTAAAACACTTTCTAGTTTCTCTTAATTTTGCTTCTGAATGACAGAATAATCAGAATTTCGAAAATCAACTGTTTAAAACCCATCTTTCAGGTGGTTTTAAAAGTGCAAACGCCTCTCGAATTCGCTCTTGATTCTTCCGTCATTCAGATGAGCAAAATGAAGATAAAAACTCGAAAGTGTTTTAGAAACTAGAAGGGTAGCTCAAGTGTTTGAGCTACCCTTCTAGTTTCTAAAATACTTTCTAGTTTATATCTTAATTTAGCTCTATTGAAAGACAGAATAACCAAAAAGTACGAAAAATCAGCTGTCCAATAAACCTCTTAATTATATATGCGAATATTCCAATGCTAATTTCGGCAAAACACGTTTATATCTGATGTTATTTCGTACCGAAGACGCTGTAAACGACTCCGAACACGAGCAACATGCTACAGATGAGCGAAATGACGGCATCGAAATCGGCATCGACGTACGAACATCTTCCGTTCTGAAGAAAAACGGTCGTGTTCTGCGTAGGAGGCGGTGGCGAAGGCCTCGGATGGCCCGGAATCCGTTCTTCCTTCTCCATTTGCAAACTTGTCTCGATATCACTGATTAAACATCTAAAGAGAACAAAACAAAAACCAGCCTTTAAAACGAGTTAAATAAATAAAAAAAAGAGTCCAATTGAAGCTAATAAGGATGCAGACAATAAACGGAAAGCTCCTTCGCTAACTTTAACGGATGCGGATGCGCGCGTTCATTACAAAATTGTATGCCATTCTGAAGTCACGAGCTACATGCGCTTAGTTTACAGATGATGCGGCTAAACGCATGCGTATCCGTTAAAATCAAATACAAAAAAAAAAGGTCAGCATAAAAAAATAAATCACGTAATAAACAGGGTTAGGATTTTTATGCCCTGATCCAAATCAAACTGACAAAACAAATACACAACAGAAACACATTGTTTCGAGACAAACTGGCGACAATTCTAAAACATTTCTACGACTTTTGTGTTTTGTTTTGGTTATGTCTGCAATTTCACAAACAATTTTTTTGTTGTTAATTATGTTATTTAGTTTTTTTTTGTAAATAAAGTTTACAAATGAAAGTTTTTTTTAATTAGGTGTGAATCCAAAACATTGGCGCACGTGCTGATTTTTATCTGTTTTTCTAAATTATTTTTAAAATTATTTTTGGATGTTTTTTTTTTGCTTACGAGCGCGTACTCAATGGAGTTTAACATGAGTTTTAACAATCGCGATTTTGAAATAGTTTTTAAAAATAGAACCACAGTTACCAATTTTTTGTCATTCTATCACTAGATCAGCCTATATTTAAGGTGCATATTGCACTTTGAACCATCAAAATTGGACAATTTTAAATATGAAAAATAAACCTATTGCCGCCGCGACTGTCTATTTTAAAAATTAACTTTTTCTTTAACATTGGATTTATGGGCTCAATAGAAAAACGATGCTAGCGCTCTTTGCGGAGATTTTTGGAGGTAATTTTGTGACGTAGCCTTTTAAATCAAACTTCACGCTAAAAACGTTCAAGTAAAACTGGACTTTTCATTTCAGTGTAAATCTATAAATAAGTCACTGTTGATACGAATGTATTTTCTGCTGTAAAATCAAATTACTATGAATTCCCTCAATTCATTCATTTTCATTGTTTGCTTGTAATTATATAGTCAGAATATGAAACAGAGGACAAAACTAGAAACCCCCACATATATTATTTATTAATAAAGTTTGCAATACAATTTAATAAATAGGAGACATGGGCTGGTAGTCTGCTGTCATTGGGCAACAGTTGTGAACTAGTTTCATTTTCCACAACCATTTTCTTTTGTCATTTTTGTATTTTTTTTCGTAAAACATCAAAATGGCTTTATAGATATACGTTTCACTTTTGACTCCCCTTACAGCGCCACTCAGTCCTAGTGATGGGCAATTTCGTGAAATTTATTTTGTCGAAATAATTTCATGAAAATTATTTTGTCGAAATAATTTCGTGAAAATTATTTTGTCGAAATAATTTCGTGAAAATTATTTTGTCGAAATAATTTCGTGAAAATTATTTTGTCGAAATAATTTCGTGAAAATTATTTTGTCGAAATAATTTCGTGAAAATTATTTTGTCGAAATAATTTCGTGAAAATTATTTTGTCGAAATAATTTCGTGAAATTTATTTTGTCGAAATAATTTCGTGAAATTTATTTTGTTGAAATAATTTCGTGAAAATTATTTTGTTGAAATAATTTCGTGAAATTTATTTTGTTGAAATAATTTCGTGAAATTTATTTTGTTGAAATAATTTCGTGAAATTTATTTTGTTGAAATAATTTCGTGAAATTTATTTTGTTGAAATAATTTCGTGAAATTTATTTTGTTTAAATAATTTCGTGAAATTTATTTTGTCGAAATAATTTCGGAAATTTATTTTGTCGAAATAATTTCGCGAAATTTATTTTGTCGAAATAATTTCGCGAAATTTATTTTGTAGAAATAATTTCGTGAAATTTATTTTGTCGAAATAATTTCGTGAAATTTATTTTGTCGAAATAATTTCGTGAAATTTATTTTGTCGAAATAATTTCGTGAAATTTATATTTTGTCGAAATAATTTCGTGAAATTTATTTTGTCGAAATAATTTCGTGAAATTTATTTTGTCGAAATAATTTCGTGAAATTTATTTTGTCGAAATAATTTCGTGAAATTTATTTTGTCGAAATAATTTCGTGAAATTTATTATGTCGAAATAATTTCGTGAAATTTATTTTGTCGAAATAATTTCGCGAAATTTATTTTGTCGAAATAATTTCGTGAAATTTATTTTGTCGAAATAATTTCGTGAAATTTATTATGTCGAAATAATTTCGTGAAATTTATTTTGTCGAAATAATTTCGTGAAATTTATTATGTCGAAATAATTTCGTGAAATTTATTTTGTCGAAATAATTTCGCGAAATTTATTTTGTCGAAATAATTTCGTGAAATTTATTTTGTTGAATTGATGCAATTATCTAATTGCATCAGTTTAAATTAACTTTATGTACTAATCGTAGGCCTATATATGATAATTTCTCACAGTAATGTGACTAATATGACTGTAGCATAATTAGACATAATTGTTTGAATTTAGTTACACTTGTAAAGTTACACATCTTGGATTTTTTATATTCTGTATTTGTCTCATAAAGCCCCGTTTTCACGATGATAGTTGCTGTCATGAGAGCAACTATCGCGAGAACGATCATCATGAAGACCACATGACAGTCACTATCACACTGTTGCGATAGCACTAGGATTGAACATAGCACGAGGATTGAACCCATCACAAACCTTACCATGATCTCAGTTGACTGAGACACTAACCACTACACCACCAAGACAAGACACGATTACATTTTCTTTTACTTTTCAGACCCTTTTTTTTTTATAAAAGCGAATACCACAAAGAACACGTTTTTGGTTTAATTTTCTTGTTTCAAAATTTCATTTCGATTAAGATGTAATTTGAGGGCGCCACATAAGTATCCTGGTATGTTTACGTTTGAAAACATGTTTAAAATACTCACATGAACCAATTACAATCAACATTGTTTTTTTTTTTTTTTCGTCTACGGTTTCAGTACTTGGAAAAACAGGCAATTAGAAATCGGGACAAACAGAAGTTGGCTCCGCCCTTTTTATGACAATCAATGAAGACGGAGCCAACTTCTGTTTGTCCCGATTTCTAATTACCTGTCTTGGAAACAATGTTTTAAAATAAATTTCACATTTTTTTAAAAAATATTTCAAACTCATGTCACGTGAAATATTTCAAAAAAAAAAAAAAAAAATGGGTCAACAATCAAGACTAGTCCTTTGCCTTTTTTTTCAAAAAAAACGGCCAAAAGTCGAAAAATATTTAAATGCTCTAAAAATGCTCCACGAGTGCGTAACTGGCCCCAGAAGTCCCAAAAAGCTTGGAAACGCACAAGGATTCAAGAATTCTTTTTAAAATTCAAAAAATGGGTCAAATGCCAAGACTTTGGTTTTTTTTTCAAAAAACGGCCAAAAGTAGAAAAATATTTAAATGCTCTAAAAGGTCTAAAAAATGCCTCAAGAGCACTCAACTGGCTCCAGAAGTCCTCCTTTGTCTTGTCAAGGGCGCCTTTATGAGAGTTTGCACAAGGGCGCCTTATACAAACGCAGCAGTGCTGGGTCACTGTGATTGGTTTAAATCTGTTCTATTGCTGAAATGGGTAGGGGTTCTGGAAACATGGAAATATGCTGGTGGACCAGATTCAGTGAAATTTAGGAAACTCCTCATAAGCCTTATAAAATCAGGGCTAATATCAAGCTACATACAGCCCGTTCATGCAGCCCGCGGGCCATACACGTTGAACATCTATGGTTTCCATTTTTTTTGACCGGGCGCACCAGGAATGCCCCCCCCCCTTTCCCCGGGGCTCAGTCCGGGCCTGGACGAACTGATCAGAACTGGTTCGAACCGGTCAGCAATATGCATTAGCAGATTTGCACAGCACATTAGTTAGAGGTGGCAAAGGATAGAACTGAACCGAATCTACTCGGGGGTTTGCAACCAGTTCTTATCAGTTCGAACAATACTGGCAAAACGGTTCTATCAGTTCCAGTAATTGGCAAACCGGTTCTATCAGTTTCCGAACCGTTGACATCTCTATGGACGATCCCACTTGGTGCACAGGCAATTAGAAATCGGGACCAACAATAGTTGGTCCCGCCCTTTTTATGACGAACGCAACGTCTAACTGGTTGGTTATGTAGTCTGACGTCACATGCTCCGCCTTTTTCACATGCTCCGCCTTGTTCACGTTTTTCAACGTTGTGTGGTTACACAACAAACCAATCAGAAGTTGCCGGTCGTCATAAAATGGCCGGAGCCAATTTCTGTTTGTCCCGATTTCTAATTGCCTGTGTGCAGGACGTGGTCCAAGAAAAGAAGAACAGCAGCAGCTCAGCCAGTATTGTCAACGACAGATGAGTGCAAGACCAGGCCTTCTTGGCTGCGGCTACATTCAAGGCTGTTTTCTACAAAATACAGTTGTTTCGAAATGCACCCATTGTTTACGAGTTCTACGTAACTGGGTTATTTCTCGAAACCGATAAGGTTTCGGCTGTAAACGCAACTGTCTGTATCCATGTAATAAGGAAACCATTTCACATATACAATAAAAACAAAATAAACAATTCACTTCCATCATAATTTAAGTTCATTAACTTATTTACTCGCCAAACATAAAAACAGCCTTGATTGATCAAAATTAAAAAGTAATTATTTCATTATAAAAATTTAAAAAAAAAAAGAAACAACCCACGACAAGTAAACAAAATCAACGAACATGATGAAAGCGTATGCAGCATCCGTAAAGGTCATTTTACGCCGGAGGCAACATTGCTTGAAACGCGTGTTATTAGCAATGTTTTTTAAATCAAATATTAAAAATCGGCCTATAAAATGTTAGTAACTTCTATCATCAACATTTGTTAACATTTTTTTTTAATTCCTCTAGAAATGTTAATAAAATTTTGCTATTAACTTTTGTCAATAACATTTGCTTAAACCATTTTTTTTTCCATTAACATGTCGATAATATTGTAGCTAACTTTGTTAATAGCAGAAATGTTGCGACCGATCTGCGTGAAGGCTGTCCTGATCAAAGGATGTTGATAACAAAATGACAGGCAATTAGAAAACGGGATGAACAGAAGTTGGCTCCGCTCTTTTTATGATGAACGCCAACTTCTAATTGGTTTGTTGTGTGGTTTGACGTTGAAAAGGGCGGAGCAGGTGACGTCAGACTACATAACCAACCAATTAGAAGTTGCCGGTCGTCATAAAAAGGGCGGAGCCAACTTTTGTTCATCCCGTTTTCTAATTGCCCGTAACAAAATGTTACTAGCAAGTTATTTCTGTTGTCAACACTGTTAACAACATTCTTACCCGTGGATCAGTTTCCTGCCGACATGCTACCAACATTTTTTGTCAAAAAATATTGTTATTAGCATTTTGTTAACGACAAACTGTTAATTAATATATTTGTTAATAACATTTTGCTACTAACAAATGTTTTCGCTATTTTTTTTTCTCTCAGTGTAAATCCACCGCATGACATTACACCTCAACCGTTCGCTATTAGTGCCGTCATACGAATTGAAGAGAACTCTGATGACGTCAGCAAAGCGACCAACCATTTCTAACAAAGGTGAATGGACTAATGAAATGGAAAGTAATTTTTTAATGTAAATTAGATGAAAAACCATTTTTTTTACTCTCTCTCTCTCTCTCTCTCTCTCTCTTATTCCCAAGAGATGACGAGAGAGGTAAATAGACTAAGCACGCAAAGGCATTAATATATATAAGCCCGCTTCATAGTAAAATAAGGTAATACTGTATATTACATAGAAAGCCTTATTGTCATAATCCCATAATACTGTGCGTCAAGATACATAGAGCTAGCTTAAGAGGCTACACATCGCAAAATTACTTCGAAAAATCTCTGTAAAGAGCGCTAGCATCGCTTTTCTATTGAGCGCACAGACCCAGACAGTCGCAGCGGCAATATGTTTATTTTTCATATTTAAAGTTGTCCAATATTAAGTTTTCGAAGTACAATATGCACCTTAAATATATGCTGTTTAGTGATAGAATGACAAAAAATTGGCAAGTGCGGTTCTATTTTGAAAAATTATTTCAAAATCGAGGATTTCTAACTATTACATTAAACTCCATTGAGTATGACCTCGTAAGAAAAAAAAACATACATTAGAATTGCTTGTAAAAAATACCTAAAACGTTTGTGTTGGCTTCACTGTGGTTCAATTGTGGTTTTTTAAAATTATTTTTTACTTATTTTTACAAGCATTTTAATGGATGTTTTTTTTATTCCTTTTGGGCATACTTTATGGAGTTAAAAAAAAACATAAGAGTTAAAAATTCGCGATTTTGAAATAGTTTTTTAAAAAATAGAACCGCCCTTTCCAATTTTTTGTCATTATATCATTAGATCAGCATATATTCAAAGTGCACATTGCAATTTGAACCATCAAAATTGGACAACTTTAAATATGAAAACTAACCATATTGCCACAACTGTTTATTTTTAAAATTAACATTTTTTCCTTTTAATATTGGGTCTCTGGGCTCAATAGAAAAACGATGCTAGCGCTCTTTGTGGAGATTTTTCGAAGTAATTTTGTGGTGTAGACTCTTAACTAGAGAGCATTCCCATTAGCATCAGCTGGCCATCGCTACCACTTTGTTCCATACACGTGTAAGATACCAGCGATTCGATTTAATCTAAGTATATCGATCATAAAGAGCGTAATAACTCTGTATACTATCTGTACGATGATACTGCTTATAAGAAATATTTCTGTTGTTCTTTCCCATGTGGCAGCATGGCGCATCGGTACAGTATGCGCTAGACGCGGAATGGTCTTACGTTTTGGGAGGTTTGAACCCGGACAATGTTCAGAAATTTTAATTTTTTTCTTGGGTCGGTATATATCGATAAGATTGAATCTTGGGCATCCCGCGCATGTGCAGAATAAAGTTTTAGTGTGGGCCAGCTGATGCTAGTTCATTCCCTGTCATAACTGCGTGGACCCAAAGAAGGGCGCCATCTCAACTAAGGGGCTTACCCATCCGGGAAACTGCTCGGACAGGCAGCGCTCGGATGCTGTTTTCACACGATAAACAATATGTATCTGAGCATATCTCCTGGGTCCAGAGCTTTTCTTGGTACTGAGAGCAAGTTTAAACTTGCAAAACAAACCTCAGTAGCATGCCAATAGAGCACTCGCACGACTAAACATCCGTATCATGTGAAGGCATGAATGGCACATTGTTGTCCGCTATAGTGCAGTCCGGGCGAAAGCCCGTCCGAGACCTAGAGGTTTGTAGCGAGGCGATCAGAGCGTTTTCTACGCCCGGACAGTGATTTCCCTTGGTCCGGATGGTGTGAAAAATACCATACCTTCCCATGTAATAGCTATTTGTCCGGGTGACGGACCAAAACTCCGACAAGCAAACATCCGGATCATGTGAAACTGGTCTTACAGCAAATATATTGAAGCTAATGAGGAAATTCTTTCGAATACTAGCCCTATATAGCCTCTAGGTTGCACCAAAGTCATAAAATAAGGAAAAACGCCACACAATCTCCTGCATAGAGGCTATCAGCAGCTGCTAACTGAAACAATAACGCAAACCAATTTCATTATGGCCAAAACATCTGGAGAAAAAAAATGGCAAAATCAAGCATATCTGAAAATTCATTTCAGAAATTCTTTCTATTAGCAGGTGTTTAGCCTCTATGCAGGCTGTACAGCTGTTTCGCACCTTTGTTGTAACCCATACAACAACTAAACAGTTATCGCTTAGAGGCTAGCAGCTAATAATTAAAATAATACCCTTCATTTAATTTCCTAGAAAGCATACAGAAAGAAATATGCTTTAGTTTGCGTACACAGCTAATAAATACCATGCGATCACCATATTCAATTTAATCTTCTCAAGAAAATAAGTATATGTTTGTTTTCTTAAGAAGTGCAGGTGGGGTTTAATATAGATACCAATCAAGTCAGTTACAGATAACACCAGCGCACCTAGCGGCAGTATGCAATACAAAATGACGTCATCAACTCTTGTCAAGGGAAGCGTAGATTGCTGAAATCCATCTAACAGGGGCAGCCACTTTAAGGGCGAAAGAATAAAATAATATCGTAGCCAAAATGATAGTTAAAACACTCATTATTAGTATTTACTTACCACACGCGACGAATAACGTAGAAAACTTTCAATAAAGACTAAGAAAAACAGCGTAATACGTTGTAAAATGCAGAAACATTATCAGAATTAACACACAATGGCTTTTTCGTTCCTTTGAAACGACTATTGCGCATTGAATCCGTGGAATGCGTTATGAAAACGATTAGCAAAAGACGTACATTTAACTGACATAGTCGAGAAATAAAATGCGGTGACCTCTGATAAGTAAACACCGAACAAAAAACAATTGAGTTGAGTCAACTCTGCAAAAGCGTAAACAAAAACAACAAACTGCTACAACAAAAAAAAATAAACAGCTGGTCGGATGGCTGAAACCCAACAACGCGCATCCGCGTGATGACACCCCTCGGCGGCGGCTAACAAAACAACAGTAAGCCGGGACTAGATAACTTAGAATTTATTAGTTTTTTTATAACTTACAGTGCAGTGTATATTAAATTAAAACAAACTTAATTTTCTCTTAAAATTGAATATCATTTTTTAATTAAGACGTTACTTTACTAAAAAATAATAATGAAAAAAGACGTCGAATGGCGGCTACAATTATCGGCTAAATTATGAATCAGCTTGTACTTTTAAGAAAGAAATAACAATTTCGCAGCGTTTTTAAACCAAAATTACTATTTTTATAAGTGTAGATTTGTAAAATTTAATACGTATTTCGGAATAAGTTTCAAATGTTTTTTTAATATTTATAATTTAAGGTAAATAAAAATAATTATTATGATATCGTCATTAGTGACTACTGTAGCTGAGAAGCCTCTAGTCCCGCATCAAAACGATACTTCGCTCAGATTATTTAATATAAATTCTTGCTAACGTCTGGTTCTGTGGTGTAGTGGTTATCACATCTGCTTTACACGCAGAAGGTCCTCGGTTCGATCCCGGGTAGAACCAATGTTCCTTTTTGCTATTCTTTAGCTTTTATTTATTGAGGATTTATCTCATTCGACGAGGATTTTTAGTTTTATTTATTTATAATAATAATATTTATATAATTTATTTGGAAAATAAATAATCAACTTAAGGTAGGTGTGTTTATTTACATGAAGATTGACACGTGTCTATAACAATTATACTAATACAACCATACAAGTTTAATTCTGAAAAAAATATGTCATATTTTTGAATAAGTGGAGACAAAATATTATGATTTATAAACAATGAAAATGATGTAATAAAATGGGCGTTGTTGCCGTTTGTCACTTTTTTTCAGTCACATAATCTTTTCATCAACATTTTCAAGGTCACGTTATATATCGATATAACAAATATATATCGATTCAAATAGGCTCTAGTTCTTTAGATATTTGACTTTGTAGCATGTTTCATGTTGTGTCCAGAGTACCTGTTAAAATGAATACAGATAAGGACACATAAGGGCTACCATATTTATATATTTCTATTGTACCACGTTTAAGATAGGTGTGAGAGTACACGCCATATAATTAGATAAATATGTTAGGAAAGAAAAAAAAAACATGGTTCTGATTTAGTCATGTGTGTTTCATGCTTTTTATCAATGGTGAGTAATATTATACTAGAAAATACAACGCATTTACGATAATAATAACATACAGTAGTGTTTAATGTCCGTGAGAAGCGTTATTAACGCAAACAATTAACGCCTTGTAGTAAATTACGCTGTTCGCGGCAAACGCATGCGTTAGCACTTTCTTAAGAACCGCAAACGGACGAATGACGTCATAGGTCAAAGAGGTACACACATATGTACAGGGTGAAAGTGACGTCACGTCGTCGATTGCGATATTCGAAGGACACGTGAGAAAGAGCGAAAGTGGGCGGGGCTCTTTTTCTGTCGAGGGTAAATGGTCGGAGGTGTGTCTTTATGTACAATGACGTTGATTGGTTGGATTGTTTGCAATTGCGTCATAAATCATACATGTGACGTAGAAGTATGTTTTTAATATTCCTTCCGTTATTGACCCGGTGGTAAACAAAAAAAATTGTAAACAGACGTGAAACGTGTACAATTTTTTTTTTTTGTATCGGTAGGCTCCGCATACGCAATTTCATTCTATGCATTGATCGTCATGCAAAAGCAAATATATGAATGATACGTAAAAGACAAAATGTAAATTCATTCGGTTTCGTAGCCGCTTAGCCTCTATGCAGACGATTGTACAGCTCGTTCACATTTTATTTCGCGCCTTTAGTGCAACCTATATTACAGGGGTTGGCCAACTATTATTTCCCTACGAGCCGCATACAAGATCCTCAACGACTAGATAGCCGGCAGAGGGTGTGGGTTACAATATTTTGTACTATACTGTAGAATACATATGTTACTGTCAATTTGCTGAAACAGTCAATCTGCAAATTACTTAGGCAATCTGCTAGTTAATCTGCAAAAATGTATTGAATTTTGCAGATTCACTATACTACTGATTTTGCAGATTGGCAGTAGCTTATTCATTTTTTCAGTGCGCAACGCACGGCGGCTTTTACCAGAATCAAGCAAAGTGTTCTGCGATTTTATATACTGACGGTTTTATTTTATTTTCATAAAAAATATTTATCTTGATAATAAAGGCTCATTCACACTAGGCTGCTTTACATGCCGCTGGTTGCTGCTGGCTATTAGCAGCAGCTGCTTTGGGTTCACACTTGTCCAGTAACTGCTGGTATTAGCAGTGCAAGTCATCCAATCACTGTCTTGCAAAAACACAAACTCTAACAACAACCAACCCAAGCAGTGGAGTTTCAACTGCCCACTAGTGCCACTACTAGCAACAAAAAGTTCACACTAGATGGCAGCAGCAGGAAGGGAGTCACATGACCAGCTGGTAGCTGCTAAAGTTGGACATGTCCAACTTCACCAGCCGCTGTTAAAATCACTAGCCCGCTGGAGAAAGCAGCTGCTAGTCGCAGTTCAGACAATGCTGCTAGAGCGCTACAACCAGCCAGCAGCAACCAGCAGCTGGGAAACCAGCCTAGTGTGAATGCGCCATAAGTTACTAGGGCTGGCAAACATTTTTTTCAATATATCAATATTTCGAATTTTTTAAATATAGTGCGATATTTTTAGTAAATATCGAAAAAACTGAAAAAAAAATAAAAAAAAACTCGAAAAACCGAAAAAAAAAAAAAAATCGAAAAAAAATTAAAAAATCGAAAAAAATCTAAATATAGAAAATTATCAAAAAAAATGCTTAAACGACCAATACTTTTTTTAATCAGTATGTAAATTCGTAGTATGTCAGGGTATTTGTTGCATAATAAGATTGGTATTTACTATCTAGTATTTCAGGTATCCCCTCCCCTTTTTATATTTGAAAGAGAAAATGAGCTTTTCATTTGTTGTGGTGTGTGCATGCGCGTCGTTTGTTCCTTTTTTTTACTCCTTTCATTTCAAATTCAGTTTCCCCCTCCCCCTTTTTCCTCTACACGTTTCTCTCTCCCCACTAACCTTTCCAACCTTTTCTCCTCCCCTCTCCAATTTAATATCATGGGGTTCTTGGATGGGGAGGGGGCAACATAATGTTGACCTTGAGAAAAATAACGATTCATTTAAATTCATATAAATTCCGACGTACGTGCTTCAAGGGTTTTGTCCTTGTTGTACAGCGTTACACATACAGGTTTTTTGGTCCTATGGGACTTAACATGGAGTTAAAAAACGATAGATTTTGAACCTTGTTTAAAAATAGAAGGACCTTTCAGAATTTCGAAAAAAGAATCAGCGTGAAGGCAATAAACACGTGTAAATACGTGCTAATTTTTTTTTGGTTGTTCTAAATCATTTTAAAGGGAATTCTTCTAAAGTTTGTGGGACGGTGTTTTGCTCCTATGGGACTTAACATGGAGTTAAAAAAACGTACGATTTTAAACGCTATTAAAAAATAGAAGGACCTTTTCAAAATTTATAAAAAAAGAAACATCGTGAAGCCAATACATGAAATTATTTTTATTTTGTTATTGTTTTAAACTGTTTTTAACAAGAGTTTTTCAAATGTTTGTCGGATGGTTTTTGATCCAATGGGATTTAACATGGGGTTAAAAAAACGAACGACTTTGAACCTTGTTTAAAAATAGAAGGACCTTTTCAAAAATTATATAAATCGAGCACGTAAAGAACAATAGTTTTTATTGCATTTTGCGCTTTACTGTATTTTAATTGAGCGATTGTGAGGCGATTTGTTGCAGTTTTAGTAACACCATATAAGAACACTTATTTGTCTCGTTGTCGTCTGCTCAAAACAACAAGATGGCGGTGTACCTAGGCTCTTAAAGTTTTTAAGCCCGTTTTAACACAGGCAATTAGAAATCGGGACAAACAGAAGTTGGCTCCGCCCGTTTTATGACGACCGGCAACTTCTGATTGGTTTGTTGTGTAGTTCGACGTTGAAAAGGGCGGAGCATGTGACGTCAGACTACATAACCAACCAATTAGAAGTTGCGTTTGTCATAAAAAGGGCGGAGCCCACTTGTGTTTGTCCCGATTTCTAATTGCCTGTCGTTTTAACATGCGTGGTGCCCGCCCCTCACCAGTTCAATTAAAAAGCTTTTTCATTCACCCTTTACGTCTTGTTTCCATTGGAGTGCGAATTTTGAACATTTTGGAAATTTCAACTGGTTAAAAAATAGAAGAAACACGTGTCCCCACCCAACCTATTCACTATTATAGGCAAAAGTCACGTGTGTTCTATTTTTTCACCAGTTGAAATTTTCAAAAAGTTCCAATTTTCACCCCAATGGAAACAAGGCCTTACACCTGAAAAGTGCAAACCAATCTAAAAATAAACATGAAGAAAGCTATTTATTCTGTAATTATTTCATTATTAAAAGAAAATTTGAAAAAGATTAAATGTTTTTTTTTTTTCTTTTTTTTTTATCCAGGTGTTTTTCTCATGATGAAATTGATTAAATAAATGTGAACCTTTGGAGGGTTATGTCTACGAATAAGCCGAAATCAGCTTTGGTGTCCTTACAGGACAGAGTTGCAAAGATTTATTACACGCACGGACTTTTCTGCTCAACTCATCCGATTCCCGTCATTTGTTTCGCTCTCATCATCATTCTGCTTTGTTGGTAAGCTAAAAAATGTATTCGAAAAACATGTTTAGAGACGGTGGCGCTGATCAAGCGCCAAATTGAATAAGCGCCAAATTGAACAAACGCCAAACTGAATAAACGCCAAATGGAACAAACGCCAATCTGAACAAACGCCAATCTGAACAAACGCCAAACGGAATAAACGCCAAACTGAATAAAAGCCAAATGGAACAAACGCCAAACGGAACAAGCGCCAAATGGAACAAACGCCAAACTGAATAAAAGCCAAAAATTTGGCGGTTATTCAGTTTGGCGTTTGTTCCATTTGGCGCTTATTCAGTTTTTCGTTTGTTCAATTTGGCGCTTATGAATAGAAGTTGGCTCCACCCTTTTTATGACGAACGGCAACTTCTAATTGGTTTGTTGTGTGGTTCGACGTTGAAAAGGGCGGAGCATGTGACGGCAGACTACATAACCAACCAATTAGAAGTTGCTGTTTGTCATAAAAAGGGCGGAGCCAACTTCTGTTTATTCCGTTTTCTAATTGCCTGTTGTTTAGAGCAGGGCTTAGGAGCGGAACATAGAGCTAAAGCCTCCGAGCAGTTGGAGCGGCTCCACTGCTCAAGTTTTTTTTTTTTTTTTTAAAAAATTTCCGTTCCAAGCCAGAATTACTGAAATCTAGCATACAGATTAAAAACAAATTACAATTGTCAGGTTACTAGTTTAGTAACTTTAGTTTACCAATTTATTTAGGAGGCTACGTCGGAAAATTACTTCAAAAAATCTCCACAAGGAGCGGTAGCATCGTTTTTCTATTGAGTCCATAGACCCCGATGTTAAAAAAAAACGTTAATTTTTAAAATACGCAGTCATGGCGGCAATATGTTTATTTTTTATATTTAAAGTTGTCCAATTGTGATGGTTCAAAGTGCAATGTGCACCTTAAATATATTTTCATCCAGTGATAAAATCACAAAAAAATGTAAGTGTGGTTCTATTTTTAAAAAAACGATTTCAAAATCGCGAATTTTCTAACTCTTTATCTTAAACTCCATGCACTAAGAGAAAAAAAAAACATCCATTAAAATGTTGGTCAAAAATACCTGATAATAATAAAAAAAAAATCAGCGCGTGCGCCGATCTGTTTGCTTCTCTGTGGTTTCATTGTGGTTTCTTATAATTATTTTTTTAGCTATTTTTACGAGCATTTTAATGGATGTTTTTTGCTTACGAGTGCGGATACTCAATGGAGTTTTAACATAAGAGTTAGAAATTCCCAATTTTGAAATAGTTTTTAAAAATAGAACCGCACTTACCAATTTTTTGTCATTCTATCACTAGATCAGTCTATATATTTAAGGTGCACATTGCACTTTGAACCATCAAAATTGGACAACTTTAAATATGAAAAATAAACATATTGCCGCCGCGACTCTTGTGTATTTTAAAAATTAACGTTTTTTCTTTAACATAGGGTGTATAGGCTCAATAGAAAAACGATGCTAGCGCTCTTTGCGGAGATTTTTTGAAGTAAATTTGCGATATAGTCGCAACGAGTTAATGTAAATTGTAATCATTAAGTATTAATTAACCAATTAAATGTATGGAAAAGTTTGAATAAAAGTAGTAATTCTTTTAAATACATTAAATTTTATTTAAGAGCCTAGATATAGCGTTTATTTCAAAATTTCTCCGAATGTAGGCGCTGCGATCGTTGTTGATTGAAAAACGGCTTTTTAACGTTTTTTCTCCCGGTTCGAAGTCACATAATAATTAATAGAAAAATAATTGCACGTGTTGAGCTTATAAAAAGAAAACATGGTGAAGCCAATAGATTAATGCACGTGCTAATTTTTGTGTGATTGTTCTAAGTCGTTTTTAATGGGAGTTCTTCAAATGTTTGTGGGACGGTTTTTTGCTCCTATGGGACTTAACATGGAGTTAAAAAACGTACGATTTTAAACGTTATTATAAAATAGAAGGACCTTTTCAAAATTTATAAAAAGGAAACATCGTGAAGCCAATACATGAATATATGTGCTAATTATTTTGTTATTGTTCTAAATCGGTTTTAACGAGTTTTTTTCAAATGTTTGTGGGACGGTTTTGGGGCCAATGGGATTTAACATGGGGTTAAAAAAACGAACGACTTTGAACCTTGTTTAAAAATAGAAGGAACTTTTCAAAAATTATATAAATCGAGCAATTAAAGAATAATACTTTTTATTGCATTTTGCGCTTTACTGTATTTAAATTGAGCGATTGTGAGGCGATTTCTTTCAGTTTTAGTAACACTATATAAGAACACTCATTTGTCTCGTTGTCGTCTGCTCAAAACAACAAGATGGACGTGGACTAGGCTCTTAATAAGCGGAGCGGAGCAATTAAAAAATGTTGTTTCTTCAAAATCCTGTTTTTGAATTTGAAAAATTACTCTGCAAGCAGCCATAAAGGCCTATGGCAGAGGGACAAGAGTCCAAGTGCAGCATAGAAACAAACTGTTTCAGAGTAATTTTGCTACCTTTCGAATGACTGAAAGAACTGATTATGAATAGAGGTGGCAACGGGTAGAACGGAACCTACTCGATTCGGAACCAGTTCTTGTCAGTTTGACCTATACCTGCGAACCGGTTCGATCAGTTCTAGTAGATCTAATTGGCGAACCGCTTCTACTGGTTCCGAACCGTTGACATCTCTATTTCGCCAAACCTTTTTTTTTTTCTTTCAATTTTTTAGGCCTACTTAGAATTTCTCCGTTTTTTTTTTTTTTATTAATTTTCAGTTACCCATTTGTTAATTTTCCTCTTCCCGGTAACGTACCTCAAGAGTACGTTACTCCGGCTAACTTGTACTCGTTACCGTTGGCCGTAGACGGTTTGGACGAAAATTTCGAAAGCGTCGATAAACCACCTCTTAAACCTCACTGGGTGAGTTCGAAGTGATGATAAGTCCGTAATTTCGATATAGCGATAGATTTCGAATAGTAACGAAACATCGCTTGTTTTCTTTAACGATGTTTTTTTTTTCCTTTCAGTACAATGGTCCTCCCGTTGGTTACGTTCAACAGATATTGGTTCGTACGGTCGTATCACCGTGGAACAAGGAATTGTTCTTCATGGACTCTTTTCGTGGTCCGTTGAGCAAAGTGTTCGATGTTCTCGAGATGGCTCAGAACTACGAACTTAACGTCGGGTAAGTCGTTCGGTTACAACTTGTTTCAAGATTTGATTTGAATTTAAGAAGTGTTAACGAAGGTGTATGGAAAGTTTTCGTTAGACGTTTAAAAATAAACTTTTCAGGAAAGATTAAATTAAATTTTTTCTTTTCAAAATAAGGTTTCAAAGTGTCATTAAAAAAAAATTTGTTTTATATTTATTGTGCTTTTGTCCCTCCAGATGGCGCCACTGTAGTGGCTGTTATGTTCTCTAGTAGGGTTTCTTTCTCGTCCACCCCGTGGTTTTGAGAAAATTTATATTTTCGAGCGAATGTTTTTCAGGAGAAACTTTGCAAGAAAAAAAAAATGAAGTGTTTTAAAAACTGGAATAGTTGGTGATAATGGAATGCTCTGTTGTAAACAACAACAGAACATTCCATTATCGCCAACTATTCTAGTTTTTAATTAGCTTAAACTACAACTTAGTAACTGTCCACACTACAACATAGAGTTGACAGAATGTTGCGTAGTACCAAGACAAAATATAAACAAAATACAAAAGTCACAGAAATGTTTTAGAATTGTCGCTAATTTGTCTCTCGAAACACCGAGCTTGGTGTCGATCGGGCATAATGGCCGATCCTCATCACTCGTCAAGCTGACAAAAGTGCAACATGAGTTTGAGACAAAACCACAACAACAATGCGAGAAAAAGCAGATAAAATTGAAATAACTGACAGCAGTACTCCAGACAAAACCACAACAAATTTATGACAAAAAACACAAACAAATTTGGGTTTTGCTTTTCTTTCTATAGTACTACGTTTCTACGTAAACTACACAACTGTTCTGTTGTTTTAATACTAACTGAACAGACAGTTGACATAATGTTGCATAATTCCGAGACAAAACACAAACATTTTGATGTTTACTGACTTGCGGCGGCGGGGCATTGAATAGTTTGTGAAATTGCAGACAAAACATAAACAAAATACAAAAGTCGCAGAAATGTTTTAGAATTGTCGCCAATTTGTCTCTCGAAACACTTAGTGTTTTGTTTTTGTTTTGTCAGCTTGGTGTGGATCGGGCATAAATGCCTTTTCTCGTCAAGCTGACAAAAGTGCAACACGAGCTCGAGTCAAAAACACAACAAAAATACCAGAAAAAGCAGATTTTGAAAATAAAACAAACCTGAAACAACTGTCAACAGTACTCAAGACGAAACTACAACAAATATGTAACAAAACACAAACAAATTTGTGTTTTGTTTTTGTTTCTATAGCTGTCGTATACGTTATCTACTAAATGCTACAACTGCAACAGACACAGTTGACAAAATGTTGCGTAGCACCGAGACAAAACACAAATCTTTTGATGTTTACCGGCTTGTGGCCGCGGGACATAGTTTGTGAAATCGCAGACAACAAACACAAAAGTCGCAAAAATGTTTTAGAATTTTCACCAATTTGTCTTAAAACACGAAGTTTTTTGGTTTTGTCAGCTCGATGTATGTGGATCGGCATTTAATAGTTTTTTTGTTTGAAAAAAAAAACAATGTTTTTCGTCTTGGTCATCTTGACTCTTGCTTGGAATCGTCTAGTTTTAAATGTTTTCAGATTGTATTCTATTGTATTTTTGTCAGTAATGGCAGTGTAATGTTGAACGATATTTGCGTTCACATTTCCGAGTCGAAAGTGAAGAATGTGAAGGACCACTTGCCAATGTACGGATGTCTCGCCGTTTCGCCTGCCAACGTTTGGAAACAGAACATGCAAATGTTAGTTATTGTTTTATTTTGTCGTTTTATTTTTATGGGGGGAAAACAAATTTATTGCTTTTTTTTTCGTAGTTTTAATTTGTTTGTTTGTTTAGGTTTCTCGAAGATGCGGACATCATCGGTACCATTTTGTCGCTTCGACGGAACACGGCAAATCCGTCCACAAGTTTAGCCGGCAAGTGAAATTTCAATTATTCTGTTTGGTGTTTTCCTGATTTGTTTCAATTTGTTTTACTTGTATAATGACCTGTATGAGTCGCATGTGATTATGACTTGTATTTGATTTTGACTTGTGTTGATGATTTGACTTGTCTTGTGTAATGTCCCAACTGGCCTGTCACAATACTCCCGGTAAGATTTTTCCCAATACTTAACAGTCCAGGCTTCGATTTGGGGCGGGACCGTACACGTAGTTGCTCCTGAAGAACCAAAGGGTGGCGCCGGTCACCACGGAGCCTCCCTCGTCGAAGTTGACAGCTGAATGGGCGGCGACCAGACGAAAAATGGCGGTGGAACAATCAATATCACCACGCACCCGCGCAAGTACCCACGCTTCCCGTGGCGAATTCCCCAAAAGATCGACACAACAAAGTAGTTGAAGTTGAAATAAAACAAATATTTATTCATTACTTACAAATACCAATTTACAAGATGGGCTCCCCCGTTTGGCGAGCCAAAAGAAACACATTATACAAGAACTAAGGCACAAAGGCCAATACAGCAAACACGTGGCTGAACTGGAGGCCTTCCTGGCCTCCAGCATGGATGTTTCCTGCCTCAAAAACTCCCACCAACTGCCTCGATTAAATGGCCGACCTGACCATTTAATACCTCCAGGCAACTCCACCTGGAGGAAGACAGTGGTCACTCTTGACCTCTCACCCATTGACATCAACGTCTGCTGGCACCAATATGGCGTCCGCCTGGCTGTCTACTACCTGCAGTCTGGCAGACCACCATTACGAATTCGTCTATTCCTTCAATTTCAGAAGGAGGCAGACCAGGTTGCCACACTTGATTGATGACTTTGTATTGAAAATGTCTTCTCTAGCCCTGAATTGACCTCGATGTTGACGGGGATGTTAAGCAACTAATAAACAAACAGACTCATGACTCGTGAGCCTGAGTGGAAACGTAGCCTAAGAAGTGATGATTTTCGTTTTATGTTTTTATTAGATATTTTATTCGGAGTTCCTTGGAAGGAAACCGCATTCAAAAAGTACTACACTTGGAATCGGCAAAGGGTTCTGAGTTTTGCTATTACAATCATCCTGAAACGATACGATGCAAAGTAAAGGGAATTTTTTCTCGTATTACTCTTTGTGCTATGTTACTCGTAAGAATCATTTTTATATTGTGCCCGTTATTGTTTTTTTGCACGTCAGCTTCATACAAGGATTGGAAGCGAGGCTTCATCACTCGTTCCCTTTTCTCCACGCGAACGAATCCGTCTCGACGTCCAACATCACTCACGTTTACTTTCACGGCCATTATAACTTTGTCGAGTTTATTCCGTTGACCGTAACATACGTCATCTTGTTTTTGTATATTTATTTCTCAGTTCGTAAGTTGCGATACCGGTATTTTTTTTTACCCATTGGATTTATAAGAAATAAGTTCATTTTTAGTTTTGTTTGTAAAAATTACAGGAAAAATTGAAATGGTAAAGTCTAAAATTGGAATGGCGTTCAGTGCCGTCGTTACGGTTTTAGCTTCGTTGTGTATGTCCGTCGGACTTTGTACGTGGTTCGGACTCAGTTTTACGATAAAGGCTGGACAGGTCTACCTCAAGTAAATATCAGCTTTTACTTTTTGTTTTGTGACGTCTGTAATAGATTTTAAGTTTGCAATAATGCACGAAACTCATAATGATAATTCCAACTCATGTTTGGGTAAAGTCTGATAACTTAGAAATGTCATATTGCAATTAAGGTGGCTGAACTAAGTACCTACTGAACCTAACCTTACTTCCCGTACCCGCAAGCTTCTCGGTCATCTCGTGTTCCTAATCGAAGCATCCCCGCTAAATTCGTATCATGTTAATGATATCGATAAATTTATCGATTTATTTAGAGACATTTTTCCATATTTGGTTGTGATTGTCGGATTGGAAAACATTTTGGTTCTAACGAAATCTGTCGTGTCGACGCCAGTCAATTTGGATGTTAAAGTTCGCTTAGCACAAGGTAATTGTTCTTATGATAATTGTTATATTTGACATTTTTGAACTTCTTAAGGTGGCTGAATAGATATGTCTCTCCGCCCCCCCCCCTCCCGCACCCCACCACTTCTCTCTCCACCTGCGGTTTTGAGAAAATTTCTGCGAAAGTTTTTCATGAGAAACACTACAAAAAAAATGCATAGTGTTTTAGAAACTGGAATAGTTCTTGATAATGCTAAAAGTTTTCTCATGATGAATCTTTTTCAAAATCTACTGAGGTGAGCCCTGTGAAGGACAGTTTTTTTTAAAAAAATTCTCGACATTTTGACTTTTTCTGGAGCCTCAACATGTCGACTTTAATCTCAACATTTCGACTTTTTTCCAGAATATTGACGTTTCGACTTTAATCTCGACATGTCGACTTTTAATCTCTTTTATTCGGCCATGTTAATTATGCCGTGTTGCGCGCACCATACTCTTATAATTAAATTATTGCAAGCGCCCTCTTGTAGCAGCAGTAATTTAATTATTAGTGTATGGTGAGCACAACATGGCATAATTAACATGGCCGAATAAAAGAGATTAAAAGTCGAAATGTCGAGATTCTGGAAAAAGTCGAAATGTCGAGATTTTAAAAAATAATCTTGCCTGTCCTTCTTGACAGGGCTCCGTAAAAATGAACTTTTTTTTGACAGTTCAAAAAAGGAGAAAGTAGTTTTTCTTAAATATCAATGAAACAAACAAAAAATATGGACCATTTTCAATTGCCATCAAAAAAAAAAACTTTTACCGTTCTAGTTTTGAAAATAATTTGAATTTTCTCGTAATTAAAAAAAAAACGTTCGCTTGACGTTTTTTTGTCCAAATTTGACAAAAAAAAAATGTCTCTGGAGCATAGCATTAGTCACTGCGGTGGCGCCGTCCGTGGGGTTAGAAACAAAATAAATATCTATTTAGCAGCCTTAATTAACTGAGATTTTTTTTCCCCATTAGTTTTAATTTGGTTTCAATGTCATTTAGTAGCAATTTTTATACTAGCCAGAATCGTTTTCAACTTTAATTATAGTTATAATATTAGGCTATTATTAAACCTTTTAAACGAAACTTAATGCTGTTTTATGATCTTTCTGATTAATTTTCGTCTGGAAATATGATTGCCTATGATAAAAATAGAAAAAATCTATTATATTAAAAGCCAGCTTTAGTAATTAGGTCTACTAAGCAGAACATGCTTGAATTTTAATGGACAGTGACAGACAACAAACATGAAAATTACTTTTAACTGAACAAGCAAAAAAAAAACAACTTGACAATTTTTAAGTTTGACTGGCAACTTTACAAACACCAAACTGGATAAGAAATAGCAGAATCGACAACATTCTTAAAGAGAACTTGCATTTATTGAATTGGACAAACTCAAAACTCTACAAGAAGGACAAGAAATTCTAATGTTTAACTTTTTATAAACAACTTTTAAAATTAAGTTCGAGTCTTTATTGCCGGGAGGGGAAGGGGGGGGGGGAGGCGGTGGTTGCTATTTTGTTGAACTGCGGAACGGCCAGAAATTCAGAATAAGTCGGAATGGTCGGAACGCGGGAGGCACTAATAGTCGGAACAGTCAACTAATTTGATGAACGGGAGGAACAAGGGGGGACAATAGGAGCAATTGACTAGTGTCCTCCATATCGCCTTATTTGGGCGCCAACTAAACATCCTTCACAGTAGATATTCAACGCTACACGCACTCATACAATTGACTTGAGTGGACCGTTCATCAAGTTAGTTGACTTGTTGTGATTGTTCCGACTGTCCGTACTGTTTCCATTGTTCCCATTATTAGTGCCTTCTGCGTTCCGACTCTTCTGCCGTTCATCAAAAATAGCACCCTCCCCCCCCACACACACACATGTTATAGTTTGAAATTTTATTTTTTAACGCCTTTTTTCTGAAAAACATCTGAACCACAAATTGAGGTACATTTGATTTGAACTGCTTAAAATGCTGAATAGATATTTATTTTGTTTTTGTCACCCCAGATGGCGCCGTTGCTACGGCTATTGTTTTCTCTAGGAGGTTAACGCTTGAAAAATATAAATTTTCTCAAAACCGCGAGTTATGAGAAAAATTCATATTTTTCAGGAGCAAAATTAAGAGAAACGACAAAGTGTTTTAGAAACTAGAAGGGTATCTCAATGACTTAAGGGTATTTTCATGTTGGCATCATTCAGAATAAGGGCTTTTTTTAAAGTTTCATCTATAAAAAGTTTATTTTGAAAGAAAACAACATGATAATACCCTTAAGTGATTGCGCTATCCTTCTAGTTTTTAAAACACTTTCAAGTTTCTATTTATTGTCCACCTAAAAGACATAATAATCCGAGTACGAGAGTGGTGTTTAGACTTTAAAGTCACCTTAACTACTTATTAAATGTAAGGTAAGTGCTAAATTGCAATTTTAGTTCATCTATTTTGTTTCTTTTCTAAAGGGTTAAGTAAAGAGGGATGGTCAATTACGAAGAACCTTGTGACTGAATTGTCTATTCTTACGTTTGGATTTTTTACATTTGTGCCAGCAATTCAGGTCAGAATCGACAATTTATTGGGGAAAAAAAAAGAAGAATTTGAAAAGATACACAGAAAATACGTTTAATATGTTTTATTTCGCGTAGGAATTTTGTCTGTTTGCCGTTGTCGGTCTTTTGTCTGACTTTTTTTTACAACTCGTTTTCTTTGCCACCATTCTGGCTGTCGATATCGGAAGAATGGAGATGTCCGATCTTCAGCGACAGTCGATGCATCAGAACAATCAACCTTCGGAAGAGGAGTTGAACCACATGTATCCCTTGTTCTCGTGGCCTCAAGTGAGCCGTTGTCATCGAAGCGAAGCAAAAGCAAGGTTAGTTCTTATTTGCAATTATTATTATTTTGATTTTTGATTTCTGGAATTTTTGAATCCTTTTTTATGAAAAGCGAAAATGAATGCAAAAATTCAAACTTTTCTGGATAAAATATAATTTTCATTTAGAAATTTCAAAAGTTTTAAATTAGTGAAATTGTGGTGTGTCTTATGTATTTTGATTGCGATTACAAAACCGATTGAAAAGTAACGTTGATATTGTTAAGTGGCATTACCGCAGCTGCGTAGTGGTCTAGTTAGTCAATTTAAATTACTCGACATGAAAGAAACAGGACTACCAATGCAGCAGTCACAGAGTTTCAAGATTCAATTTCAATTCCATCAAGTACACCTGCAATCAGCTCGAGAGCCATGTGGCAGGGGGGAACAATTCCCAATCACAAATAGTTGTCACTGAGATGAGGCATAGACATCATCGTCAAATTGAACTCGTCCTAAAACAGAACTATATGCTGGAAGAGCATTCCATAGTATAAATAATACATTTGGAAAGAAAGACCAAAAATATGGCATCAGTTCGAGCTTCTATTTTTCTATTAGCCTTTGGATGGCCAAGATTTGAACTGATATTTCATTTTATTAAATTATTTCTTATGAAGTTAGTTAATATTATAGTAGTCTAGTCTAGTCATGATTTAAATTGATTTACACTTACAATTTTATATATTCACAGTCTTTGTGACATTTTTTTTTTATTTTTCGCATTTTTCCAATTCTGTTCTAAAGTTCTGAAATTCAATTTCATGGAAAGTAGGAAAAGTAAATAAAATTTTAATTTTTTTCTAGAAAAAAATGTTCATTTTAAAAATAGTTAAAAACAAAATCTAATTTAAATCAAAACAATTCGATTTTAAAATTAAAATTTTTTTGACTTTATTGATTTTTTTTAAAAAAAAGAAATCATGATTTTTAACAACCCTGATGAGAGGGCCCAGTGACGAGGGCTTAATATGAAAATGACCACCAGTACAATGGGCAAAACATAGCCTCTTTTTCAGCCCCTTTTTTAGGAAACTAGAAAAAAACCGTAAAATTATGAAATTTATCTGACAATTCAAAAGAAACTTTTATTGATTGCATAAAATAATTTCATCATTATGTATTTTTTTGTTGTTGGCAAAAGTCGAAGTGATAATTACATGGCAAAAATTTCAGAATTGTTCATTTGCAGTTTGCCGTCTTCATACTCCAACCAATCTGTATCTTCCACATCCGACCCTTCACATTATCCCGCCAACGTCGTTGCTCCAAATTACCGTTCGTCTAAGAAGGTTCCTTTCGGTAAAGTGCCAAAACGACTGAGAGTTGTGTACTTCTGGGCAAGATGCCGTATTTTTCAAAGAGCTTTTATGGTTGGTTTTGCTTTATTTTTTGGTATTTGTCTCCCCCCCCCCCCTAAAACTGGTCGTGCAGCTGGATATGATGGATTCAACAGTTACTGGAATGAAAGAACTACGTAAATAAAAATGCGAGCAATGCCATTTATGATCGTGCAATCCGTTTAACACGAATAGAGTTTTCCATGTATTTTGGTTTGTTTAAGGTGGCTGAATAGTTGTTAGAAACAACATTACGATAAAATCCAAATTGTTTTCAAAACTAGAATGGTAGAAGATTATATATAAATATTTCTTGGCTTGGATTGAATAATAATAACAATATTTTTATATATAATATATATATAAAGCCATATTAAAATATTGGCAAAAGCCAAAAAAATTTTACAAAATCAAAGGAAAACTTAAAAATAAATTCTTTTTAAGACAATTAATTTTTGAGTTTTCTTTTGATTTTTTAAAAATGTTTTTGGCGTTTGCCAATATTTTATTAAGGTTTTATAAAAAAAGAACACTGTTATTAGTAGAAGATTATGTTGAAAATTTTATATGGCCAATATCTTAAAAGATAAACATTTATTGTATAGTTCAGTTCGAAAATGAGTCGTTTTTTAGGTTTTTCCATTGACATTTCATGAAAAACTAGTTTCTCCTTTTTCAAACTGTTATAAAAGGTTTATTTTGAAAGATATCATCATGAAAAAAACTTAGTATTATTACCAACTTTACTAGTTTCTAAAACACTTTGCCTTTTTTTTCTTTCGTAATGTTTCTCCAGAAAAAGCGGTTGCTTGAAAAATGTAAATGTTCTCAGAACTTCGGGTTGGGGGGGGGGGGGGGGGGCGAAAAAAAATATCTTTTTAGTCACGTTAAGTTTATATTATATTATTATTTTACATTATGTAAAATATGCAATACAAAATTACTGATTTTTATTTATTTTTTTTAAAAAAATGTAGGTAGAGCGAAGATTTAAATATTAAATTTATATCTATTCGTGTTGTATTATATTATATATATATTATATTATATATTATATATTATATATTATATTATATTATATTATATAAATTTCGTCTTAAAAGAAATAATTTTAAAAACGTTTGTTATGACATTTATATATGTCATAACAAACGTTTTAAAAATTATTTCTTTTAAGACGAAATTTGGTTAGCATGTAAAAGAAAATATTTTGATCTCTTGAATTTTGCGTGTTAAACGGACTCCGCAGTGCCATTAATCGGAATTTTTATATTATTGGAAATGAAAGATTTTGCGGCCAAGATGATTGAATGTCATCAAAGCAAGAAATTTAAGTGGCTAAAAGAAACATTTCTCAATACCTTTATTCTCTTATTTATTACTATAATAATTATAATAATTAGGTATAAAAAAAACTTCCTTGTTATTTTTCTGATTTGTAACAGAAGCTTCGATATTACGTATCCAAAACTGTCGAAACCAACTGCCGGAAAAGTGGGTTATTCGATATAAAATCAACACATCAAGCAAACATGTTTTAATATGATTCTTTATTAAGAATTTTTTTCAAGATCCAAATTTGAATGTAAATGGTTTTCCAAAATTTGAAGCAGCTTAAAGCCGCGTATAGACCAAGGTCGCGAGCCGTTCGCTAACATTTCGAGACCAGTTCGCAAACAGAAACAGAACCTGGCTAAGATGGCAGCTTGCGAACAGTTCTAGAGCTGTTTGCGAACCGGTACAAAGTTCGCTCTCGAGGCAGTACGTGAAAGGGTTCGTTCTTGAACGTCTGGCGAACAGAGAACCCGATCTAGACGTGACTGGGCTCGACTTGCTAGTTTATAATTATTATAAACACTTTGTGCAAAATTATTACAAACAGATTTAACAACGCGAACTCTTGACGAACTAGCAAACAAAATCTCAAGGTCTCTTCGACTTGTGAACCGAACACGCTATTTTTTTTCGTTTAGACGTTATACTCGCAAACAGTTCCCGAGCAATTTGCGAACATCTAATTTTGGTCTGTACGAGGCTTAAGGGCCTTTGCAAACGGGCGAATTTTGAAACACTTTTCGACAGCAAACTGAAGTCAAAGGTCTTGGGGCTGTCGTCGCAATGCATTTTTAATGGAAAGACGCCAACCTTGGTGCACAGGTGACTTTGAAAACACTTAACCAACGACGCTGCGAGTCGTTTTGATGTTGTTTTCATTGCGCCGTACTTCAAGTAGATTTTTTCGATTTGTGTTTTCTCATCAAAAGTGAATTTTACGAACGCTTGTTAGGAAACACCTTTGAACGACTTTGAAAACATCGCGGTGTTTTGAAATTATTCGATTTTGGCGACAATTCGGCTACATTTTGTCGTCGAAAAGTGTTTCAAAAGTTGCTTGTGTTTCCTAGGGTCTTGAACCAAATGCATTAGAAATGTGAAATTTGACAAAAAAAAAATGTACAAAATTTCATTGAAGTCAAAGGGGTAAATTTGAGGCTTGTTGTTGATTTCTTCTCGAATCAACCTTCCACAAAGACAGCTGCTCGTCCCAGTTTTGCATATCTTTTTAAAGCCAGTTATGTATTGTTTACCGATGTTTAAAATAATGCACCGTAACTAAACAGTCACACCGTTATGCTTTTATTTTGTGACAGATTACATTTCTTATATGGGTCGCATTCATCGTCTACAAATCCGGAATCGTAAATCTTTTAACACTCGAGAATTCCACTTTACAGTTTTCAGTATCGCCCGTGTTTCCTCCTCGCGACGTTGTCACGAGCGAGACACCGACGAACGTTGTGCAGTCGACAGTTAGCAATAACTTGGATTCGTTTAACGAGGATTCGGTTTTAAAACATTCGAACGCATCGTCTACTATCGATCATAAAAAAGTCAACGTTTCGAAGGCATTGAAACACAAAGATTACGATCTGTGGCGATATCTTCAGCCCGATCATTGGCCGACACTTTTCGGCTACTTCAACTTGTCGGTGACGGCACGTTACGTCAGCATTTTACCGTCCATCAAGTTATCGATACCGGTTTCGCACGAGGAGGCCGTTCACGTTCGTCATCCTTCAGAGCATCAGAGTACAAGATTTCATTGGCCGGCTTCGGCCATTGGCCAAGATGGATCAGAAACAGAAGGTGAATCCAATAAATTGTATTTTATGAGAATTACTAGTAGTGGAGCCCGTCCTGGGACGGTTTATCTTTTATTTAAAATTTTAAAAAAATCATTTGTATGCTTCTTCTTAAGAGGCTACATCACAAAATTACTTTGAAAAATCTCCGCAAATAGCGCTAGCATCGTTTTTCTATTAGCCCATAGACTCAATGTTAAAGAAAAAATGTTAATTTTTAAAATACACAGTCGCGGCGGCAATATGTTTATTTTTCATATTTAAAGTTGTCCAATATTAAGTTTTCAAGGTGCACCTTAAATATCTGCTGTTCTAGTGATAGAATACAAGAAATTGGTAAGTGCGGTTCTATTTTTAAAAACTATTTCAAAATCGCGAATTTCTAAATCTTATGTTAAACTTTATTAGAAAAATAAGAAAAAACAGCTATTAAATGCTTTTAAAAATAATTTTAAAAACCAGAAAAAAAATTAGCACGTGTGCCAATGTATTGGCTTTACTTTGTTTTTTTTTAGGTATTTTACGAGCATTTTAATGGATGTTCATTGCACTTTTGAAATAGTTTTTAAAAATAGAACCGCACTTACCAATTTTTTGTCATTCTATCACTCGATCAGTATATATTTAAGGTGCACATTGCACTTTGAACCATCAAAATTGGACAACTTTAAGTATGAAAAATAAACATATTGCCATGACTGCGGATATTAAAAACTAACGTTTCTTCTTTAACATTAAGTCTATGGGCCCAATAGAAAAACTATGCTAGCGCTCTTTGCGGAGATTTCTCGAAGTAATTTTGTGATGTAGCCTCTTAAACAAAAAGCAAATCAAGTTCGAATTGAAATGGTTTTTAGGTTGGAAAGAAGAGGACGGTGACGACGGACTTCCGACGCCTTCTTCTCATATTCGCAATGCTTACTATCCTTCGACACCTGCCGAATTGATACTGACAGCCGTTTTGGCGATTCCCAGCATCATTTTCCTCATTTATGTCATGATCGTCATGTATCAGTGCATCTGTTCGAGAAATTACGCCGAGTGGCGAAGTTCGTGGTCGGACGAAGATGCCAGAAATCCCGGTGACATTTTTACGCAACTCGTGATCGAGGCAATGCCGGTTGTTTTAGAGGGACATCCACAGGTTGGTATTTTTACACGTTGAAATTCAAAGTTCCGAAAAGAATATTGAATATGGAAAATAATGTTCTGTACATTTCGTGTGTTAAACGTTTTTTACTGTATATTTTCACGAGTTTTAATCGCGCATATAAATCCTGTTAGAAGCTATAAAAGTTTAAAAGTGTAACCGCCTTTTGTACTCTTGGTTATTCTGTTATTCAGAAGCAAAATGAAAAGAAAATTGAATTATGTTTTAGAAACTAGAAAGGCATCTCGATCACTTAAGGATATTTTCCTGTTGATATCTTTCAAAATAACCTTGTTTTTTATTTCAGTTTTAAGATGACTCTAGTTTAAGCAGACATTATATAATTCTTAATTTCTTTTTCTATGAAAAAGCTTATTTTGAAAGATATCAATATGAAAATATCCTTAAGTGATTGAGCTATCCCATCTAGTATCTAAAATACTTTCCAGTTTTTTTCTTAATTTTGCTCTTCTGAAAGACAGAATAATCAAGAGTTTGAAAATCGGTTGTTCGTAAACTGTTTTCAGGTGGTTGTAAAGTGTAAATGCCTCTCGAACTCTGGTTAGTGTGTCTTTCAAGTGTAAAATGATTAGAAACTTGAACAGGTTTTAGATACTAGAAGGGTGGCTCAATCACGTAAGGGTATTTTTATGTTGATATCTTTCAAAGTGAGCTTTTTATTTCAGTTTGAAAATGACCCAAATTTAAGCAGACAATATTTTTTTTTAATTTCTGTCTATAAAAAGCTTATTTTGAAAGATATCAACAAGAAAATATCCATAAGTGATTGAGTTATCCTTCTAGTTTCTAAGATGCTTTCTAGTTTTTCCTAATTTTGCTCTGTTGAAAAATCAGCTGTTCATAAACCATCTTAATTAAGTTTGGCTTCTGAAATCTAAATTACGGATAATGGTCCAGACACACATGACCGGGCCGGAAAAACCAAGTGGTCTGTCTCTGCCCGGTAATTTTGAAACCACACTTGTCCAAGAGACGACGTCGTCTATAACACTTGATCGGGCCGTGCCTAATTAAGGGGATTCCGTTTATTGATAATTAATGAAACTCCCGTTTTTTTAATTTGCGAACTGAGAGCAGACCGTGACCGGGAAAAAAGAACATGACAATATCTATCCGGCCCAGTGGCAGGGCCATGGCATTTATTTGTCTCGGCTGTTGTGTGAACAGATGCACTGAATTTAACGGTGTAATTAATACACCGGGTGACGGCTGTCTTTCTGGCTCTGTCTCGGCTCAGCCATGTGTGTTGGTACTATTATGGACATAATTGTAACGTGTTTGTAATGAATATATTTAGGAAGTTGAGTGTTTGGCTACCGATGGTAACTTTGTCGTCAGCACTTGTTTGGCTGGTGAAATCCGTGTCTGGGATTCAATGTCAGGAGAATGCCTCACTGTTATAAACAGAAAAAAGTATGTTTAACAAAAATAACGAAAGAAAAAGGTCATTAAAGGCAATAAAAATTTTTTTTTTCAGATTGTCGAATCATCAAAATCACAATAATGCGCACAAAGACTGTGAAATAGAAGGAACGGACGACTTTCCGTCGGATTACGAGTCCGGTTCGCCTCCTTCGCGTTCCGAATCGTTTATTAGCCCGGCTCCTAAACGAGTCACGTCATCGTCTTCCATAAATGACATTGACGAGAGATCTCACGTTGTATACAACTCTAGTAAGATTCGCGGCACCATCTCGGCTGCCGCTAATGTGGACGATCTCTTCGTTTTCGAGAAAGATTTTTCGAAACCGAGACGAAGGGAACTTTTCACTTTACAGCCGAATTTATCGTCGACTATAAACACTGATTTCGTCGGCGTTCAGTCAACGAAAAGAAAGAACTCTAAGCCGAACGTCTCGCCCAACGAAGGTGGTTACGACTTCAAAGGTTTTCAGATCTACTACGACGAACATCGGCAGTTGATGGAAGAAGAAGACGAACAAGAGAGTTACAGACGAAGGCTCATTCACATGAGTAGCGGCGAACTGTCTCCGAATATGATGAACAGTCCAAAACAGGAGGCCATATTGGAAAGGTCCAAGTTAGACGTGGACGAAAGATCAAATGTGTGCTCGGCCGTTTGGTGCGTCGATTGTAAAGATAACATCATTGTTGCTGGCTGCTGCGATGGAAAAATAGAGGTTAGTAGTTTTCATCTTTGTTCGTGTCTTTGTCGTTATTTTTCTAACCCTCTAAACAGGGTTCTAATATAGAAAAAAAAAATGTTTTATTGAGTATTCATGTACACAGTTTCCTATGTTGAAACCCCGGTTTAGCGAGTTCAAGTTGAAGTTTAGGTACCAGGTTTCCTTTTTTTTTTTTTTTTGCTAATTTTAAGCTATTAAGAGCTTACTGGATATGTTACTGTCAATCTGCAGATTGCCTAGGAAATTTGCAAAACCACCAAACTGCTTGTGAATCTGCAAAATTTAATACATTTTAGGTGTTGAATTTTGCACTTTAGGGCATAAAAGAGACCATTACCTCTAGAAGTTTCTACTTAAAATTATGAGGAGACTTACCTTGTGATTGTAAAAATGATGTTTATTTTTTTAAAAAAACGAATTTCTTAATTAAAAAAATTCAAAATAAATCGGTATTTGGTAGAAACTGGGAATTTCAGATAGATGAGCCACCAAACAACATGAATCGGAACTAAAACAATAAAAACTATACTAGTATATTCGAAAAATATCGATATTTAAACCTTTTGCCATGTGTTGTCACCTCGCGTTACTTTTAATTTACTATTCAAATACATGTATTTCCTATTACTTTTAATTCACTATTCAAATACATGTATTTCCTATTCATTTCAAAGTACTACTGGATTTAATATTGGAATTATCCCACCTGCCTCGTGCGTGGCTCTCGAGTTGACGTAAAAGTTGTATTGAGTTGAATATGAATAGGGAATACATGTATTTAATTAGGGAAATGACGGGTGACAACATTTGCCGCTAAATTGAGGGGGAGACTTTCGTTTTTAGAAATTTAAAATGGCTTTGTTTGGTGACTCAGGAAAAGTCACTTCATTTTTAACTTTTTTATAATTTTAGACATTTTTGACAACTGGATATGCCTTTAGTTTTATTTTAAAAGAAAAAAATTGTAAGGATTAGATGATATTCAGTTAACACGAGGCATAAATAATTTATATTTTTATTAGTTCTGGGACACGCTAACAGGATCGTTGAAGTACGTTCACGAAGAAACTTCTCACGAAGGTGTTACCGGGATTCGCATCTACGGCAGCAGGTGAATTGTTAAGCTGCTATTTTTTTTATAAAAATATTTTAATGAGGTCTGAAGATGATCAAAACGTCAGCCATTAAAATTCACACTTTAAAATTCTTGTTGAAATTATATTTTTTAATGGCTGTTTAAATCTTGAAGATTTATTTTATGAATCTAAAGTTTGTATTTTTATTTATGTTTTGCGCACAAAAAATAGAGTAATCGCAGTTAGGTTGAACGGATCAGTTGATTTTCTTCAAATCGTACCGGTTCAAAATGTCGATCATCTCATGTCGACACAGTCTCCGTTCAGCATGCATCGTCGAAGTTAGTAGATCCAATTTAACAAAGAAACAAATTTCGAGTTCGATTTTGAATTCTAACCCACAAAATTGTCCGGAATCGTTAAAACAGCCAACTATCAGCTAGGATCAGGATCTCCGGTGAACGGTTCGTGTTTTTCTTCGTACGAAGAAGAAATCACATGCCACTGGTTGCACACATCGAGAGCACACCAACAACCGATTACGGTTCTGGAAGTTGAAGGTGGAAAAGCAGTGACTGGAAGTCAGGATCACACGTTAAAAGTGTTTCGAGTGGATGACACCGTCTGTATTTCTACACTTCATGGTCATTATGGACCGATAACAACATTGTTTATAGATAAGGTTTGATTTGTGAGGTCGTTATGGTTCTGCAGGAGGTTTTAGTTATAAATTATGCTTCTTGGGTGGTGTTACTGTCACTATAAGTTAGTGCGTCACAACGTCCATAGAGTTTTACAGGAAAAAATTTCAAGGTGTGAGTTACTGAAACAAGTATGGAGCTTCTCAAAAGCATTTTTTCAACAAAATTCAAAGTGTTTTAGAAACTAGGTAATTAAGTTAACAGAGTGGTTACTATTTTATGATGATCTGTTTGAAAATAATAGTTTTATGACAGTTCTAAAATGCCGATAACGATCGAAAACGAAAATAGGCGTTTTAAAATGGTCATAAGACAATTATTTTCAAACAGATCATCATAAAATAGTAACCACACCGTTAATTTGTTCATTTAGTTTCTAAACCGCTTTGAATTTTGTTTAAAAAATGCTTTTAAGAAGCTCCGTACTTGTTTCGGTAGATTCGCCTTTTCGAAGTGTTTTTCTATGCAACTTTATGGGTGTGTAGTGACGTGCAGACACGTAACATCATCTGGAAGCACCATTTGTAATCGATAGTATTACCGGTCTCGTTAATCTTTTGTTTTAGTTAAGTCCGATGACCGCGGCGAGCGGATCGCAGGACGGTGCTGTCTGTTTGTGGGATCTTCAGACTGGTACTTGTGTTTGCCAGTTACGAGGCCACGACGGTGCCGTGACGGCTCTTTCGTACACAGCCTCTTACGTTCTTAGCGCTGGCACCGATAATCGGTTATTAGTCTGGGAACGATTTCAAGGGCATTTGCTGAACACCATTAATCTTGTGCGAATTCTTCTTTTCTCGTTTTTAAGATGTGACCAGAGCCGAGATTATTTGATATTTTTTTTTCATTTGATATAAATTGCGATTTAAATTTTATTAGTTTATTTGAAAGTTGTATTTTGAAGGTTTATTAAGAAATTTAGAATATTTAGATTTAATAAATTAACCCACTCTCTTTAGAAACCTTCAAAATAAAAAGTTACAACAAGTTTCAATTGTTTTAAAAAAAATTCAGATTGGCATAGCTAGGTTTCGTTGCACCCCGCTGCTCCCTGCTGCTTAAAACATTGCCCCCCCCCCCTCCTTCCGGCAGTCTCGGGGGGGGGGGGGGGGCTGCGGGTTCCCAGCTATGCCCCTGTTCTGGTTACATTTTAATCAAAGTTGTTGTTTTGTTTTTGTTTTCTCGAAAAAAGTTCTTTTGTTGAGGTTTTTTTGTTATTGTTTTTTATCACAGTCACAAAACTATTGCAACAGTATCATTATGCTGACGGATAATCTGCTTTTGACAGGGCGTCAGGTAACATTTCGTTGTTTTCTGTTTTCGATCTTTATTTATTCCGCTTTTGATAAGCTTAGCAACTATAGATCTTATCAACTTTTCCCATCAGAATGGGAAAGGGTTCTATTGTTTTCAATATCTGTTTTATACGGTCACTTACGGTGCATAGGTTATAAAATATAGTGAAGTTTACCAAGACCACGTGTTTGTAATGAACAAGCTTAGCTTTGACGAGCTCATTTTTAGGCCGTTTTGTACACACATCGGCTTTTTGCCAGAGCCAGATCTGGCAGCGGTCGTGGGGTCTTTCACACGTGCTGACATTGCATTGACGGCAGACGAAAAGTCGACTGCCGTTCGCCAGTTTGAATTTCCCTCCACGCAATTTTTTCTAGTTGTCCTTATAACAGTTCCCATCATCCGGCTTGTCGAGTTCATCATTGGCGTGATCAGTTGTCGGACCGACAATGTTGTCGGACTGGCTGTGTGTGCTTGTGTGAAGACTTCCATTTATTTACACATTGCATCCCGGTGCCGGAGTTAGAAATGTCAACGGTTCAGAACTGGGGAAACCGGTTAGCCAGTATATTTCAAACTGACAAGAACTGGTTCTGAACCGAGTAGGTACAGTTCGGTTCTACCCTTTGCCACATCTTACTAATATGCTGTGCAAACCTGCTAATGCATGTTGGAAACGGGTTCGAACCGGTTGTGATTAGTTCGTCGATCTTGAATCATACTGGTTCAAACGCATTAGCAGATTTGTGCAACACATTAGACTAATGTTCTGCGCAAATCTGCTAATGCATATTGGGAACCGGTTTGTCAAGATCGAAGAACTGATCAGAACCGGTTCGGTTCTACCGGTTGCCACCTCTAGACGGAATCGGGTCCGATTTTTCCGGCATGTGTGCAAACAAACGGCCTTAGAGCTGACTCACACTATATAGGGGTACAAGTCACACATTCTTTTATTTTATCGATATATTTAACAGTGCCAGCGTAACGTTCACGTCACACACTGCTGTATAAATTGATAAATTGAACTTTAGCAACATACCTAACACTTGTTATGTTTTAAAATCAGGGATCTCTTGGTATTTGGGACATCCGTCTTGGCGATCCAGTTCGGATCGTCCGTTTGGGCCACGCCGACGACAGCGTCTTAGTTCGTCAAGTACGGCACGTTGGACACACGATAGTCTGCGACTACGGCAGCCAATTGAGGGTAGTTCGTTTTCCGGCCATTGTTGAAAAAGTCGACTGATTTTGTGTTTTTTTTTTACGATCAAAACCAGGTTGTATTTATAGAACACATTTCAGTTTTTTATTTTTTTAAAATTTAGATATTAATATGAATTATGAAATATTTTTTTAAGAAAAAAAAAATGTCTAGCAAAGTTTTTTTTTCTCGATGATTCGGAAAATCTTGACTTGTAAAAAAAAAAAAGTTTTCATCACGACCCTTAGTATCTTAAATTGAGGAAACGTATCTCAAAATCATAAAAATTGTGAATATTTTGCAAATTTTTTTTTTTTTTTCGTTGCTAAAAATGATTTTAATTTAATTTTAATTTATTTGTTCGTTGTATGAAAATTTTTCATCATTTGATGGTCTTTTATCAAATCAAATTCGGTTTTCAAACGAGTTATCGAAAATGGTTTTTTGTTTTGTTTTTTCTTCTGAAATGAGAAGTTTCGGAAGAACGTGAAATATATGGATAGTATATTAGAAACTCGAAATAGTAAATGAATTTGCTTAAAAGTATCTTTGTGACAGTATCTCTTTATGTGTTGCGTAAGCAGTTGTATCTGGAAGTACATCCTGCGAATGTCGAGGGTAAGTATGCCCACTATTGTGTCCTCAAAAATAAGTGCACAACTAAAGCCTACTACACTAATTACCTAGCTTTACGGCCAAGATACGTTCTGACAAAGGTAGCAGTAAAGCGAAATTGCCGTATAATGAATCATTTATTTTCAACTTAAGTGACAACTTAGTAAATTTCGTGATATAGACATTTGCAATATAGACACTTGCCCTAAAGCCATTCGCCTTAATGCCAATTGCTCTAAAGGGATGATTGCCCTAATGAGACGTTTGCCCTAAAGGGACCATTTGCCCTAAAACCACTTTTTCTCTTGTCTTTCGGGTGAAGTATGTTAAATAGGTTCTGCATTCCGCAAGTGTGCAAAAAAAAAACGCTTAATGACATTTAGAATGTTGATTAGGGCAAACGTACCTTTAGGGCAAATGTCTTTTTAGGGCAAATTGTTTTTCGGTGTGTCTTTATGGCAAATATTCCTTTAGGACAAATGTTTCTAGGACAACTGTTGTCTGGGTGTCGTTTGAAAACGTGAGTAATTTGGTTTCAAAACAATTTCTCTGTGTTATGACACCTGGCAAATTATAGTTTCTTCATTTTTTTTTGTTAGCGTTAATATAGTAACGAAGACATTTAGCCTTTACAGCCAGGTCAATACTAACGGACAAATGAGGAAATCAATTTGCTTGTTGTATGTGCAGTCAAGGCTTTTTCTCCTCTTCTGAGCGTTCAAATGGGATACAACAAATTATGGAGGTAGGTTACGAGGTTTTTTTTTTAAGACTGTACCGAGCCGATTTTTGCCGATTTACTGCTAATCTGCAAAAATCGGATCGGCAAACAAATGTTAACCGATTTCTGCACTCAACAATTAGGTCTGCTCCCCGATAAAACGGCAGCTGTTGATCGTTAATCAATTTATTACCAACTTTATCACTAATTCATCTTTAAAAGGAAATTGTTGCCTTGCCATTGCTTTGTAAACTAGACAATTATAATTTAACTCTTTTTTCCATACGTTTTTGTGCGAACCACTTCTCTTGACCGACGCAAGCAGCCAAACTCGGTAGTGAAAATCGGCATGATCGGATCGCTTAAATCGATTGGCATGCCAATTTTTTTTTGTGTAATTGGTTCCGTGAAAAAAAGTGTGATCGGTACAGCCTTAGTTTTTTATTGTACCATAATTAAGATATTGAAGTATTTTTCAAAGTCGTTTTTCTAAGAGACATTTATCTTTAGCGCTGTATGTGTCCCCTTACTCATATTTGCAGTACAAACATGTTTTAAGAGGCTACATCACAAAATCACTTTAAAAAATATCCGCAAAGAGCGCTAGGATGGTTTTTCTATTGAGCCCATAGACCCGATGTTAAGGAAAAAACGTTAATTTTTAAAATAAACAGTAGCGACAATATATTTATTATTCATATTTAAAGTTGTCCAATTTTGATGGTTCAAAGTGCAATGTGCACCTTAAATATATGCTAATCTGGTAATAAAATGACAAAAAATCGGAAAGTGTGCTTCTATTTTTAAAAAAAAATATTTCAAAATCGCGAATTTTTAACTTTATGTTAAACTCCAATGCTCCTCAATGGAGCACAAGAAAAACAATCATTAAGAGCCTAGATCCATGTCCATCTTGTTGTTTTGAACAGACGACAACGAGACAAATGAGTGTTCTTATATGGAGTTACTAAAACTGCAAGAAATCGCCTCACAATCGCTCAATTAAAATACAGTAAAGCGCAAAATGCAATAAAAACTATTGTTCTTCATGTGCTCGATTTATATAATTTTTGAAAAGGTCCTTCTATTTTTAAACAAGGTTCAAAGTCGTTCGTTTTCTTAACCCCATGTTAAACCCCATTGGCCCCAAAACCGTCCCACAAACATTTGAAAAACTCTCGTTAAAAACGATTTAGAACAATAACAAAATAATTAGCACATACATTCATGTATTGGCTTCACGATGTTTCCTTTTTTATAAATTTTGAAAAGGTCCTTCTATTTTTTAAGAACGTTTAAAATCGTACGTTTTTTAACTCCATGTTAAGTCCCATAGGACTAAAACACCATCCAACAAAAGTTAAGAGAACTCTCATTAAAAATGATTTAGAACAATCAGAAAAATTAGCACGTACTTACACGTGTTTATTGCCTTCAGGATTATTCCTTTTTCTAAATTTTAAAAGGGCTTTCTATTTTTAAATAACATTTAAAATCTTACGTTTTTTTAACTCCAAGTTAAGTCCCATAGGAGCAAAAAACCGTCACCCAAACATTTGAAGAACTCCCATTAAAACGACTTGAGAACAATCACACAAAAGTTAGCACGTGCATTAATCTATTGGCTTCACCATGTTTTCTTTTTATAAGATTAGAACGCGAAATTATTTTTCTATTAATTATTATGTGACTTCGAACTGGGAGAAAAAACGTTAAAAACCGGTTTTCAATCAACAACGATCGCAGCGCCTACATTCGGAGAAATTTTGAAATAAACGCTATATCTAGGCTCTTAAAATGTTAATAAAAATATCTAAAAATTATTTTTAAAAAAAAATCAACACGTTCGCCGATGTGTTGGCTTCACTGTGGTATACTTTATAGATTTTTTTTAACAAAAATTATTTTTAGGTATTTTTATGAACATTTTAATGGTTGTGTTTTTCTTACTCACGAAATTATTTTTCTGTTAATTATTATGTGACTTGAAACCTGAAGGAAAAACGTTAAAAAAACGATTGCAGAGCCTATATTTGGAAGTTTTTTGAACTAAATGCTGTATCTAGGCTTTTAACTTTCAATCAATTTTCTATTTTCAACTTTAGGGTTTGCACAACCCACGATACCTTGTCGAACATGGTTTTCCCTGACATTTAGAACAGGCTCTTCCTTTCTGGAACATGAAAGTTTTTTTTCCGCGTTGAGAAATATTCCCTCTGAAAATAATTTTAAAAAGTAATCATTTATCTCTGAATTTTTTGTGATTCAAATTTAACCATTTTTATATACCCAGGTGCGTAGTTGCAAACGTAAAGATGAGTGACGTAGTAATATTTTCTGTACTGAGCATAACCGCATCCGATGGCATAAGTATCGGCCCAAACGATCTTTTTTAACGAAAACAAATCTTCAGTTTTAATGTTTTGTCAGACAGGCGACTTTTTGGTAGACATGTTTTGGTATATATTTCCGACAAAAAAAGAAGCTTGGGATCCACTGCTGTAGACCATGTTTAATGTTTAAACGCATTTAAAGTGGCTCTATAGATATTTATTTGTTTTTGTCCCTCTGAACGGCGCCACTGCGGTGACTTATGTTATGCTCCATAGACGCTTTTATAAATATTTGGACGCAAAAACGTCAAGTGAACGTTTTTTTTAAACAACATCTTATATATAAAACAAAGTCGAAATTTCTTTGCACGTTATAGGCTTTTGAACGGTGAGGGCTAGCGTCATGAAATTTGCACAGGTTATTCTTTCTGGAATTTCCGAGTTAATGCAACTATTTTCAGTTCACTACGTCATTCCTTTCCTGAGTTTTACACGTGGTGCACGTCTTCATATATAGGCAATGAGGATGGGACCTCGCAAGCTAAATATCAATATTGACATTGATAGTGATATCGAAGAGGTCACTATCGATGGTTCAATATATTGAATATCTACATCGATATGTCGATACTATTGTTGGCCGGGTCGCATATTTTCACCTCGAACATGTGAACTCGAACAGTGAAATAATTCGCCAAGTGTACGTATCATGTGGAACAGGACAAATCCTAAATTTTCTTGAATCCGAATCCTAAAAGGTTCTGGAATCCTTTGAATCTCCCGAATCTCGAATCCTTCATATAAGAATCACAAATTATTCATTAAGAAGATACAAATAAATGAAATAATATTAAATATTAAATGATTAATAATAAAAAACAAGTGTGGCACTCAGGGCCGCCACAAGGTGATATTGGTGAGCCGGGTTCGACCACCGAAATTGCGACAATCGCCGGGTTTTATTGTTAGTGAACGCTTCTATTGGACGTTAATGGAGTTAAAACTAATTTTAATCAAAGTTTTTAACAGTTTTTTTTGGTTAGGATTCGAAAGACGAAAAAAAACGTGAAGATTCGTGTAGATTTCAAGATTCGCCGGATTCGAGGATTCGAATGTCCCATCCCTAGTATATTCTATAGTTTTATTTTAAAGGCATATTTTAAACTTGAGTTGTGCACGGTATCAATTTCTTTTTACTTGCCTGTGTATAATGTCCAGTCTTCGTATTAAACACAAATCTATTTCCATTTCTGTAGAATCTTTTTTCATCGTACCACGCCTTAATTGCCCATTGGAAGTTCATTGTGGTAGAGCCACTTATAAAAGCCACATTTTGTCCAACATGTCCTGGAAATTTAACTTGAAAGTTGAAACAGAAAAATTGGACAAACTCTACATTAATATGAGAAAGGTTTCAAAAATAATTTACACTTCTTCACTTGTGCTCTTTAGCATTTATAACTGTTATATTATTCGGTACATCTCAGGGTCCCAGGATGATAATCTATCCCGGGGCCCTTTTTCCGAAAAAAGGAAAAAACGACGCGCATGCGTACACCAGAGAAAATGAAAATCTCATTTTCTCTTTCAAATATAAAAAAGGGGAGATGATAGAATTTCTTTTCCTCCCTTTTATGAACGTCATCAATTTCTAATTGGTTTGTTACTTAATTGGTCTGACGTCATAAAAGGGCGGAGGAAAAGAAATTCTAATGCTGGGCACAATTGCCTGTGAATTTTGCTCCCGTCATTTATGACGGGCTACCCCACTAGTATATATATATTAAGCCAGGTCTGTGTGTGTGTGTGATTAACGCTGTACAAACAAGGACAAAAACCTTGAAGCACGTCGGAATTTATATAAATTTAAATGAATAAATGAACCGCTTTTTTTCTCAAGGTCAACTATATGTTGCACACTCCCCATAAAAGAACCCCATGATATTAAATTGGAGAGGGGAAAAGGTTGGAAAGTGTAGAAGGGGGAGCGAGAGAGAAACGTGGAGGGAGAAAAAGTGGGAGGGGGTGACTGAAATTGAAATGAAAGGAGTAAAAAAGGAACAAACGACGCGCATGCGCACACCAGAGAAAATGAAAAACTCATTTTCTCTTTCAAATATAAAAAGGGGAGGGGATAATAGTAGCAAAATTAAACTAGAATTTATCACGGGCAACTGTGCCCAGCATTAGAATTTCTTTTCCTCCGCCCTTTTATGAACGTCATCAATTTCTAATTGGTTTATTGCTTGGTCTGACATCATAAAAGGGCGGAGGAAAAGAAATTCTAATGCTGGGCACAATTTAAGGCCTGTGAATTTTGCTCCCGTCATTTATGACGGGTTACCCCACAAGTATGATAATATTTGGCATATTAATATTCTGTAATTTGATTTTGTGGCTGTTAATAACATTATGAGCTATACATGGTACATGTTGTATGACAGTCTTAATACTTTTCTGTAAATTGACATTCACATCTCAGATTTTTTTTAAATAGTGATTTTAATTTAAATCGTGATTTTTGTTTAAATAGTGATTTTAATTTAAATCGTGATTTTTGTTTAAATCATGATTTTTTTCTTTTCATATCTTTAAATTTCTGATATAAAAAGGGGCTTATTTTTTACAATTATTTCATTTTACAATAATTGTAAAAGTAGAGCCTCTGTTAGGGTGGTAACCGCCTTAATCTTCTGAAAAAAAGTAGAAGATGTCTTCTTGGACATGGTTCCAATGTGGTGGTTACCTTTACCTGATCCTTGCTGCTGGGGATTGTAACGACCCGACTTGGTCGCTACAATACCCACGGTAAATTTGACTTAACTTACCGTCGCTGACCCTCCTTGGGACGGGTCGAAGCGCTGGCCAGCCCTCCTCTTGTACCCGTCCGTGCCACGGGTAGCGCCGATCGGAGGATCCTCCACGCCGCAAGCCGACGGACGAAGACCGCCGAACAAGACGAGGAATCCACGGTAGATTCCCGATGAATCCTACCGTGGATGAACCGCGCGCGAAGCACCGGCCGACACGATGATGCACATGCCGAAACAGGACGGTGGTGGGCGGCAACCCCAGCCGAGAACCCCCACCCTCCCCGCGGTAACTTCCCCAGTATTATTAAGCAAATAATAAAAGACACGGACACAGTGGTTGTAGAGAGTGAAAATAAACAATATATTTATTCAATGGAATAAACCAAAAACACTCACTTATAAATGGGCAATATCTGCTGGTAATTGTACCAGCAGAGAGCCAACAAAGAGATGAACAATAGGTGAATAGAGCTGAGTCTCCTGGCTAATTCCTGCCAGGAGAAGAGGTTAATAACCTCTTTATCCAAACAAAGACACAAGATGAATGGTGGCCATCTTGGCCACCTGCTGATTGAAGGAGCAACAAGCACATGCACTCTGCATAAGGGTTTCACTTCCACTGTCCAGTATACAATGGCCGCCGCCATTATATACACCCCCAGGCTGCTCCACCTGGGGGAGGACAGGGACCCTTGCTGGCCATTTTGTCGTCTGCCTGGCACTCAATTTAGCAAGTGCCTAGCAGACGACATGGGATTTAGTTCTGCACCAAAAAGGAGCAGAACTGGGTCGTCACAATCCTCTCAACTTCCCTGATCCGCCCCGGGATCAGGTCGGCTGAGCCAGCAAGGATTGCGCCCATGACCCCCACTCAGTTTCAAACTGATTTCTTCGGTGGTGGATTCATCGGAGCCACCATCCACTCCGACATCCACCGACGTATCCACCATGAACACATCCGGGTGTTTCTCCACCCGAGACCGACATCGAAATCAGTCCCCCTGAGTCTTAACACCTCCTGCTGTCGAAACGCTTCGACGGCAAGTGTGTCAAGTTGCGGACTCTGACGAAGAGTCCGACTTGTAAGAAGGTCTACGAGAGCGGCCGCGGGATCGGACACGCTACCTCGTAGAGGGTGGGTGACAAATTCTCCCACCATTCCTTCCAAGTCGCAGCCAAGGAGACGCTGGACGTATGGGGCCGCGAGCTGGGCTAAACGTACGAGCCCAGCTCCTGTCCCCACCACGTCTAGAACAGCAAAGCATCTCCTTACCGGGTTGACGACCAGCAACACCGGATAGTCCGTACTGCCAAATGCCAGCACATAACGCATGGCAAATGACGGCAACGACGGCGTCCACGGAACTGGGAGTGGCTCTCCCAGACGATAGTATCCGTGGTATTGGTACCCCTCCATTCCCGGCTGGTCCTGCCACAGACCAAGCCGGTTATTCAGAAAGACCTCTCCTTCTGAATACGGAGGCTCCGCACCAAAGCGTCGACCCTCGCCCTCAGGCTCAGGAGACTTGGCTCTTTCTTCCGGTCCTAGGGCCGCAAAGACCCCATCATCGGGACCCGGAGAGAAGGGTGTCCTTCCTACGGAAGGCACGGGACCACGTTTGGCGGGAACGTCATTTTTCCCCGCCGGGCTGCCCCCACCGCTAGGTAACGGTGAGCTGACCCGGTGGAGAGTTCCCACCGACCGGACTAACAAGTTCGGTACCGCCACCACCTTCGGGGAGGATGACGGTATACCGAGAACAACGTCTCGCATTGACCGATCATCCATCCGCGCCGTCCTACTATGACGGGTATGGTGCGGTTGGCTCCCGGCCGACACGGCCACACCGTGTCGGGACTCCTCCTCCTCGGTCCCGATACTTCCACCACCACCAGTCCCCTGGGACACACGGGTGGAAGCTTTCGGACCTCCCTTCTTCTCATGATGGGCCTTCTTGCCCTTCTTTTTCTTCTTTTTCTTTTTCTTCTTTTCATGAGAAGAAGGTTCACCGTGCTGTGAGCTGGACGCACCGAAGCTCACAGACTTACCGGGCCGGGCAGTCTTAGGAGGGTGGTTAGCCCCCTTCGATTGACTGGACTTACTAGTTGCAGACTTTCTAGCCGAAGCTGTACTAGTCTTTGAACTAGCTCCCGTAGCCGAACTGACGGTTGAGGATGCTCGTGTCGCCACGAAGCGTCCCTTCCCATCCCGGGGAAGATCTCTCTTCTCCGGGGCAAGGGTCGGCTGACCCTTGCCACCAACAGGTTTAACTGCCGCACCTTGGTGAGGTGCCTTGGCAGCTTGTATCGCCCCCCTCTGGGCGATACGCTGTTGGCCAGCGGCCGTGGTGGCACTCGGAATAGGAGTGGCACCAACTCCGACGGGAGGTTCCCCTGTACTGAGCGGATTCCTGGCATCAGCATCCCGCAGGGGCAGAAACTGAGAGGCCTGGAGCTCAAACTCCCGACGGCGTGCAGCCTTCTTGTCCCGCAGGACAAGGGCAGCACATCTGGCCGCTTGTGCCTGGTGGTACCGCAAGCGGTCCTCCTGGCTCCACTTTCCTTTGGGAAAGCCGGCCGGACCTCCACGAGAGGTCTTAGCCTTCTTTCCCACCGGATTACTGGCCAAAGGTGGGGTGAAGGGGCGGGGACGTTTCTGTCCCTGACCACCACCACCACTGGCACGAGTGCTCTTTCTTGGAGCGGGAGGAGAAGGCTGATTGGCCTTCTTTTCCGCTCTTCGGTCCCTCTTGGGAGTTGCAGACTGCCAGCCTGAACAGCCAGCCTCCGCTTCGGTTGGTCCCGAAACCGGAGGCTGACCAACAGGCCAGGCAGCACCAGCAGCTCCCTCAGGATGAGCTGGCGACACAGGGAGAAGACCCACTGCCGGCGTAAACTTCGCCAAGGCAGCCTTCGTCCGCTCCAACTGTGCCTCCCTCTTCGCCAGGGCTTTCATCCTGGCGGTGTACCGAGCAGCTCCGGACTTCTTTTTGGATTTAGAACCGTCCTTACGGAACTGCTGGGTAGGGTACTCCCCAACGAAGTAGCGTTTCCCATCCGACGCCAGGAAACCACCTGACGCCGATTGGTACTGCGCGGCTTCATCCTGCCTTTCCAGACAGGCCGCTTCCGTCTCCCCAACAGGGTCAACCGGAATTGGACTGCCCTTCCGGGCTGGAGTACCCTCCTGGGATCCGGTCACAGACCGTTTACCCAGGGAGCCTGATCCTCTCCCTTCAGACTCCGAAGAGTCCTCTGAAGAGAGGATCCGTTGGCCTCGCCACCGCCTGGAGACGGGCACCACATCATCTTCCATGGTGTCCATCTCCGCCTCCGTGTCAATGACCAGAGTTCCTCCCAAGGAGGCATCTCTGCTTCCCTCAGCCAGGCTAGCCAATTCTAGCCGGCCTTGGTCCGCCGGAGGATCACACTTCGTCAAAGAGGTAGCTGCCAAACCGGTGGCCACCTCTTCGACGGGCGTGCTGGCCCGCACCGGCTCACCAACCGCCGGGATCTCCATGGCTCCCAACCTAATGGTCGCCCTCGGAGAACCCACGGTGGGAGGCGGTGTCAACCGTCCCCAAACAGACCCATAGTATAGAGGGGTCCGAGGGGACGGCTGGGTCACCACAGCATCATCAGCCAATAGCAGACCCAAAGGTCCGCCGTCGGCCAAGTCAGCTATGGCCCGACCCAAAGAGTCCGGGGAGCAAGCGGCATCCGACTCCAACAGCTCTGCATCCCCCGGATGCAACGAGCTGAGGGAGGAGGAACCGCTGCCACCCCCGCCAGTTTCTTCCGTCTCCGCCGTGGCTACCTGAAAGAGATCAAAAAACACCGTAAGTATTTGACCTACTACGGTAGGAAACATTTTCCACGGACCAAAACCGCGAAAAAATGTTTTCCGGCCGGGCAGGCACCGTGGTACACGGCCAAAGCCGTCCCCAACGGTAATTGCACGGTCGGAACCGGCCAAAAACATTTTTGGTCGGTCCAAACCCCGTAATTTTACGTTCGGTAACTTGGGCGGTGATTTCCACGGTAAATTACCGTAAGAAATCCCGTTTCCACCGTCCATATCCCGTGACCCACGGTAAGAACCGTCCTTCACGGGAATTGCACGGTCGGAATCGGCCAAACAGGTGTTTGGACCGTCCAAACCTGGCACCGATAATTCAGGTTGCTTGGGGCGTGGTTTACACGGAACACTACCGTGCAAAACCACTTTCCGTCCGTTCGAACACCGTGGATCACGGTCGAAACCATTTTCCACGGTGGTTTCACGGACAGAACCGTGCAAAAACACCTTTTCACCGTCCAAACTCCGTAGAACTTGGTCTCCACCAAGTCCCACGGTGTTCTGACGGTAAAACACCGTGTTATGCACGGCCCCATCGGCGGTAGCATCACCGTCAAAATTGTTACGGTGATGCCTCCACCAAAACCACGTGTTCAAGCGGTCAATGACCGCTTGACACACCCAACAGCAATAAAATAATACTGCCAAAGGGCAGGAAAAGGAAATTCCCCTTTGGGGACTTACTTTGTTTTTTGTAGCATCCAATAAGCCTGAGTTTTTGCCGTTTTTTCGGTGAACTTTTCGTTTTTTAACCAAATTAGCGGCAAACGACCGTCTAAATTTTAATTTAAAGGCAAGATGGCGTTTAGCCGCTAATTTCACCGGAGGAACGGCTAACAGCGGCGGCTTGGCGGCTAAAACATCATTAGCCGCCTCCATTGCTGTTACCATAGAGATTCTACCGTCGTCTGCCACAATAGGAGCAGATACACGGCATGAATCTTTATGGAAAGACTCAGGAGAGAGATCTTTAGGGGAAATCACTGCTGCAGACTCCTCTTCGAGTTTGCAGCTGGGAATTGCGGATTTCTCCACCCAGCTCCCCCTGAACAGCCGCCATCTGTCCGTGACAGACAGGCGGCGCCCAGTCCAGGGGTCACTGCGCTCCCAATCTTTATTTCCCCAATTCAGGTCATCATCCCACAACAGAGAATGACCTGCTCTCTCCCACCAGGACAGGGACTTCCAAAGTCCCTGCACCACCCTGGTGCCAATTGAAGCTCCAGAGGAAGCTTGCATAACCTCAAAGGCCCTGGGTTTCCTCGGACGGAGGTAATACCGGGGCCGAGGTGCTTCCTCTGCCTCAGAGTCAGTTGACTCCACCACCAAGCTAGGCTGGCCAGAAGGTCCTGGAGAGACATCATCCCTCCTCTCACTTCTAGCTGACCCAGACTCAGCATCACTGGACCCTTCAGAGTTCGATGAGGTTTCAGAGCCACCTAGGCCATCTTCCTCACGAACCCCACATGTGGGAATGTACGGCTTCAAGTTATCAACGTGAAACCGGTCCCGCACCTTCCGACCATACCCATCTACGAATTCTACCTCGTAGACCAGGTCGGAAACCTGCCGGACCACCGTACCCAGTTCAGCCTTGTAAGCGAAATTCCACTTCTTGGCTTGACCGAGCTTCCCAGCCATGTCCCTTATCCAGACCTTATTACCAGGCTGGTATCGGGGTGGCTCCACCCGGCCGGCGTCATACCGACTCTTTTGCCTCCTTTGAGCGGCCGCCAAATTTTGACGAGCACGCTCTTCCACGGCTTGCTGGTCGGGCAAGTCGCGGACCGGACCGTTAGGAAGGAGATTGTCAATCCCCAACCTAGGCTCACGACCAAACAACAATTGGTACGGAGACACTTCCGTGCTCTCCTGCACCGCAGTGTTGTAGGCCCACACGGCGGGCCGCAATTTCTCCCACCAATCACGTTGGTCCTTGAGGGGATCAAGGTAACGCTTGATGGTTTCCATCACGGTCTTGTTCGTACGCTCCGTAAGCCCATTGGCCTGCGGATGGTACGCCGTCGTGAAGTGCTGCACTATACTATAGCGCTCCCGGAACTTTCGCAAAATCTTGCTACAGAACTGGGATCCACGATCCGAGATGAGAGTAGTCGGAGTACCGTACACCGACAAGATCTCATCTTTCAGGAACTTGACAACACAAGCGGCCGTAGCCCTTCGTACTGCCTTTGCCACGCCGTACCGGGTGAAGTAGTCCACCATAATCAATACATATGTGACTCCACCCACAGACGCGGGAAAAGGCCCAACAAAGTCCATTCCCCAGGCATGAACCGGGTACTCAGGAACTATGGGTTGCAAGAATCCTTGAGCTCTTGCGAACTGTCGTACTCTCTGACACACTAAGCATGACTTAACATACTCCACCGTGTCACGTTTCATACCTAACCAGTAGAAACGAGTACGCATACGTTGGTAGGTCTTGTACACTCCGAAGTGACCAGCTTCGGAGCTATTGTGCAACTTCCGCAAGCAGAAGGCTTGACACGACCTCGGCACAACCAACACAGTTCTAGTGCGATCCTGAATGGATTTGATGGCATACAACAACTTGTCTGCCACCACGAACTTGAACCTTAAGTCCGAGTCGGGGTCGGTGGAGAGCTCACGCTTCACCTTGGAGCACCAACTGTCGTTGGCCTGCTCCATTACCCAATCCACCTCAGACCGGATCCGGTAAATCACCTCACCCACGTCGGCTTCGACGTGTTCAGGCAAAGAAGGATCAACAACTTCATTCACCGGATACCGACTCAGACAGTCAGCATCCTCGTGAAGTTTCCCCTTCTTGAACTGAATCTTATACCGGTACTCCTGCAACTGCATTTGCCAACGCCCCAACCTGCCTTGCAGGTTTTTGGCAGTCTGCAAATGACAGAGCGCATGGTGATCTGTGACGATCACAAAGTCCCGGTTAAAGATGTAAGGTCGGAATTTACCCACGGCAAACATGATCGCCAAGCATTCCTGCTCGGTGACACTATACCGTGTTTCCGGTCCCTTCATGAGCCGGCTAGCGTAGGCCAGAACCCGAGGAGCCTTGTCCTCCGGTAGCTTCTGGTATACTACGACACCTAGACCGTACCCACTAGCATCGGTGTGAATTAACACCTCACCACGTGGATCATACATGGTGAGAACCGGTGCTTCGGTTAAAAATGCCTTTAACCGCTCGCAAGCTAGACCACACTGCTCCGACCAGTCGAAGGACACATCCTTCCTGGTCAGATCATGCAGAGGTCTGGCGATCTTGGCAAAGTCCTTGATGAACCTACGGTAGTAGCCGGCCAGTCCAAGAAAACTTCGGACGGCGGTCACCGTTGTAGGGACATCGAACTCCTCGACTGCTCTTACGAGTCCCGGGTCCGGAGCAACTCCCTCGGCACTCACAATGTGACCGAGATATTTGACTTTGTCAAAACCGAAGAAACACTTCTTCGGCTGGAGTTTCAGCTCCGCCCCTCGTAACAGTCTCAGGACGGTACTCAAGCGTTCAAGAAACTGCTCAAAGGTGCTCCCAAAGACGATAATATCGTCTAGGTACACCAAGCAGCTCTCCCACTTGTGTCCCGCCAACAAGAGGTCTAACGCTCTTTGCATCGTGGCAGGAGCATTACAGAGTCCGAAAGGCATTTTTCGAAACTCAAATAGACCTTGAGAGCAAATGAATGCTGTTTTCTCAATGTCTTGCTCCGCCATCCTGACCTGCCAGTAACCACTAGCAAGGTCTAAGGTTGCGAAATACTTCGCTCCAGCAAGTGAATCGAGGGCATCATCGATGCGAGGTAACGGGTACTGATCCGCCTTAGTTTGGGCATTCAGTCGCCGATAGTCCACGCAAAAACGAAAGCCACCATCCTTCTTGCGAACAAGCAAGATAGGGCTCGCGTAAGGACTATGCGAAGGTTGGATTACCCCTGCATCCAACATCTTCGCTACCTCTTCTCTCTCGATTGCACGAGCCGCCGGAGCGGTTCTTCGCAAACCTTCACGCACAGGAGGTAGCCCACCGGTATCAATAGTGTGCTCGACGAGCGGGGTTTCCCCCAGCTCTGTATAATCGAACGCAAAATGATCACGGCGTTCTAGCAGGAACTCCCGAAGCTGTGCCGCCTCCTCAGGCTTCAGACTAGGTCCGATTTTAAGGCACTCTTCGAGAGTGGGTTTAACTTCCGCATTGAGGATCCGGCGACCTTTCTTGGTTGCCCCTCTCAACTTAGGCGGAAGCCCCCCTGGTCGACCATCTCCATGAGTGGGGTCTCCCCCTCTCAACTTAGATGGAACGTCCAGTCCCACCACTAGGGCTGCCTCCACAGCTTGAGCTGTCGCCACACCCTCCCCTGTTTCCAGGGCAATGGGTACGTCGGCGACGTTCTCAAGCCAAATGTCGTAAGAGCCTTCCTCTGTGGCTTCGGCAATCCCTGCCACTGCCAACAGACCACGGCCACCTAAGGCTTTACGATGGGGCTCAACGAGAAGCAGCTGTCCAGGGCCAGCATGCTCTATCAAGCTCACGGAAACTACCTTCCGCTCATGAGCTGATAACCATACGTTCTGCAATAGTCGCAGGGAACAAACTTCCCCGCTCCTAATTGGAGAACTGGTCTCGGCGAGCGTAGGTGACACAATGTCAACCCACCCATCCACCTTTTCAGGCTCTGCAGGCATACCTTCCGGGAACCCAAAAGGAGGAAGTAGCACCGGCTCCACAGAATCGTGAAGCCTCGCCAACGCCTCCAACACCGAGTTCGGAAGTTGTACCGAAGTACCCTGCGCAGCCTGGACGGCCAGTGCGGCATGAAGAGCATCTGGATGTGCATTCCAGATGTCTTCCCGGAAATATACTTTCCGGCTCACGACGTCCAACATTAACCCAAACCGGGAAGCCAGGTCAACACCTATTACGGCTTCCCCTTCACCCTCAATGAGGAGAAGATGGGTATGTATGGACCGTCCGTGGATTGACATGTCCACGTACATGACTCCTTCTATCTGGATGGAGTACCCGCTCATGCCCGTCAGGAATGAGGGGAGGCTAACCTCCTGCACCGGTAACTCCATCTCCCGTGCCACCGACATGCTCATTACCGATACTTCGGCACCGGTGTCGACGATCGACTCAACCAGCCGACCATCCATCGACACCAGAACACGCGGTGCCCCACGCAAGTAAGCACGGCTCTGTAATTCCGGAATGGGCAACCGTCGTTGCCCGACATTACTTCTCTGAGCCTCATCCGGTCGTACCGGATGCTCAGGGGCCTGGCTTCCAGTCTCCACACCAGGAGACCCACCAGGCCTGGGCGCACCAACGCTCGAAGCCCTCGTAATGCCCGTACCGTTCGGACCTTCCTCCCCCTCATCAGGGAAGAAAGGTGCCACCCAGCTCTCCAGCCGGGCAAGCGCAGCTTCCAGTGTGGGGCTTGGCTCCTGAAATACCCACTGGGTAATTTCTGGGTCCGCAGACCTAGCCAGAGGCACCCCTGCGTCATGCAGGATACCCACATATCTGGAGACTGCCCGAAGGTACGCTCCTTCTTTACTTCGCCGGCTTTGCCGGACACCTGAGTTTTGAAGCATTACCGGTCGACTGCAGCTCAGTTCTGCAGGGACCGGCGCCGGTTTAACGAGGGTGGGCCCTCGTTTCTGGCGACAGGTAGATAGAACATCTGTCCATCAATGACGGTGGACAGATACTCCCGGCCCTGCAGTACCACGGGTGCTAGACCCGGCAGGTACTGCACCACTGGGCTTTCGCCCGGTGGTACTCGAGCAACCTGTCCTTGGGCAACTGCCCTCGGACAGTCCTTCCTAAGGTGACCCATTTGGTTACACCGAAAGCATGGACCTGGTTGCCTACGAGTAGGACCTCCACCTCCAGCCGTTTGGCTGGAACTTGACGGGGCTGCTGTGGACTTATTTCCACCCTGGCTCTGCCGCTTCGTCTTCCTTCCCTTCTGCCCTCCGGTCTTGCCAGTAGCTCCGTCCGATTTGGACGGTGCCGCTGCCTTCACACCCGAAGAGGTAGAAGTAGACGTAGCAGAGCTCTTGGGCTTTGCCACAGCACCAGAGACCTTGGCCGCAGCCTGAGTCCCTGGTACCGTCAAGGTACGGGCAGGTAACGCTCCCGCCGTAAGCATGTCGGCCTCGACCAACATTGCCTCGGTGGTAAAGTCCCTGACCGTCTCAGCTTTCGATCCCCAGAGAGGTCTGAGAATCTCCGGCTGCAGTTTCTTCTTATACCGGAGGAGTCGACAAGACTCATCCTCACCAGGAGAAACTCGTTCTGCTAGCTCAACAAAGCGCCAGTAGAACGCCTGGAGTGATTCCGCAGGCCCTTGCTTCATGGCCTCGAAACGGTCGAAACAGGCCTGAGCCTGATTCTTCGTCCCAAAGCGGTGAAGCATAGCCTGCCTCAACTCCGGCCAGGTCAGGTTCGGCTTGAACTCCACCAAACAGGCGTAATGTTCCTCAGCCGGACCATCGAGCAGGTACGTAAAGAAACTGCACCTGGCCTCATCCGTCCAGCGCTGAGCCCGAGCTTTGGCTTCGAACTGCCGGAGAAAAGGCGTAATGTCCTCTCGTCCATCATAACGGATAAACGAGTGAACTGGGTTAAAAAACCCAAACGCCTGAATCTCCGACGGGACAGCCAGTGCAGGCGTCCACGGCGCGGTACTTACCCGCCGTGGTGCCCTGCTCCGGTTCCCCGAAGTCTCAGCATCGGGTTCAGCATCCTCGGGTTCCACCAAGTGGACCCGTGGTCGCTGAACGGGCGGAGGAACTCCCCGACCGCCTCCCATAGGAGCGGTCCGAGTTCCTCCACCTGGAGGCACCCGCCTGGCCGGAGCCGGCGGCACCTCCCTACCTGCACCTTCCCGGTGCACGGGCGACGGTGTGAACCGAGGTTGCGACCGATGGAGCCGCCCGATCCCTGGGGAAAGATGACCCTGCCATCGCAGTTCATCAATCCCCCTGGCAACCTCACGGAGCTCCTCCTCAGTCATCGACGCCAACCATGACGTCGTATTCACTGAGGGTGGCCCCGGGGTCCCTACCACCTCCCCCGCTAAGGGATTACCTCCACGTCCAACAGGACGGGAGGCGGTGGAGGTTAACAGGCCGGCCATAGGCCGTACGCCTGTCCCAGTTGGGGTCGGTGACCCTCCATCACCACCGTCTCCCGGTGCTCCACCGGAGGCAGTGTCCCGACGGTGCGTCCGCACCGTCACAAAGCCTCCAGCCGGAGGTTGGTCCGTAGAGACAATTTCTACGACACCTTCCTCCGTGGAGTCACCGGGTACGTTCTCGCCAACAGCACCCTCAACAGGGTGCCGCCCCTCCGGCCGCCTTCCACGGCCGACGGTGCGGGAACGCAACTCCAATCCTTCCAACAAACTGCTTCCCCGACCAGACATCGGGAAACCAGGGTCTTGGCCGATTTCGTCCGTGCGAACACGGGCAAAACTGGCCACCACTTGTCGGAAGGAACTCTACCGTAAAATACGGTGAATTTACGGACAAGAGTCCGCAAAACACCGACAATTAACGGTAGAACCGTAAACTACCGCAGTTTCACGGACAAAAGTCCGTGTCCCACGGTCAGATTTACGGTGGAGTTCCTTCTTACCGTTTTCGACCGGTGATATACGGACAACCGTCCGCTATTCACCGTCTATTCGCGGTAAAAAGCTCTTTCACCGTCCTAGAACGGAGATACACGGACAACGGTCCGTAATCTACCGTCCACCAACGGTGAAACTGACTTCTTACCGTGTTCGAACGGTGATTCACGGACACAAGTCCGTAATCCGCCGTCTACTAACGGTAAAACTTGACCGTAACCCGGTTTTACCACGGTATCACGGACAACAGTCCGTGTCCCACGGTATCACCGGTAAACCTGGCCGTAGACGGGTTTCCGCCGCAGTTCCACGGACAAAAGTCCGTGCCCTACGGTGTACTACCTGTCTACCGGACAAGCTACGGTAAAGTTGCCTTTTTACCGGGTTCTACCGGTCCTGCACGGTAAATCACCGTGCTACCGGTATACTGACGGTAAAAACAACCGTTATCCCGCGTTCGGACGGTCCTGCACGGTCAACCACCGTGCCCACCGTCGTACTTACGGATAACCTAGGGCTTTCCCCGGTGACCACCGCGGTATCACGGACAACCGTCCGTGTCCCACGGTCCTTCACCGGACTACTACGCCCTAAGCCGCGATCGGCCGTAGTTCCGTGGACAAATGTCCACGCCCTACCGGCACCACACGACTCCGGTCTTACCGACCGCACAAGAGAGGCTGGTGGTAGCGCTACCCGGCGCCTCCACCAATTGTAACGACCCGACTTGGTCGCTACAATACCCACGGTAAATTTGACTTAACTTACCGTCGCTGACCCTCCTTGGGACGGGTCGAAGCGCTGGCCAGCCCTCCTCTTGTACCCGTCCGTGCCACGGGTAGCGCCGATCGGAGGATCCTCCACGCCGCAAGCCGACGGACGAAGACCGCCGAACAAGACGAGGAATCCACGGTAGATTCCCGATGAATCCTACCGTGGATGAACCGCGCGCGAAGCACCGGCCGACACGATGATGCACATGCCGAAACAGGACGGTGGTGGGCGGCAACCCCAGCCGAGAACCCCCACCCTCCCCGCGGTAACTTCCCCAGTATTATTAAGCAAATAATAAAAGACACGGACACAGTGGTTGTAGAGAGTGAAAATAAACAATATATTTATTCAATGGAATAAACCAAAAACACTCACTTATAAATGGGCAATATCTGCTGGTAATTGTACCAGCAGAGAGCCAACAAAGAGATGAACAATAGGTGAATAGAGCTGAGTCTCCTGGCTAATTCCTGCCAGGAGAAGAGGTTAATAACCTCTTTATCCAAACAAAGACACAAGATGAATGGTGGCCATCTTGGCCACCTGCTGATTGAAGGAGCAACAAGCACATGCACTCTGCATAAGGGTTTCACTTCCACTGTCCAGTATACAATGGCCGCCGCCATTATATACACCCCCAGGCTGCTCCACCTGGGGGAGGACAGGGACCCTTGCTGGCCATTTTGTCGTCTGCCTGGCACTCAATTTAGCAAGTGCCTAGCAGACGACATGGGATTTAGTTCTGCACCAAAAAGGAGCAGAACTGGGTCGTCACAGGATCGTTCTTATAAGACTCGTAGTTCTTAACTTTACAAAAGACGAACATTAGTTGACTTAATTGTTATACCATTTATTGTAGGGCCTGCTCTCAAATAATTAGGTACTAAAATTGTTGATGAGATGTTACGTTGTCCACTGGCCCATTAGACGTGAACTTGAATTTTGTAAGAGAATAGGCTTCAATTTACATGAGACACACGGACCTTTATACTCTTCGGCCTGTTGTGCACCTTTGCGATGCACTCGCGTCCAAAGGACCGTGCCTCAAACGATATTCATCCACCTTCTCGCAATGTAAACATTATATGGATTCGACCTATAGGTGTTCTTGACCTCAAGGAAGGGGTGGGGAGGGAGGAAATGGGACCAGGGATCCCAAGGCTAGTATTGACGCCATATTGGGAAATATAGGGTGTTACGTCATACTGTATAAGAGTCTCAAAACTTACAGGTACTGCGGTTTTCGTCATGGCCGAAAACGCATTGGTTTGCCCATCTTTGTGCCACTTTTGCCAGGTCATCACTCCAATACTTTTTTAGAACAATAAAACCTTTAGTATTGGGATCTTTTATGCTGACACAATGTAGGGCCTTGGCACCACGAACCGCTTTTTTGCGGTCGAATTCGACCGCAAAATGTAGTCGGCATGTCGCTAGTGTGCAAAGGTACGGCAACTACAGCTCAAACACCTGCCACAACAATTTTGCAGTGAAACTCGACCATTTAAAAGTGGTCCGCGTACCCAGAGTCCTAACGGTTTCAAAATATTAAATCTTACTGCTTCCTTCATGTTAGAGGATCCTTGTTTCTGTCGGTATCGATTGTGCTTGTCCATAATGAGAAATTTAACTTGTTTAGTTATGGCTTGTCTGCCAATGATTTTCTTGCAACCCTGTAACATAAAGTTAAAACGGTTTATGAAAGTCTGATTTTTGAACTCTTGATTATTGTTTTTGTTTTTCAGGAGCAAAGTGTTTTAGAAACTACAACTACAACTACAAATTTTTCGTGATGATGTCTTTAAAAATAAACTTTTTATGACAGGTTTTGAAAAGTCAAAAATAGTTTTTCATGAAAAAATGAATAAACCTAAAAACAGGTCTTTTTCAAACTACTGTAGAATGTTTATTTTTTAAAGATATTTCCATGAAAAAACTTTTATCATAATTTTCTAAGGGCTGACTCATATCTCTCCTTCCCCTGTTTGTGCATGTATGTTTTCGGAAACTACATACTCTAGAATCGTGAAAATTAACCAGTATACCCATTTTTAGATGGGATTCTTGTTAGGCTACATTAGAATTTTCAGTTTTGTTCATTTTTGTGAAAAATCATCAAATTTCACCAGAATCCCTGAAAATATAAAGCACGCAGACAGGAAAGCTTGCTTTATTGCATCGCGCTTTATTCAAAGAATAAATTAACCCACGTGGGTTATGGTAAAGGTAACCTTTAGGCCCGGCGCAAATTTAACCCAGCCCACGCACATCCTAGCCCGCGCCCACGCGTGGGGAAATCTGTAAAACATAGATGGTAGTACTGCGCCGCAAATAGAACCCAGCCCACGGCCACCCCATGCAGCCTTCATCCACGCGTGGTTTTCGTGGGTTGTGGGTCAGATTTTTGTTTGTTTAATGTGACAATAATGGATATGGAGAAACTAATTTGCCTGGTTAAGGAACATCCAGTTTCTCGACTGGGTTCAATATGCAGTGCCTTGTCTGTATGGGGCCTGGGTTCTACGTGCTGGGATGTGCGTGGGCTGAGTTCAATTTGCGCTGGGCCTTAATCTCATAATTTACATTTTAGCGAAATTGGTTGTCTTTGGCAGAGAAGTGATGAGAGGTCCTTGATTCAAGGTCTGCCTGGAGTTTTTGTGTATTATTATTTTGTTCAACGCAAGGCAGGCTTATACCAGGATAAAGCAAAGTATTTACTCGAAATGTATATCGCGAAATGTTCTTAATCTGCGATATTATGTACGAAAATCACACCCCTCGAAAACAGGCTACCATTCTAGTTTTGAAAACAGTTTGAATTTTTTCGTAATGTTGTTTCTAAACAAACAAATGTTCGCTGGACGTTTGTACGTACATATTTTACAAAAAAAAACGTCTATGGAGCATAGCATTAGCCACTGCAACAGCCCCGTCCAGTGGGACAAAAGCAAAATTAATGTTGTTTCTGAAAGACAGAATTACCTGAGTTCGGAAGTGCTTTTTATACTTTAAAATAACCTTAACATTTTTTAAACAAATTTGAATAAAATGTTACTTACTGAATTGGGTCTATATTTACACATTGTGTTCGTGGGACTTAATCTGCAGTACTGACTTGGTTTTCCATTGATGGCCTCAAAGAAAAACAGGATGACAATGATTTCAAAAACAGATTTTAACCTAGAAAGTATGACAAAAAGAAATTGTTTCACCCCAGTTTTTGTTCTAAATTGAATTTAATGACATTTTTAAAAAAAATAGGAATACAGTTAATGACAATTAATCCAATTTAATTTGTGTTAAGTTTTACTTTAAGAGGGTATCGGCTGGAAGAAAGTGAGTGCATAATTGTTAATTGTTGATGTAATATAGTTTCTTTGTTTGTAAATTTGTAACATAACGCTTAAAGGTTGAATTGCATAAATTTCGGCGATTACTATAAAAGCCCTGAGTTGTACAAACGTATATTGCGACGGGTGTTCGTAAAGCAGTCATATATTAGATATATATTAAGCTCTGTATGTCTGTGTATAACGCTGTACAAACAAAGACAAAAACGCTTAAGCACGTTGGAATTTATTTCAATTTAAATGAACCTATTTTCTATTATATTTTTTATTATACAAAATATACATAGTTGGTTGATTACAAAGCCAAAAAGCACTCAGCTATCAATCCAGAAAAGCATCACTCACAATAGACTTCAAAAATGGAATCAACTTGTAGTCTCCACAACTTTGTAATCAACCAACTTTGTATATTTTGTATTACAATTTCAAGCCAACTATATTTAATTTGTTATATTTCTTAATATATTTTTTTAAAATTTTAAATTAAAGGTAAACCGTCCTAGGACGGGCTCCACTGCTAGACGTAAAAGAGTTGTATGTCGAAGCTTACTAACATTTAAGAGTCTAGATGCCTGAGAAAGGCTTCTCAGAATCCTCTTCTTGGGTATATAAGCCTGTGTTTTTGTATGCTTGAGAGAGAATTTCTTATGCCGCAGTCACACTAGGCTGGTTTCCCAGCCGCTGGTTGCTGCTGGCTGGTTGTAGCGCTCTAGCAGCATAGTCTGAACTGCTACCAGCAGCTGCTTTTCCCAGCATGCTAGTGATTTTAACAGCGGCTGGTGAAGTTGGACATGTCCAACTTTAGCAGCTACCAGCTGGTCATGTGACTCCCTTCCTGCTGCTGCCATCTAGTGTGAACTTTTTGTTGCTAGTAGTGGCACTAGTGGTAGTTGAAACTCCACTGCTTGGGTTGGTTGTTGTTAGAGTTTGTGTTTTTGCAAGACGGTGATTGGATGACTTGCACTGCTAATACCAGCAGTGACTGGACAAGTGTGAACCCAAAGCAGCTGCTGCTTGCTGTTGCTGCTAATAGCCAGCAGCAACCAGCAGCTTGTTAACCAGCCTAGTGTGACTGCCACTTTAGAGAGAAAATAAACTGCTACTATGCACAAAAAGTTGTCGAAAATCTTTATTTTAATTTGACAAAGTCGAACCAAGTACTTAACGTTTTTCCTCATCTAGCATCACCAATCCAGGTGAAAACCTGGGTCACCAATACTAGATGAGACCTGGACAAACCACACGACCTATCAGCCTTTAATCAGGTGCAAGCCTGAGGAGTAGCTAACAGCAAAAAAATCCTTTAAATTGTAAGAGTTTGTACTAACGGAACTTGTGAGAAACTAAAAAGGGACTCGTTTGTTTCCTTCCTCCCGAACCAAATAGAATAAGTTGACTAACCAACTACTGTTGGTCCGCTTGATGAGCAAAACCGAAACCGCGGAGTCAATTCTATTCCCCCTTGGAAAGTGGTTCTTACAATAGATTAAGTGACAAATGCTTTCAACAGTTATTACTCCTCAAGACATACTGTTTAAGATGAAGTAAATATTTTAGTATTTTAAATACTTTTTTGAAAGTGCATGTATTTTGTATTTTAAATAAAAGTAAACATTTGTATTTTGTATTTTAATTTAAATACATTTTCATTAAACTATTTTGTATTTTATTTAAAATACTTTTTAAAAGTATTTTCCCCAACGCTGATAAATATATGCCCCGTAATAATATATTAAATGAAATGTGTTTGAGCCAATATATAATGGAAATAAAACAAATAATTATTTTCAAATAATAACAAATAATTTTATTTTTATAAAAGCTTGTAAATTAAATAATTTTAGTATGAAACAGTCACTTAAGCTGATAGTTTGTAACAAACTTTCAATTGCAACAATTTTGCAAAAACACTTAAGTGTGATGATATCAGTAAAAATAAATAAAGTGTTTTATAGAAGTTTTAAAATCATTTTTCCTTCTTTATATAACATGTAATTATAAGTAAATAATGTTAGACAAGGAAATTCTACAAGATTTAAAAACTTTTCTCAAACACTTAAAACTGCTTTTGAAAACAGCTCAAAAATTACTGTTGCTCAACAGTAATTTACCAAAAAACAAACAATTTTCTTAAGATAATGACAAGTGAATCCCCCCCCCATTTTTATGTTACTTACCAAAACATGTTTTGTCCTTTTAAATCGTGTGACAATTTTTCTTGTAGTTGCAAAATGGAATCGGAAAAACGGTCACTCGTTTTTTTTAGTTAAACATAATTTTCAATATATTTGTGTAACAAATCCTGTTTCATTTGCTACTTTTTTTTTCTCGTTAATCCGTTTTCTAACCACCTTCTGGAACACACGTGCTTATATTATAATATTCATAATTCCATTTAAATAATATGAAACTTGCCAATTCTACATGTGGTCTTGTTAATAATACAGTATATATAAAAAAACACTTGATGACAATTTCTTTTCATGAAAACTTCATGATGCCATTTTACGCGGAAATCTAACAACGGGGGGGGGGGGGGGGGGAAGATCTAAACGTATTAAGGTGGCTGAATAGATATTTATTTGCTTTTGTCTCACTAGATGGCAGCTAGGTTTGTTTGTGGCAGGCACAAATTTACACAGGCAGTTAGAAATAGGAGAGAATTTCAGTTGGCTCCGCCCTTGTTATGACGACCGGCAACTTCTAATTAGTTTGTTGTATGGTTCGACGTTGAAAAGGGCGGAGCATGTGACATCAGACTACATTGTAACGAACCACCTTGTGGTGGATAAAATATACCAAAAAGCGGTTGGCTAAGCTGCTTATTTTATCCTGGTTCGAGAGGAAGGGAACAAATTAATCCCTTTTCCTATTCCTCACAAGTTCTTCCTTGTTGAACTTTTACAGAAAAAATGGATCTTTTAGCTGTCTGCTACCCCTCGAGCTTTCGCCCGTTAAAAGCTAGTTGATCGTGTTGTCCCTTGAAGTTGCATCTAGAAGTATTAATCCGTGTTTTCACCCGGATTGGTAATTCGAGATGAAGACGTTGTTAGAACTTTCGTTCTCTCCAATAAGTATAAAGAATAAGACTTGGCAATTTTAAGCATACCATTCATTTATTTACAATTACATTCACTGGAATCTTTGCCAGATCGGACATAGATTCACTGTTCACAGAATCTCTGCATTACATAAAAATACACGGCCTTTTATACCCAAAAAGAGGATACTGAGAACACTTTCTCAGTATTCTCTGATTGGGCACAATCAAAATCAAAAACCAAACTGGCCAATCAATGTGATTGACCAGTGGTCAACAAAATATAGAAAAATGACTCATTCTAATTAAAGACCAATAGAAAACTTTTAGCATTATCAAAAACAATTCGGGTTATTTGTCATTTTTATGTGTAAGTTTATGTGCCCAAAAATTATATATATGAAAATTTTATGACCTGATTGGCACCCCGGGAAATGGAAAAGCACAAGGATTGAAAATTTTTAAAATTAAAAAAAATGTGTCAAAAACCAAAGGCTTATTTAAAAAAAACGACCAAAAGTCGAAGAAATATTTAAATGATCTAAAAATGCCTCAGAAGTGCTCAACTGGCTCCAGAATTCCTCTAAAACTTGGAAAAAAGTACAAAGATTCAAAAACCAAGACTATATAGTTTTTGGCTTTTTTTTTTCAAAAAAACGGCCAAAAGTCGAAAAATATTTAAGAGCCTAGATCCATGTCCATCTTGTTGTTTTGAGCAGACGACAACGAGACAAATAAGTGTTATTATATGGTGTTACTAAAACTGCAAGAAATCGCTTGACAATCGCTTAATTAAAATACAGTAAAGTGCAAAATGCAATAAAAAGTATTGTTCTTCATGTGCTCGAATTATATAATTTTTGAAAAGTTCCTTCTGTTTTTAAACAAAGTTCAAAATCTTTCGTTTTTTAACCCCATGTTAAATCCCATTGGCCCCAAAACCATCCCACAAACATTTGAAAAACTCCCATTAAAAATGACTTAGAACAATAACAAAATAATTAGCATATACATTCATGTATTTTCTTCACGATATTTCCTTTTTATAAATTTTGAAAAGGTCCTTCTATTTTTTTTAATAACGTTTAAAATAGTACGTTTTTTAACTCCATGTTAATTACCATAGGGCCAAAAAACCGTTCCACAAACATTTGAAGAACTCCAATTAAAAACGACTCAGAACAATCACATAATAATTAGCACGTGCATTAATCTATTGGCTTCACGATGTTTCCTTTTTATAAGATTAGCACGCGAAATTATTTTTATATTAATTATTGTGTGACTTCAAACCGGGAGAAAAAACGTTAAAAAAACGTTTTTCAATCAACAACGATCGCAGCGCCTAACTTCGGAGAAATTTTGAAATAAACGCTATATCTAGGCTCTTAAATGATCTAAAAGCTCTAAAAAATGCATCTGGAGTGCTCAAACCAATAAGATTGAGGTATATCTAGGCTCCTAGACTGGGTTTCTAACATAGTAATTAAACCCTGTTTTGATGAGTATCAACTGAACGGGATTTTTCTTACTTTGAAGGAAGTTCAAGTTTAATTTCAAGTGCCAAGTTTTCTTCAATTTGTAGCTTATAACGACACAGTGACAAGATGAGAAATGAGTCCTTGAGGTATTCGAGCTTATGTTTCTATCAAATGTAGTTGCTTTAAAAAAAAAGTAGCCTAAATATTGTACTCAACTTTCATATATAATTTTGAAACTTTATAAAAAAAAATGACCTGTATAGAGGATACATAGAACCGATGCTTGAAACCGATGCCAAAACTTTTAAATATAAAAAGTACGATACATGATTAAAAACAAGGAAAATTATTTCATTTTAATTTCAAGAACTAGGTTTACAAATCATAGGAAAAACGCAAAAATGAATTTTCAGTTATGGACAACTGTTTTTGGAATTGCTTTAATGCTTGTTTTAGGTGTTGTAATTCAATGGTTGCTCAACTGGAGGAAATTTATTTTAAAAGTCAATAAGTTGCCTGGAAAGAAAACTTCAAAGTGTTATTGGATTTTGGGAAATCTATTCGATGTTGTTGGTCCTAGACAAGGTGATGATATATTTTTGATGATTTGAACAAAGGAATTTTAAATTTGCGTGGTTTGCGTTAATTGGTTACTTTGACATTGCATTTCTTATGCTGCTTTTGAATGAAATTGGCCTTCTGCCATAGGCCTTGTGGGCTGCTTACAGAGCAATCAGTCAATTTAATTAATTCCAAATGAGGCAAACTAATATTTCGCGTATAATTTTTGATTTAAAGATGGTTCATGACCAGCTAGCTAATTTCTGGAGCAAAATTAAAAGAAACTAGACAAGTGTTTTAGAAACTAGAAGGGTAGTTCAATTATTTAAGGGTATCTTCGTGTTGATATCTTTTAAAATAAACTTTTTACAGACAAAAATTTAAAAAAAAAATGTCGTCTGCTTAAAGTTGGGTCATTTTCAAGTTCGCGTGAAATGCTTATTTTGAAATATATAAAGATGGGAATATCTTTCAGTTACTCTTCTAGTTTCTAAAACACATTCAAGTTTCTATTCAATTTGTACCTGAAAGTCATAATAATTAGAGTTTGCGAGGCGTTTTCACTGAATAATTTGAATGATTGTGTAAAATAAAATTTCAGACATATTTTTCTACAAAATTTTATTGTTGTTCAATTAGTGGTTTCAGTAAATTTAAACATAATTTGTAATATTAGCCACTATTTTTTAAATAGCATCTTAATGAATTTTAATTACAAATATTTGTAAATGTAATTTCTGCATTATTTTTTCATTTTTTCAGAATTATTATCGAAAGTTCTTTCTCATATAAACAAATTCATTGAATATCCTGTTGTTCTTCTGTGGTTTGTTTTGGAACCTAGAGTTATCCTCACAAAAGCTGAAGCCATCGAAGTATATTTGTATAAAAACCACCAAGCTTGGTTCACACATACGAAATTCTATATAGGAAATCAAAATAGAAAATGCAAATCTCAATTCCAGATTTTTTACCAGAAACTTTTTTTACCAAGATTTTATTTTTTCCCAATTTATTCAAAAAAAAAAATTCCAAATTTTTTTAACAATTAGTTACTGTAGCCTCATACATTGTACAGTGTACACACATGAGTTAAATGATTTCAAATTAAATGTGTTTAGGTGAATTATACGGAATCCAGTTAAGGACATGAACCAATTAAAATTGACTTTTGTCAATAGTTTATATATTATATTTTAGTATTAACTCAATTATTTTCAGATTATTAACTGAAGAAATTGGATTCGACATATTGTTTGTTTGCCCTTCACAGGGCTCTGTAGAACGCATTTATTATTTAAATTATCAGAGTTGTCTTGGCCACACGAAAATGGGGAAATTCTCAGATTAATATCAGACTGATATTTTTAAGAGGCCCAAATGACATATTTAGACTGTTGATTAGGGCAAATGTCCCTTTAGAGCGAGTGGTTTTAGGCAAATGTCCTTTTAGGGCACATGTCTATTTAGTGCAAATGGTTTTAGGGCAAATTTCCCTTTAGGGCAAATGATTTAGGGAAGTGTCTATAGGGTAAATGGCTTTTTGGCAAATGTCCTTTTAGTGCAAATTGTTTTTGGGCAAATGTCCCTTTAGGGTAAATAATTTTCGGGCAAGTTTCTATAGGGCAATGTCTTTTTAGTGCAGATGGTTTTAGGGCAAATGTTTCTTTAGGACAAATGATTTTAGTGCAAGTGTCTATATGGCAATTGGATTCACGGTAACTGTTTGTAGAGCAAATGTCTTTAGGACAAGATTGTTTGATTTTCTTTTTTTCTCAATGGAATTCTGCATGTGTGTCCCTGGCTATATTTTTGTTTAAAAAAAATCTTATAATGAGAACCATTTTATTAATTTTTCTTTACTGTAGAGTGTGTTGGGTGGTACAGAAAACCTCGAGAAATCGAGTTTATACCGTTATCTTCATAAATGGTTGGGTTTGGGATTGTTGACAAGGTCATTATAATTTTTTTTATAATTATACTTGTTTTGTAATATTTTTTAATGAGTTATGTGAATCTTTGTAAATTAGTTCTGGTCAGAAATGGTTTTCGAGAAGGAAAATGTTGACACCCAGTTTTCATTTCAAAATTCTAAATGATTTCATCGAAGTCTTCAATGAACAAGCTGTGATTTTGACAAAGAAATTGCACCAACATGTTGGAAAAGAGAGTTTTGATATTTATCCTTACATATCCTTGTGTACATTGGATATCATTTGTGGTATTTGCTGCTAGGATCACTCAGAAAGTTTTGTCTAACATTTTTTTTTAAATTTGCCAAAAAATGATTGGAAAGAGCTGAAATTTGGCCTGGGAATAATTTCTATGTTGTCTACATCTTTTTCTACTGATTTTAGTAACATGATAGCAACGGCCCACGTTCCTTATTGGTAGAAACACCCTGGAGGCCGAGGCCTCGTTTCAGAAAAAGTTATAAAACTATGATAATCATACCTTATGATGTGACTGCTTGTGCACTATTATTTTATGACTGTGATAGTATTCTGTTGTGACGTTGCTGGCCCTTTGGCGCTGCCGTTTCTCGAACTTCTTTGACGTTGTTCAATAACCGGTGGTGCCGGGGTCGACTCTGTTGTCGACTGCTGCGGGCCAGCCTCTTTTGTACCTCTGGGGGTTGGTTTTACCGGGCGCGACATTTACTTGCCTTGCCTGGTACGGCCCACAAAAAGACCGTCTTTCCTAGAGATCTTTGGATATAGGGCTTGACGATGCCGAAGTCACTCTAGTCCTTTTCGTTGAGTTGCTGGAGGCTCCAGGCAGAGGGACTCAGGCTGTGTCTGAGTGCCTTCTGCTGGATACCCCTCTATTGGTAGGAGTACAGAAACCCAATGAATTCTACACACAGGACCTTTTAGGTTGAATAAAATATACTCTTTTACTTCAATTACTATAATCAACATAACAAGATTGTGTACAGTTCTTTACATAAAACTCTCTTCTTTTTAGAGTTTACTTCAACTTCTCTAAGTCTCGAACTCTCACTCTAAAGAAAGACTTACTTGTTTCAACTCTATCCTCTGACTGTCCTCACACTCAAGTCTCAAGCTCACTTGTCCGGTCTCCTGGGAGGGCAAATGTCACCTCAGGGCTTAATGATTGACCAACTGGGCCAATCATTGCCCTGGGCCGGGGATACTAAATTATAAGGACAAGTATTTTTGGGACTTATTCCCAATTTTTCTCACGGTCCGACTTGGTTCCACGAATTCACTAGAATTCAGGCCACCCAAGTCTGAACATCTGTGCACCAAGGGGTGCCATACTGTCAAGACTGAATTTTGACTAAAGTGTTTCACCTTCTGTTTCTACAGGGTGTCACACTGTACATCAATTCAAAATGGTAGTCATATGACAATATTTGCCATAATAACATTTTGTAATTTGCTGTTATGACCGTTACATAGTTATGAGCTAGATGTGACATTTTAGTGTCATATCTGACAGTCTTAGTTTTTTTTTTATAATGAGGCTCCAGGTGTCTTTGAGAACCAGCTTCACCTCCTTGATGTGGTGAACATGTGGCCCCTAGAAACACCAGAGAACTTTAACTAAGAAAGATTATGGCACTTATTGCAACAGGTTTTCAAAAACAAAAAACCTGTAAGAAAGGATGGCGACAATTCGACAATTGTAAATTTAAAAAAAATGTGACAATCTTTGCCTTATATTTATATAAGTCAGTGACCGATAATGTTATAAAATGACAAAACTTTGCTAACTTTTAATTTATTTTAATAGAAACTGCAATGAGTAGAAGTATAAATGCTCAAGGTGACAGTGAATCCGAGTATGTTAAAGCAGTTAACGGGTAAGCAGGTTATTAGTAGAGAGCGGATTTATATGCAAAATAAACTTTCGGAATAGGAATACAATTATTCATTAAAAAGAATTAGGGATGGGACATTCTAATCCTCGAATCCCGCAAATCTTGAAAAATATTCGAGAATCGAAAACTCGAATCTTCGCGCTTTTTGAATCTTTCAAATCTTTCAAATCCTAACCTTAAAAAAAATGTTAAAAACTTTGGTGAAATTAGTTTTAACTCCATTGACGTTCACAATAGAAGCGTTCACTAACAAAAAAAACCCAGGCGATTGTTGCATTTTCGGTGGTATCCGGATCACCAATATCATCTTCCGGCGACCTTGAGTACCACACTGTGTTTTTTTATTATTAATAATTTAATATTTAATATTATTTCATTTATTTGTATCTTCTTAATGAATAATATAGGATTTTTATATGAAGAATTTGGGAGATTCGAGAACCTTTTGAGATTCGGATTCGAGAAAATTTAGGATTCGTCCCACCTCTAGAGAGTCTAGAAAATATACTTTTAAAACCCTTTTTTTGTAGGGCCTACAATCCCACAGGCAGTTAGAAATAGGTCAGAACTTCAGTTGGCTCCGCCCTTGTTATGACGACTGGCAACAAGGTCGGTGCCAACTGAAGTTCTGACCTATTTCTAACTGCCTGTTACAATCCCTACATAAAGTCAACTTAATTTCATCTATAAATTATAATAACAAAAACATAAATTTCAAACTGTAAAGCCTGGTCTAGACTAGAACAGACCAACGAACCCAACACTGTTCGCGAACAGTGTTGACATGGTTTAGCATTTCTCTGTAACAAAATGTGTTTGTTGTTCCGTTCGGCTCCGATCCACCAGTTATTGTCCATCACATCAAAGTATGTTCGTGTTTGAGCCAGGAGTACTTTCGACATCTCAGCGAATATTTCTCCTAACATCCATTCATTTGGTGGTTCTGACAGCTGCAGAGGGAACACGTTGCAAACATGTTCGCAAACATGGTTTGTTTAAGTTTGGACACCCCGGCCATTTTGAACAGAATAACGAACATGTTTTTTGGAAATGTTCGCGAACAGTGTTCGGTTCTAGTCGGGAGACTCTAGACCCGGTTTAAAAAAGGTTAAAAAAAAATACTTTTAATGAAAACCTTTGGATACCACGAAATATATTTTTGGTCCTTGCCTTTAGAAGAGCATCTAAATTATTTCTTTTAAAAACAGATTCTTTTAACGCGAAAAAGAAATATTCTGGTCCTTTTCTTTCATTTTTTTTGTATTAAACTGTTTCCACTGTAATTTTACAGAATACCACCCCCAGGTAGCAAGCATATATTGGGAAAATGTTTTGAAAATTGTTTGAAATGGTTGTATATTGGTTTGGTTGGGTATCCAACCTTTAGCCAACTGTAGAAAGACATTGGTCTAAATGTTGGATAAACCACGATAGTCTATCCCATAAAAACTGACTAATTTTCAACTTTGGAACAACTCAAAACCATCTTTTAAAACGGCTAATTTACGGTGCTTCCAACAAATATCCAAAGACGAAGGAAAGACTATTGAAATTTGGTTGGATATCCAACGCTTTTCCAACTGTCTGAAACATGGTGGCCAACAAGTCATAAGGACGGTGGACCAGGGGTGCCCACAGGGGGGTAGTCTGGTGAGCAACTCACCATTTGCCTTTTTTTTGGGGCCCCCCCCATGGGATAGACTATCGTGGTTTATCCAACATTTAGACCAATGGTGATTGAAATTTTGTAATAAAATATTTTTATAATAATCAGAATGGGCGAAAATCCAAATTTAATATTTTATTATTTAATTTATATTTTAAAAGAAAGTATAGTGTGTTTCAGCCACTGTTATACGTCATATTATAAGTGCTGTTTTTTACGGCTCGCTGCGCTCGCCGGAATTGATAGCAAGCGTATACTATAAAATAATTGCTCGCTCGCTACGCTCGCCAAATAGGGAAAATGTTCATGTTTTCCAAGACTTTGTTTCAAACACATCTTACATCAATTGAAACTCATTCACAAAACGTTTATGCAAACAATGTAAAATTCGATCATTTAAAACTGATGAAAATTTTATTTGAAAAGTTAAAAAACTCAAAGGCTTTCAGCATTTGGACCCGGGGGGGGGGGGGAGTGAATTCTCCACTGGCTTTGGTGAGGTTGGGCACCTCTTCGGTGGACAAACGGATGGTTTCCAATCATATACGAACACAATTTCCAACTTTTCATAAACGTTGTCACAACTAAAAAATGCTACCTCGGACATTACAATTTCAGATTTGAATATAACAAACTATATATTTTTTTCAAAATCTATACTAATGAATTTTTTTTTTAAAATAGTGTATCAGAAATTGTTAATCAGCGAGGACTTCATCCGTTATTCGTATGGGACTGGTATTATTATAACTTTACCACTCTTGGAAAACTCGAAAAGAAGAATCTCAGCATAATACACGGCTTTACTAATGGCGTAAAATGAAATTTAAACGATTTCGCATATACTTTATTAGAAATTATGAGTAACATTTTTTTCTTCCTTCTAAATATAGGTAAAACACTAAAAACTAGAGGCCAGGGATGAATCCTAAATTTTCTCGAATCCGAATCCGAATCCTAAAAGGTTTTCGAATCCTTCGAATCTTCCGAATCTCGAATCTCTCGAATCCTTCATATAAGAATCCTATATTATTCAATTATAAGATACAAAAATAAATGAAATAATATTAAATATTAAATTATTAATAATAAAAAAACAAGTGTGGCACTCAGGAAGGAGGCCACAAGGTGATCCATTGGTGATCCGGGTACCACAGAAATTGCAACCATCGCCGGTTTTTTTTTTGTTCGTGGACGCTTCTATTGGACGTCAATGGAGTTAAAACTAATTTTACCAAAGTTTTTAACAGTTTTTTTTAAGGTTAGGATTCGAAAGATGAAAAAAGTGCGAAGATTCGAATTTTCGAATCTCGAATATTTTTCAAGATTCGCAGGATTCGAATGTCCCATCCCTACTAAAAAGCCCAATATTTGACATATCTTTATAAGAATTTCACGATTTGTATCGAGTATATTAATGCAATCTGCTCGTTTATCTCGGTGTTTTCAAAAAAAAAATGTTCTCGTTGGACCTAATTATTTCGAAAACCTACATTTTAGTCGAATTTTGTCCGTTTTCTGCCAAATATGAAATGGAATTATCTCAAATTAGATAAAATCCTTTTTCAGTCGCATTTTTTACTACATACAGTATGTGTTACAGTTCTAAACATCAATATAAAAAAGAACTCGAAAGTGTTTTATACAGTAGAATAGTAGTGAAACTATTTAAGAGTGCACGAAGGCATAGCTGGGGGCGTAGGGTGGGGCATGTTTTCGGGCGCCATGCACAGGGAACACCAAAATGGACATCAAAATACGCTAAAATTGATCCACAAAACTACAACAATACTACAACACTTTTGGTTTAATATTTTATATTTTATATATATAATATCCCAGGTCTGTGTGGGTATCTATCTGTCTCTGAAGTAACGCTGTACAACCATTGAAGCACGTCGGAATTTATATAAATGTGAATAAATGAACGGCTTTTTTTTTCAATGTCAACTATATGTTGCACCCTTTCCATCCAAGAACCCCATGATATTAAATTGGAGAGGGGAAAAGGTTGAAAAGTGTAGAGGGGGAGAGAGAGAGAGAGAGAGAGAGAGAGAGAGAGAAACGTGGAGGGGGAAAAAGTGGGAGGGGTGACTGAAATTGAAATGAAAGGAGTAAAAAAAGGATGCACACAATTGCCTGTGAATTTTGCTCCCGTCATTTATGACGGGTTACCACACTAATTTTATTTTATATATATTAAGCTTTGTCTGTCTGTCTGTGTATAACGCTGTGTATAAACAACTTGAAACAAGGACAAAAACGTTTAAAAAACGTTGGAATTTATTTAAATTTAAATGAACCGGTTTTTTCTCATGGTCAACTTTATGTTCCGCTCTCCCGATCCAAGAACACAAATTAAACTGGAAATTTGCTCACGTCATTTATGACGGGTTTCAACACTAATTGTTTATTACATTTTATGCAGTTTTTATAAATGAGAGTCATTTGTCCCCCCTTTCCCCCTGTCGGTGGGCCTGATTTTGTGAACAGTCATTTTGGTTATGGTTAACAAATGAAATATTATTTGTTGGGTGGCACCAATTTAACTCCGTTGTTTCCGGGCGCCACGAACCATTCCTATACGCCTCTGAGCGTGCATGCCGTGCAAACATACTGAAAGAATCGCAAAAATCGACTTTCTGCTTTGTCAGGTTCAACGGGAAACTTTTTTTGTTATTTTTCTGTTTTACCTATTTGAAGAAGAAGAAAAAATACGTTTCACAAATATACGCAAAGAAATAATAATTAGTTTATTAAAAGGTGATTGCGGAAAGAAGACAAGAAAGAAAATCATCCAAATTAAAATCGACTAAAGAGGATTCGGAAGAGGAGGAAATGGTTTTTGGCATGAAAAGGAGATTAGCATTTTTGGACACTTTACTGGAATATTCTGAAGACGGAAAAAGTTTGTCTGATGAAAGTATTCGAGAAGAAGTGGACACTTTTTTGTTTGAAGTAAATATAATGGAATCTAGTTTCGTTTGGGGAGGGGGGGGGAATGCTCCGCCTTCTAGACAATTTTTGGTAACATTGAAGTATATAGGACCACGCATCTGAGTGGGTGTGATAAATTTATTGAAGAGTGAGGAATTCGTTAAGAAGCTACATCGCAAAATTACTTCGAAAAATCTCCGCAAAGAGCGCTAGCATCGTTTTTCTATTGAGCCCATAGACCCGATGTTAAAGAAAAAACGTTAGTTTTTAAAATACACAGTCGCGATAATATGTTTATTTTTCATATTTAAAGTTGTCCAATTTTGATGGTTCAAAGTGCAATGTGCACCTTAAATATATGCTGATCGAGTGTTAGAATGACAAAAAATTAGCAAGTGGGATTATATTTTTAAAAAATATTTCAAAATCGCGAATTTCTAACTTTTTATGTTAAACTCCATTGAGTACGCGCTCATAAGCAAAAACATCTATTAAAATGCTCGTAAAAATAGTTAAAACATAAGAGTTAGAAATTCGTGATTTTGAAATAGTTTTTAAAAATAGAATCGCACTTACCAATTTTTTGTCATTCTATCACTCGATCAGCATATATTTAAGGTGCACATTGCACTTTGAAAACATTGGCGAATTTTAAATATGAAAAGTAAACATATTGCTGCCGCGACTGTGTATTTTAAAAATTAACATTTTGTTTTTAACATTGGGTTTACGGACTCAATAGAAAAACGATGCTAGCGCTTTGCGAAGATTTTTCGAAGTAATTTTGCGATGTAGCTTCTTAAAAATAGTGGGGAAAAAAATTCAGCACGTGCAGAACATACTGAAAAACGTGTGCAAAACTTAGAATTTAACATGGAGGTCTATGGCATTTTAAAAAGTTTTTTTTTTAAATTTATGTGATAAATACGCAAGTTACGTTACGCAGCACTAGTTCGGAAACTTTTTGATTACACTCTCGTATTTTTGTTTGTAATTTGTTAAAATTTGATTTTTATCTACGAAAGGGCCATGACACAACATCGTCCGGTATAAACTTTGTGTTATATTTACTGGGACTTAATCCTGAGGCCCAAAAGAAAGTTCATCAGGAACTGGACACTATTTTTGGTGACTCTGATAGACATGCAACTGCTGCTGATTTGACAGAAATGAAATATTTGGAATGTGTTATCAAGGTAGGTTAATTTGAATATATAATTAAAAGTTGGGTGACATCGTTCAATGGGTGCATTCTGAAAGATAATCACCATGAAAATATTCTTAAGAGGCTACATCACAAAATTACTTTGAAAAATCTCCACAAAGAGCGCTAGCATCGTTTTTCTATTGAGCCTATACACCCAATGTTAAAGACAAAATGTTTATTTTTAAAATACACAGTCGCGGCAATATGTTGATTTTTCATAATTAAAGTTGTCCAATTTTAATTTTTCAAAGTGCAATATACACCTTAAATATATGCTGATCGAGTGATAGAATGACAAAAAATTGGTAATTGCAGTTATATTTTTAAAAACTATTTCAAAATCGCGAATTTTCTAACTTTTATGTTAAACTCTTATGGGAAATCAATCAAAATTTTTAAAAAAAATACTAATATTCACTTGTCTATATTAAAATTATAATTCTGTTTTAAGGAATCACTTCGTCTTTATCCTCCAGTTCCCTCTTTTTCTCGACGTCTCAAAACACCCATCAAATTTGGTAAAAAATAAAATTATCACAAAAAAAAAACATAAGATGAAAACTTTTAAGATATTTTCATTTCAGATGGCTACGAAGTTCCAGCCGACGTCAACGTAGCAGTTTGCCCGTATTTTGTTCACCGTGATCCAAAATATTTTCCCGATCCAGAGAAATTTAATCCCGACAGATTTCTACTAGAAAATATTTCTAAAAGACATCCTTATTCATATATTCCATTTTCGGCAGGTGCCAGGAATTGCATTGGTAATATTTTAAAATTGTCTGCTAGAAAAAAAAAAAGAAAAAAAGTAAACCTAACTTAGGCCTAACCAAGATGTGAACCTCGACTCGACCATCACCAAATTTCTTGAGAAAAGTTAAGAGTGGAAGAAAAACTTTTAAAAAAAGACCCATATTTTTTATCATTAATTAAGAGCCTAGATTACTATATGGTGTTACTAAAATTTGAAGAATTAGTCTCACTATCTTTCAATAAAGATACAATAAAGCACAAAATGTAATAGAAAATATTGTCCATTAAGTGATTGCTTTATAAAATTTTTAAAAAGGTCCTTTTATTTTTAAATAATTCTTAAAATCGTATATTTTTTTTAACTTCATGTTAAATCCCGTAGGCCCTAAAAACGCTCCCGGAAAAGTTTGAAGAACTCTCATTATGAACGATTTAGAGAAACAACCTAAAATTATCTCGTGCAGTAATATATTGGCTTCACGCTGATTACTTTTCATAAACTTAGCACGTGCAATTATTGTTCTATTAATTTTTATGTGACTTCAAACCTGGACAAAAACCATTTTTATACCAAAAACGATCGCAGCGCCTGCATTAATTCGGAAAAAAATTGGTATTAAACACTGTATCTAGGCTTTTAAACAATAAATTCCAAAGATTTGGCCTATATATCTCCTTCCTAGAGCTCAACAAAACCTACTGAAATGATTTGGCTTTTAGAACGTTTTTTTCTCAAAAAAACGTTTCATTTTCCGAAGTTTTCTGAAACTTTGCCCTAAGTTGTTCTTTAACATTATTTACTAATATTATTTATTTTATTCAAATGAAAAGAAATATATGCCTGAAATTCCTAATATTAATAATTTGTTATCATTATTTATTTATTTTTATTTTGTTCATTTTTTTTTTCAGGACAAAAATTTGCAATCATGGAACACAAAATTGTCGTTTCTCATGTGATGCGTAATTTTAAAATTAAATCGCTTGAAGATAGGGACGAAATTTCGCTATTAGTCGAACTTATCCTTCGTCCGGCCAAAGGAACTTGGATTACATTAGAAAATCGAAAGTAAGGGTTGGATCACATGTGCAGAGAAAAAAAAACATTCTACTGAACAAAGAATTTATCCAATCTTTATACAAAATTACATGTTAATTGTCAACCAATAGAAAGGTGCCTATCAGATCCATCATACTTTATGGCTCCTCCTCCTCCTCCTCCTATTGTTTTTTTTTTCTTTTTTCAATTCTATAATAAAATCAACAATGTTCTTGAAATGGTTTTCTGTTGTAATATTTGTGAGAATTCTTGAACGCGAAAGGAAATCAGAATTAATATTTTCTGCTTGTTTTTTTTTCTGCATGTGTGATCCGTTTCTAAAACATAATAATTTTTATGTTTTTATTAAATATTGAATTTTTGTAGTTCCTCATTCTAAGTAAACAAATTTTATTCTGTAGCAGCAACAATAGGAAAATGTCGAAAATTTGTTAGAAATTAGAATAGTAGATTTTTTTTGTTGCTAAATGAAGATTTATTGATGAATATAATTTAAAATAAAATTTCTCAAAGAAAAATTCATCTTTTGGTAAAAAAAATGTTTTAACAGTTTTTCTCCAGTTATGACATATCACATAAAAATTAATATAAAAACAATTTCACATGCTAAGCTTGTATAAAGGAATCAACGTGAAGCCAATACATCAATGCACGTGCTACGTTTGTGGGACGGTTCTTTTGCATTTTGCACTTTAATGTATCTTCGTTGAACGATTGTGAGACTATTTCTTGCAGTTTTAGTAACACCATAATAGTGACATTCATATGTCTCTTTGTCGTCTGCTGAAAACGACAAGATGGAGGTGTAGCTAGGTTCTTAAAAAAAGTTTTAAAAAACGAAGAAAAACCTGAAAGATTTAAAAAAAGCTTTAAACCCCCTTAAACCCATGTTCACCCCCCTTAAACCCATGTTCACCCCCCCTTAAACCCATGTTCACCCCCTAAAACTATGTTCATTCCCCTTAAAACCATGTTCACCCCTTTAAAGTATGTTCATCCTTTTATTTCTCTCTGTTCATCCCTTTAAAATGTGTGTTCAACCATACTATAGTGTTCATCTAATTCTATATGCATTCTGTGTTGGGTTTTAGAGTTACCCCAGTGTTCATCCTGTTCATCCCGTTCATTCGTTCATCTTTCTATCCTGACCCGGCCATCGATAGTATCGACATATCGATAATTCGATGTCGATATTCGATATATTGAACCATTGATAGGGACCTCTTTGATATCACTATTGATGTCAATATCGATATTTAGCTTGCGAGGTCCCATCCTCATTGCCTATGTATGAAGATGCGCACCACGTATAAAACTCGGGAAGGGAATGACGTAGCGAGCTGAAAATAGTTGCATTAACTCGGAAATTCCGGAAAGAATAACCTGTGCAAATTTCATTACGCCATTCCTCACCCTTTAAAAGTCTATAATGTGCAAAGAAATATCGACTTTGTTTTATATATAAGATTTAAGTATTAAGTCGCAATAATTACGTTTCAAAAAGCATCGACCGATCCCGGTCGGTTCAGACCCGGCAGAATTGCATCGGCAACCTGGGCCCTCAAATGACCTACCATTGGCTGAAAGTGACCTGACATGGTCAAAACTGATCTCGGTGGCCTATACGTTGAGAACCAGGAAAAAAGTTACTCCCTCGGGGAGTAAACCCCCCACACATGTATATCCTATTTAAGATTATTAAACTGAATAATTGAATTTGACACATTGTTTGTTTGCCCTTCACAGGGCTCTTCTGTAGAACACGTTTATTATTTAAGAGCCTATATGTGTAACGCCATTTTGAATATTAGCAGATGACAGTTATAGTTCCACTTTTCGCCATTTAGTGGCGCCCCACAGCTAAGCCATTGAAGCAAATGAGAAAGAGAAATTCCTTTTTTAAGAGGCTAGATACATCGTTTAGTATAGAATTTCTCCGAATGTAGGCGCTGCGATCGTTGTTGATTGAAAACCGGTTTTTTAACGTTTTTTCTCCTGGTTCGAAGTCACATAATAATTAATTGAAAAATAATTTCGCGTGCTAATCTTATAAAAAGAAAACATTGTGAAGCCAGTAGATTAATGCACGTGCTAATTTTTGTGTGACTGTTCTAAGTCGTTTTTAACGGGAGTTCTTCAAATGTTTGGGTGACGGTTTTTTGCTCCTATGGGACTTAACATGGAGTTAAAAAAACGTAAGATTTTAAATGTTATTTAATAATATAAAGCCCTTTTAAAATTTAGAAAAAGGAATAATCCTGAAGGCAATAAACACATGTAAGTACGTGCTAATTTTTCTGATTGCTCTAAATCATTTTTAATGAGAGTTCTCTTAACTTTTGTTGGACGGTGTTTTAGTCCTATGGGACTTAACATGGAGTTTAAAAACGTACGATTTTAAACGTTATTAAAAAATAGAAGGACCTTTTCAAAATTTATAAAAAGGAAACATCGTGAAGCCAATACATGAATGTATGTGCTAATTATTTTGTTATTGTTCTAAATCAGTTTTAACGAGAGTTTTTCAAATGTTTGTGAGACGGTTTTTGATCCTATGGGATTTAACATGGGGTTGAAAAAACAAACGACTTTGAACGTTGTTTAAAAATAGAAACACCTTTTCAAAAATTACATAAATCGAGCACGTGAAGAACAATACTTTTTATTGCATTTTGCGCTTTACTGTATTGGAATTGAGCGATTGTGAGGCGATTTCTTTCAGTTTTAGTAACACTATATAAGAACACTCATTTGTCTCGTTGTCGTCTGCTCAAAACAACAAGATGGACGTGGATCTAGGCTCTTAATAAATACATGGTTCAGGCAAATGTTTTGTTTTCTGGAACAAAGATTGTGATTTTAAAAATTCATATTGCAATATGTACATAACAATATTGTTCATCTAGTGATAAGTTGGTAAAAAATTATAATTAGTTTTTCTATTTTTAATTTCATTTTAAAATCTCGTATTTTTTTAGCTCATATTAAATCCCATAGGCCACAAAAGCTCCTCCGTTTATACATTTTATAGGATCTAAATTTCCCACTAACACTAAGTTTCATAATACCCTAAAATTTGACCACTATACGACTCAAATTACTCGCCATTGTAGATCAAAACTTGCTCTTCCTTTTTTCAGGATTGCATATTTATCAAAAAAAGAGTTGTTATTAAAATATAACCACTTCTATCCATGGAACCACTTCTATCCATTCCCCCTGCCACATGGCTTTCAAGCTGATTGCAGGTGTATCTAATTGAATTGAATTGAATTGAATAAGAGAAAAGATGGCGGACAAGTGTATCAAAATTGAATTTTTTGTCACAAGTTGACTTCACAGCTACAGAAGCGCCTTCATGCGAAGATTTTTGTAAGTTTTTTTCACTGTAAGCTCTTAAGAGCCTAGATATAGCGTTTATTTCAAAATTTCTTTGAATGTAGGCGCTGCGATCGTTGTTGATTGAAAAACGGTTTTTAACGTTTTTTCTCCAGGTTTCAAGTCACATAATAATTAACAGAAACATAATTTCACGTGCTAATCTTATAAAAAGGAAACATCGTGAAGCCAATAGATTAATGCACGTGCTCATTATTATGTCATTGTTCTAAGTCGTTTTTAATGGAAGTTCTTTAATTGTTTGTGGGAAGGTTTTTTGGCCCTAAGGGAATTAACATGGAGTTAAAAAACGTAAGATTTTAAATATTATTTAAAAATAGAAAGCCCTTTTAAAATTTAGAAAAAGGAATAATCCTGAAGGCAATAAACACATGTAAGTACGTGCTAATTTTTTATGATTACTCTAAATCATTTTTAATGAGAATTCTCTTAACTTTTGTTGGACGGTGTTTTAGTCCTATGGGACTTAACATGGAGGTAAAAAACGTACTATTTTAAACGTTATTAAAAAAAATAGAAGGACCTTTTCAAAATTTATAAAAAGGAAACATCGTGAAGCCAATACATGAATGTATGTGCTAATTATTTTGTTATTGTTCTAAATTGTTTTTAACGAGAGTTTTTCAAATGTTTGTGGGACGGTTTTGGGGCCAATGGGATTTATCATGGGGTTAAAAAACGAACGATTTTGAAACATGTTTAAAAATAGAAGGACCATTTCAAAAATTATATAAATCGAGCACGTAAAGAACGATACTTTTTATTGTATTTTGCACTTTACTGTATTTTAATTGAGCGATTTCGAAGCGATTTCTTGCAGTTTTAGTAACACCATATAAGAACACTCATTCGTCTCGTTGTCGTCTGCTCAAAACAACAACATTGACGTGGATCTAGGCTCTTAAATACATTTATAACATAATTTATACATTTAACAAATTCATAAAACATATGAAATTATTAAATTTCTTAAACCAATAAATTATATCGAAGCACATTGTTTAATTTTATTAATGTATTATGCATATTTCGGAAGTTCTTCATGTTTATATTTTGCATGCATATTTCGAATATTTCTATTGCATAATTAAAGCAAAGTTAAATTCTATTGCAAAAATGAGCTTTTCTGCTAATAATTAAATACTTAACTTTTCAAACATTCACTTTTAATTCAATGTATAACAAATATAAGATCAACTTGTTTCTTTTTTTCTACAAATACAAATTATCTCATGATACGTGTAACCTTGTTAATTTTTATAAACATTGCCCTTCACAGAGGGTAACAAAGATTAAAAATAAAAATTCATCGCGATTATTAAAACGAACAAAAATAAATGCTGAAAGATTGAGTTCATTTCAATTTCAGAGTTTGCTTCGGAGCAACAGAACAAAGGAAAAACATGAATTTTCAGTTATGGACAACTGTTTTTGGAATTGCTTTAATATTTGTTTTAGGCTTTATAATTCAATGGTTGCTCAACTGGAGGAAATATATTTTAAAAGTCAATAAGTTGCCTGGAAAAAAAACTTCAAAGTGTTATTGGATTTTGGGAAATTTCTTTGATGTTGTTGGACCTAGACAAGGTGAATGATGATTACAATTACAATAATAATTAAATATACTCTGCTAGCAGACGCTTGGCCTATGGCAGAGGGATCTTAAGATCCATGTGTGTTGCTAGATGCATTGTCAATAATTAATTACAAAAAAATAACATGCATTGCAAATAATATATGAAGATGATGATTATAGTGTTTTCATGCAAAATCAGGCCATATGTTTTTCAATCTGTGGCCCAAGTGCCAATTGTGAAGTAATCATCATCATTATTAGACCAACTGCAATTAACGCTTTTTCTAATCGAGGTTGTTTAAAGGCTAGTTGTCGGGATACTATCAATCGTCAACTAGAGTTTTAACTAGTGTTTTTGATTTTTTTTAAAAAAAAATGAAATTGTTGGTTGATCTCTAAACGGGGGATTTTTACTTCACAATTTGGCTCTTGGGCCGCATGTTGAGAAACATTTTGCTTGATATTGCATGAAAATCTGAACCCTAATGATGATAAATTTAATAATATTTAGTCTCTCGAAACGAGAACTTTATATAGAATTTCATTATTTTCATATGATGGAAACTTTATAAAAGTTAGAAAATTTAGATTCGAACCACGTGTTTAATCAAGTTTGTTATTTTAAAATTTGAACTTTGTACTACTAGTGGTTCATGAGATAGATAAGGCTTAAGGTGGCTGAATTGATATTTATCTCGTCCAATTTTAATTTTTCAAAGTGAACCTTAAATATATGTTGGTCGAGTGATAGAATGACAAAAACTTGGTAAGTGCGGTTATATTTTTAAAACTATTTCAAAATCGCGAATTTCTAACTCTTATGTTAAACTCCATTGAGTAAGCCCAAATAAGAAAAAAAAAACATCTATTAAAAATATCTTAAAAATATGTAAAAAGAATTTTAAAAAACACCTAAAAATTTAATTGTGTTTTTGTAAAAATGTTTTTTAGGTATTTTTACGAGCATTTTAATGGATCTTTTCTTATTTGGGCGCAATCAACGGAGTTTAACATAAGAGTTAGAAATTCGCGATTTTGAAGTAGTTTTAAAAATAAAACCGCACTTACCAATTGTTTTGTCATTCTATCACTCGATCAGCATACTGTATATTTAAGGTGCACGTTGCACTTTGAAAACTTAATAATGGACAATTTTTAAATATGAAAAATAAACATATAGCCGCGACTTTTTTTTTTTTTAAATTAACATTTTTTCTTTAACATTCGGCTTAAAAGAAAAACGATGCTAACGCTCTTAGCAGAGATTTTTCGAAGTAATTTTGTGATAAACGATTATTTTGCCACTGCATTTCTTATGCAGGTTCTTCATTGAATTGTCCCTCTACCATATGCCTTTTGGGCTACTTGCAGGGAAGTTATTGAAATTCAACTGGTCGTATATAGGCTGAGGCGTGCAATTTATTAAACTTGAAATGAATTTTAATGAAAACTAATTATTTTTTAAATTATATTTAGATATTTTTCTGAAAATTCGTTCCTATATAAACAAATTCGCTGATCATCCTGTTGTCTTGCTGTGGTTTGTTTTGGAGGCCAGAGTTATTCTTACAAAAGCCGAAGCAGTCGAAGTATAAACACATTTTGTGCTTTGGTTATGTATAAGTGTCTTTTTTTGTTGTTGCTCAAAGTAACGTTTTTATACAAAAAACACAATGTTATGGTAGTAAATTCATGAGGCGATTTGCAGAATAACCCATTTTTCTAGTAAATCTGTAAAATTCACAAAACCTTGATCACACTGACTATTTTTCTAGCAAGAATCTCGTGCAAAAAATAAGTCAAATATTGCTGTGAATCTTGCACAGTTTCTTGCATAAAAATGAAGATCAGCGTTTACTGTAAGATGGTTTTGCAAGAAACCAAATCTTGCAAGAATGTTATTCCATCAAAGGCAATTTTAATTAATTCATGGACACATTGCCGTGAATCTTGCTTAAAGTACGCTTAACATTTAAGCCTAAAAAATGTGCAACATATTCGTTCAGGTAGTTTTAAAGTGTAAACGACTCTCGAACTTTGATTATTTTGTCTTTCGAGTACAAGGTAAGAGATACTTGAACGAGTTTTATAAACTAGAAAGGTAACCCAAAATAGGGCCTAATTAATTTGTAATAAAATTAGAAATAGGATAAGTTAATAATAAAAAAAAAACCAAAAGAATCAAAATAATAAAAAATGCTGTATTATTAATAATGATTATAAATTAAGAAATGAATTAATTTATAAATGAATTAATTAATGTTTATACAAAAAATAATTTTAATTTCAATTTTCTTTATTTTTTCAATTTTTTTTTTATTTATAGTTTTTATTCATATTATTTAATTTAATAATACTTAAATGAATTTAATAAGTTGTTATATAATAATTATTAGTAATAAAATAATAAAAATAATCATAAAAAAATAATTAAATCAATTATTTGATTAATATTTAAATTTACTTTAATTTAAATTTAAATTTTCTTCAGTTTCTTGATTTTCTTATTTTTGTTTTTTCTTTTCTTTCTCCTATTATTTTGTAAGTTAACTTACTGTAATAACTTGAATAATTGAAGTTATTACAAGTTAATTATTAACTTGTGAGAAATGCATTTATAAATAAAATTTGACAATAAAAATTTGTTAAGTCACTTGCTACAGTTGTGAAAACATCTTTTATTGTGTTCAAACCATTTACATAATTGACTTCATAACATACTGTAAGCAATTTGCATACAAATCCGCCCAATAGAAACCACCTGTATTAAATTGTTAGAAGCACATTTACTTTTGTTATTGCAGAGTGTATTGAATAACACAAACAACCTTGACAAATCGAGTTTATACCATTATCTTCATAAATGGTTGGGTTTGGGATTGTTGACAAGGTTAGAATATTTTTTTAAAAAATAAAGTTTGGTTAACATTTTTTTTTAAAATATGGATTTTATAATTTTTAGTTCTGGTCAGAAATGGCATTCGAGAAGAAAAATGTTGACACCCAGTTTCCATTTCAAGATTCTAGAAGATTTCATTGATGTTTTCAATGAACAGGCTGTGATTTTGACAAAAAAATTACAACAACATGCTGGAAAAGAAAGTTTTGACGTTTATCCTTACATATCCTTGTGTGCATTGGATATTATTTGTGGTAATTTGTTTTATAAGATTAATGAATAATATATTGGAGCGTTGGTTCTGATACAAAATGAGTATCTATCTATCTATCTACATGTATACCATTGGGATGTTTTCTAAAAAAATTGATAAACTTTGCTAAATTTCATTTATATTTCATTAGAAACTGCAATGAGTAGAAGTATAAATGCGCAAGGAAACAGTGAATCCGAATACGTGAAAGCAGTTAACGAGTAAGCAAATGTTATTTAATTGGGCTCGGATTTGTATGCGATATCAAGCAAATGTTTCTCAATGTGTACCTCAAGTGTCAATTGTGAAGTGTAATCATCTTCATCACTTAGAGCAACTGCAATTATGCTTTTTCTAATCAAAACAGGCTGGTTAGAGGCTAGATGTCGGATTACTACCAGTTGTCAATTACAGTTCTAACAACCTCTAAACAATGTTTTTGATTAGAAGAAAACAAATATAATTATTGGTTCATCTAAACGGGATTGTTACTTTACGGTTGGCCCATGGACCACACATTGAGAAATATTTACTTGATATTGCATAAAAATCCGATCCCTACTAATATTTAAAAAAAAAATAATATACTGTGTGTCGAATGTAAAAATTTAATTTAATGTCTCTTGTTTGAAGATGAATTTTCAACAACAAAAAAAAACGTTTTTAATTGAGTTATTGATGTAATCATATATACAGTGTGTCCCCAAAAAATGTATACACTCTTTGGTGATTAATAACGGCCATATTTAATTTTCTTAAATTTATTTTAATAATTTTATAATAATATTAAGCCAGGTCTGTGTGTGTGTGTTTGTGTATGTAGTAATGCTGTACAATTTATATAAATTTAAATGAATAAATGAACCGCTTTTTTTTCTCAAGGTCAACTATATGTTGCACTCTCCCAATCCAAGAACCCCATGATATTAAATTGGAGAGGGGAAAAGGTTGGAAAGTGTAGAAGGGGGAGAGAGAGAAACGTTGAGCTGGAAAAAGTGGGAGGGGGTGACTGAAATTGAAATGAAAGGAGTAAAAAAAGGAACAAACGACGCGCATGCGCACACCAGAGAAAATGAAAAACTCATTTTTTCTTTCAAATATAAAAAGGGGAGGGGATAATAGTAGCAACATTAAACTAGAGTCTATCACGAGCAATTGTGCCCAGCATTAGAATTTCTTTTGCTCCGCCCTTTTATGAACGTCATCAATTTCTAATTGGGTTTGTTACTTGGTCTGACGTCATAAAAGGGCGGAGGAAAAGAAATTCAAATGCTGGGCACAATTGCCTGTGAACTTTGCTCCCGTCATTTATGACGGGTTACCCCACTAGTTATTAAATAAAATGTTAGAAAATAAGCTTGGCTGTTATTAACAACCAAAGTGAGTATACAGTTATTCGGACAATTTGTATTAGCTTTACATTAGTAATAATATGTAGTTTTTTTTAAAAAAAAGTGTTGCAGAAATTGTCAATCGACGAGGAATGAAACCATGGTACAATTGGGACTGGTTTTATTATAATTTATCTCCTCTCGGAAAACTCGAAAAGAAGAATCTCAGTATCTTGCATGGATTTACAAATGACGTAAAATGAAGACTATTAATAAAAATTATTTATCCAAAAATAATAATAATAATAATAATAAGTTTACTAAAAGGTGATTACAGAAAGGCGACAAGAACGAATCTCGAAAAAGTCAAAACCGGCAAAGGATGACTCTGAGGAAGAAATTGTTTTCGGCAAGAAAAGGCGATTAGCATTTTTGGACACTTTATTGGAATATTCCGAAAATGGAAAAAGTTTGTCTGATGAAAGTATTCGAGAAGAAGTGGACACTTTTATGTTCGAAGTAAAAATAATACTTGTGATTATTATTAAGAGGAAATAAAATTATGCTTATTTCAATCGGAAGTCTGTTTAGAGGCTAGGAGAACTCTTTTTTTTCACGATGTGATTACTTCTTAAAAAAAATTTCTAGCCTCTAAACAAGTTTTTTTTTCTCGTTCAAATATGCATAAATTTCTCCTTCAATCATTACTGAGACAACTGAAATGTACGGAGCCCTGTAAAGGACAGGCGAGATTTTTTTTTAAATCTCGACATTTCGACTTTAATCTCGAAATTTCGACTTTCTCGAAATTTCGACTTTTTCCAAAATCTCGACATTTAATCTCTTTTATTCGGTCATGTTAATTATGCCATGTTGTGCGCACCATACCCTAATAATTAAATTATTGCTGCTACAAGAGGGCGCTTGCGATAATTTTATTATTAGAGTATGGTGCGCACAACATGGCAAAATTAACATAGCCCAATAAAAGATTAAGTCGAAATGTCGAGATTAAAGTCGAAATACATAGAAATACATTTTCAGGAAAAAATATTTCTAAATATTGAAAATATTTAGTCATTTCTGAAATTTCCGCCCACTTTTGAATATTTTAAAAATTTTAAGCAATATTTTTTTTAAAAAAAAAATTTCAATTAAAAAATATAAAAAAAGGAATGAATATAATTGGCTAGTAGTAATTCAATTGCCTAAATTAGTGATCTCCAAAGTGGGGGGCATGCAAGATGGTTCATTTGATTGTGCGAGATCTGCAATTAATTGATATGATGGGTTGTCTTTGTTGTTGCCAAAGTTTCTGTTTATAATTTACAATAAAAAATGTCATCTTTTTTTCATGTAAGGGTCATGATACGACGTCATCCGGTATAAACTTTGTGTTATATTTACTGGGACATAATCCTGAGGTTCAAAAGAAAGTTCACGAGGAATTGGATGCTATTTTCGGAGATTCTGATAGACATGCAACTGCTGCTGATTTAACAGAGATGAAATACTTGGAATGTGCCATCAAGGCAAGTATAATTAATAATTTCATTTTAAGAAAAATGCTGGAAGGCCTTTCTCCTAAATTAACTTCAGGAGACTGTATTGTGTGACATTATATTGACATTATATTGTGGGAACTATGACTACAATTACAATTAGTTCTCTGCTAGCAGCCAAATAGGCCTATGGCAGAGGGACATAAAAGTCCAGATGCAGCATTAAGCATTGTCAAGCACATACACATACATGCACATATATAAAAAACAAAATAAATATAGAAATGTCAATCCCACAAAACAAAATTATCCCCATTCACCACTTCCTCAGGAAGAGAGAGTCCCATTGTCTTATAACTCTAGAGGGGAAAAAAGACCAATAATATGAATCTGTCCTAGCAAAAATCTCCCTAATTTTCCTAGTGGTCAGCCCTGCCCATGTATAGTGCTTAATGAATATCACTGGACTGTGGTTTAGGACAATCACCACGTGTAATTTTTCCAAAACAATTTCAAACTTAACTCAGCCCTGCGATGTGCCAAACTATATGCCATTGTAGCACTGACAGCATCACAGTGACACTATCTGTAAATTTGTGCCTGCCACAAACAAACCTAGCTGCCTTACGCTGAACCATTTCAACTGAGTGAGTGTGTGTGACAGAGTGAGGATTCCATACACTGCAGCAATACTCTAGATGAGGCTAGGTGAGACTATAGGAGGTCACTTCCCTCCTCAACTGCGATTTTGAGAAAAATATATATTTTTCAAGTGAAAATTTTTCAAGAGAAACATTACGAATACTAGAATAGTATATATAGTAGATATAGTAATAGTAGTTCAAAACTAGAATAGTTGCCGATAATGGTGAAAGTTTTTTCATGATGATATCTTTCAAAATAAACTTTTTATGACAAGACTGATAAAGGCGAAAATAGTTTTTCCATGAAATGTCAATGGAAAAATCTAAAAATGGATCATTTTCAAACCGAACTATTGTAAGACCTGGTATATCGTGATCCCCCCAGAATGCTAACCAGGGTGTGTCTGACTCCTAACTGTCCCTCCCTTCCTGCATGTAGGAACCTATTTAGAGCAGAGCATGGAGCATGGCCACTTGAGCCTGTTTACACCATATGGGTGTGCATAGGCCCAAGCCTATAAAAGCACCACGTTCTCAATTGTTCAGCATCCATTCTGTTTCTCAAATTTGTTCATACGTACTACGTCGATATTCATCCAGATTACACCATGGGACTGTGGACATTTCTTTAACTGTAACCGTTCATCTTTGAGGTTCTTTATGTTTCTCTCCAAAAATGAATAAAAGTGTCTTTATCTTTATGCGTCTTCAATTCTTTGGGAACAATCAGAGAAACCATAGGGCAAGCAGGTAAAAAAAGCCTTGTCGCAATGAGACGATTCGAGAGGCAGGTCGTGACCACCTCTGTGTAGATTCTCATCCTCTGCAGTGTTATTCCTTCTTTGTTTGTTTTAAAACTTTATTCATTAGAAAGAATAACTATTCTGTCTTGGTTCGTTTTGGCCAATGAAGACCATTAAAAAATTTAAAGAGATTTAATTAATTTTTGCTTTTATTCATTATGAAATCCTAAAATAATAATTATATTTGAATCATTCTTTTTAATTATTATGATATACTTATGATATATAGCCTACACCTAATATTAATACACTAAAAAGATATACATATGTGATTCGTACAACAATTTTCGAAAAAGAAAATAAAAAGGTAGAAAACAAGTTATAGAATATTTTTGTTACAGTATCCAGATGTCCATTTCTGTGAAGTCTTCCAAAAATTGAAAAAAATTGAGTCTACTATGAAAGCAGCTCAATGTTGAACATCCAAGAGTGTTCTGAGTGCTGCAAATTTTGCCTAAGAGACAGTTTTGCAGAATAATCCAAGTTGACTCATAGTCAATGGTTTATTCCTGTTCCATCACTTTTTGCAAGATGCAGCTCCAGCCAGGACTCTTGGTTGTTAACTCTGTTTTTTAGAGTTTTCTCAAGTTTCAAGATTTAGGTAATTTGCCAGCTTTCCATGAGAGGAGCCCAGTTCCTAATGCCTTTGTTAGCCAAATACTGGCCTTTTTATACTGTTTGCCTCTCATAGGAAGCCACAGGACTCTGGTTTTTTAGGAGGAGGGATGTTGAGGGGGGTGTATTTTTGTAAGTAAACTTTTTCGAAAAAGGCCATTAGGGCTTTTTAGGGGACACCACAAAATTAAAAGAGGGGAACATACAAAAACAAAAATACATTGAAAAAAAATTTGAACAAAAACACTTTAAAAGAAAAACATTTTAAAAGAAAATACAAAGTAATTCATGTGGCATGCTTTACATGCAACAGCAGGGAGTCTTCGTTCATTCACTGCCATCTGTCATATTCTACCTTACCAACCTTCCTCACGTATGGTAACCATGCTAAGGAGGGTGTCCAAGTCAACAAATGGCAGAAAACCTGGGATCATCACAGTGTTGCCGTGTATGTGATTCAAAGATCAACCACCAACACTTGTTTCAAAAAGATGGTACATGGCCAATGCTCATACTATACAGTAGTGAGATGTTTTGGGGCCCACCGCTTTTTTATTAATTTAGCGCCGTTTTAGTTTGGGTTTTTCTTAACTTTGTATGCACCTTGTATTTTGTAGCTTCTGGGCCACTTGGTACTCATAGTTACCAATTGACTCAGATTCTATTTTTAACTTGACCTTATCATTCTCCCCTCTTTGCCACTGTATTATCCTTCCACATGAGTAGATTTTAATGTGTTTATAAAAGGGTTATTAAAGGTTATAAAAGGTTTTTAAAAGGGTGACTCATCTGTAATATTTTGGTGACCACTGGTCAATTGTTTTTGATTGGCCAGTTTGGTTTTTATTTTTGTTTTTACCCAATCAGGGGATACTGAGAAAGTGTTCTCAGTATCCTCTTTTGGGTATAAAAGGCCATGTTTTTGTATGCAATTTAAGCATTATTTGAAGCATTTTTTAAAGATCGAACCTATGCCCAATTCTAGCTAGGTTTCTACATATTTTTGAACGTTATTATTTTTAAGTGTTGTGTTGTAAACCAAGTTATCATTTCACATCATTTTTATATGTGGAATAAATCCTTTTATTTAACTTAAAACTACACTGGTGATTCTAATTATTTTCTAAACTTAATTATTTTGCGACTGGGCAATTCGTTTTGTTGCAGCTCTACACCATTTGGATACTCCAAGTCTACAAACAGATACAAGCTTGCAACATAAGTATATTCACACTATTTTCAAGGGTAAATTTACGGATGCAAGTCCGAGAAGTACAGAGACAAAAGATCCTCAAGACAGTAAGAGTCATTAGAGACTGGTGAGGACATTAAATAGACGTTATATTGGTCTAGTCACCCCCCGGGGCTGGTAAAATTGGTGACTTAGCCAATCACCTTTAATACGAGTGTAAACTCGCTCGTACAATTTAAAAGGAGCAGATTCTACTTGGGGAAAAAGGTCCGTCACAAAATTTTATTTTTTTAAGATTTTGTCATGAAGAAACTTTTAGCATAATCTTTTACCATTCTAGTTTGGAAAACAATTTGATTTATTTCGTAATGTTTCTAAAAATGTTCGCTTAACGTTTTTGCATCCAAATTTTACAAAAACGTCTATGGAGCTTCCGTTCAATTACATAAATTTTTGCCTTCTAAATCATTTTTTATGCAATCTTTGTACAAATCCTTCAGAAAGGGCATCTGGAAAGATGTACTCAGAATCTTTACTCTTACAGTACCAATAAGACTGACATGAATAACTCAGCAGAAATGAAATGTAAGTGAGAATTGCCATTAATGGTAAAATGGTTACTAACTTAAGAAATTCTTTGATAACTATAAATGGACGTTTTAAGACGCTGTCTCTAGCGCGTTCGCTGATTTCTTCACTGAGGTCCACGAGATTCCCTCCTACACCTACAATTTTCTTCGCCATCAATTTATCTGTAATGATAAATCATAATTATATATAAAAAAACTTGATGCTTAATTAAACATCATTAATCAGGGTTTCTTAATTTATCGGGAGAACCTTCTCATTGGAGGTGCATAGAGGGGTACCACTACAAGGTCTACCTTCGAGAAATGTTCTCATAAAACTAGTGGGGTAACCCATCATAAATGACGGGAGCAAAATTCACAGGCCTGCATTAGAATTTCTTTTCCTCCGCCCTTTTATGACATCAGACCAAGTTACAAACCAATTAGAAATTGATGACGTTCATAAAAGTTCGGAGCAAAAGAAATTCTAATGCTGGGCACAATTGCCTGTGATAAATTCTAGTTTAATTTTGCTACTATTATATCCCCTCTTTTTTATATTTGAAAGAGGAAATGAGCTTTTCATTTTCTCTGGTGTGCGCATGCGCGTAGTTGGTTCCTTTTTTTTACTCCTTTCATTTGAATTTCAGTTTCTCTCCCCCTCCCCCTCTCCTTTCCAACCTTTTCCCCCCTCTCCAATTTAATATCATGGGGTTCTTATATATGGAGAGTGCAACATATAGTTGACCTTGAAAAGCGGTTCATTTATTCATTTAAATTTATATAAATTCCGACGTGCTTCAAGGTTTTTGTCCTTGTTTGTACAACGTTAGATCACACACACACACACACACACACACAGACGGGGCTTAATATATATAATAGTCTACACGGAAATAACGGTTAGAATGTCGTGTTGTAACCATAGAAGGTATTGTGGCAGAGGTATAGAAAAAGAATGTAGGAAATCATCTGATGTTGGAAATGAAAACAATGACGTCTTTGTCGATTGTGGATGTTGGTAAAAGG